>JALIZH010018912.1:0-36661 GCA_030522465.1 Rhipicephalus appendiculatus
GGCGCTTAACTACAATCGACGCTAACCCGACAGAACTCCTTCATCATAGGAGTACATATGTAATGTTTTTAAAATGAGATAGCCAGTACTACAACCACAATTGACGTTTCACCAACATTACGCCTGCATAAAATCTTTTTCCAAAGCAGTTCCGAGACATGACGTGGCTCTGCATGTGGTAGAATACTTGATTGGCACGCAGAACGCTTGGGTTTGATTCCTGCTGGGACTCTGATTTCTATTCCTTGCACTCATCGGGTCAACGCCGCCGATGTTCGCTTTTCTTAAAGCTGTCGCATTTAAATTACCAATGTCTGTCCTCGCCCTTCCTGGGTAGATATAAATTGCCAAACACCTATGGCGCATAGCCGCTTACCGCGGCCCGTGGTATATGGGTATGCACCACACGTGTCTGGAGAAATGAGTTTGACTATGTACACGACGGCATTTTCTCATGTTATTGAAGTCACGACCAGCCAGATATTTTGTCAAATACTCTTACACTCCCATACTTATTTTGGTTGACCCCAAGTTAAGGTGGCGATCACGAGAGCACCCAGACGTAGGCGGCTAGATAGATAGATATAGACGTAGATAGAAATGCTCGAAGTGTTTGGAGTACGCAAAGAAATGCTTCGCATTTAATAATGAAATAAAAATAGAAGTGTATACCTTGTGATTACGTAGTAAGAGATTGTGGCGCTTGCTGCAAAAGAGATGCTTTTTCACAGCTCTGTCCGGGGTACAGTTATTTAAAGAAATCTTGGTGTTGTGCGCAATGCGACGGCGCAGTATGGCATGCCTATATATTGGCTTCGTGAACTGACAATAAACAATCGGTAGTCTGCGCTCTTTCCTGTCTCCCTCCCTCCTTCCTTCTGGTTGCGCAGCAAGTCGAGTTTACAAGTATGAACCAAATAGTCCGCAAAGAAGTATTGCTGCGTTAAAGAGCTCATTTCGTCGAAATTCCAGCACCGGTGTCGGTGTCGATGGTTGTGAACGAAAAATTGAAACAAGATGCAAATAAAATCAATAATAAAAAATTGGCCATGCTTGCACTAAGTCACGCAAGGCTCGAAACAGCGAAACTGGACGACTAATCCGGTTGCTTCTAGGTTGTTTCTTCGCCTTCGCTAGGTGATCGTCGGTTAGTTTCTACATTGATGCTCAGCGCAGAGAGGTTCGACTTAAACCACAGATAGCCACAGATACGACACGAATGTACAAACTCCAGAAAAATAAGCTCGCACTGAAACCAAGCGTTCGCTTCTCTCATAGATCTACGGGCATGTCGTCGTTGGCGTAGGCCTTCCATCGCATCGGGGTCTTCTCGCAGCCGCCATGCCTTTTCCGGTTCCCGAGTATTCCCTCGTTGTACGTACTCGGGGTCTTCGGCTCGCCGACATCGCTTCGCAGCCATTTCTTGTTGGGCTTACTGTTCGCTTCTTCACTTTTAGTGGACCAGTAATGAGTAGTGGGATTTACCTTATTTCTGCGGTACACACATGTTTATGATGCTGACGGTTTTCTGAAAAACCGCACAATCGCGTACCCGTTTTTTCCCTGATAGGCCGCACAAATCAGTCTAGCTTAAACAGCTTCGCTGTTAAAGATATTCGGTTCCAGTGAGAATCGAACCAAGGCCTTGTGCATAGCAAGCAGGAGTTCTTTCACTGAGCCACGTCATTGCTTGAAACTGCTTCGAAAAAGCACTATATGAATATCAGGTAGCGGGAGGATCGAGCCTCCTTAACGCATGGAATATTGCGTGGCAGAAAGGTAGAATTGTGCCAGGCGTCAAAATATGTGAATTGCGCATGCGAGTAGGTGTTTTAAAGGCCCACCCATTACGAAGCGCTGAAAGACATTTTATTATCCTCATCAGCAAAAGCATCAACTAAGTGAGCAGTTGCGAAAGTTCATGTGTTGCCTTACGGATGCGTAGTGGGCCCACTTCGCTGAGTCGCAAAAGGGAGAGTTATAGGCCCAAACATTGCAACTTTACTTGCAGTACGCCTTCTAGGATTGTTTGAAACGGCCAATTGTGCGTGCACAGACGTGCGTTTCCTTGCGGCATGGTTGAGGCATCTACCGAGAACCAAAGCCAAGCTTGCAATTCAGAAGGCTATGCGCGCCCTGATTACGCCTACACATTCTACTCTTGAAAGAGAAGCTCAAGAGTCATCTAAGTCTTTTACAACGAAAGCGGTTATGAGACCACGAGAAGGTCCGTTCTTGGTGCCTTAGTCGTCCGCCACCGCCGCCGGTGTCCGTAACAGCTATCGCGGGAAATAAAATGTCACAGTTTCGCTGCAAGGGCGAAGCAGTGAATGCGATAGCAAGAAATTTGAATGGCATACGAAGATAGACGAGCAGCTCGATACTTGCAGTTTCCCGCTGAAGCACAAAGAAGGATGCTCGAAAAGGACGCGCAGGTATACACAGGACAAGCGTGAACTAACACACAGATTTAGTTGGGCGTCCGCAGCAGCTCTGCGGACGCAGCCTTCCAGCCATTTCCTATGTCAGGCTGTGTCTGCAATGCTGTTGCAGACGCTCAACTAAATATGTCGAATAACTATCAGAGTTGTTACGCCTTTGTATTCGAGCAATGCGCTGCAAATGATGACAACGCAGAACCCGACGCTCTTAGATATTTCTTCGCGCGGAATGACCCATCTGCGTCTCCTGCCACGCGGCGGCGTCTGACACTAGGTGTGCGTTAGATGTGCGCGGTGTTCTTTTTTTTTCGTTCCACATTACGAGTGGGTACAGAAAGGGGCCCCTTTTTTGTGCGTGTCTCAAGGCAGTTTTCAAATTGAAAGAAAATGTAGGAGAGTTGCGTGATAAAAAATATGCTCAAGCTCTTCCGAGATCTGCATACCGTCAGCGGTAAATGGTGCCTATAAATAGCTTGCCGTTATTATGCCGGCGCATACGTGGTGCGTGACTCAGTGCTCTAACGCAGGGCGCTGTGGTTTCGAGGGGTCACTGGTTCGAATCCGCGGTCGGGTGCCTTGGGATTTTTATTGCGATAGCAATTATATGGACACTCTCGGCTGATTTTCGCCGTCGCCGTCTGTCGACGCCGACATGTCCCGGATATGTATATGTATGTGTATATATAACAAAAAGCATAAAGAAAATAAATGAAGTAGAAAAAAAATTCCAAACCACCCGACCGGGGATTCGAACCAGCGACCCCTCACTCCGCAGCCTGCTGCGCTAGCCAACACAGCCACATGCCATGCTTGTGCCAGCGATATAACAGCGAGCTATTCATATGCACGATTTGCCGCTCGCGGTAAGCAGATCTCGGAACAGCTTGAGCGTGTTTTCTATCCCGCAACGCTTTTCAAATTGAGAACTGCCCTTGAGACGCGCGCGAAAAAGTGGCTCCCTTCTGTGCCACTCATGATGTAGAAGGAAAAAAAGAAGAACACCAGGCACACTTGGCGTCAGACGCCACCGCGTGGCAGGAGACGCAGAAGGGTCATTCCACGTGCCGCAGTTTAAAAGAAAAAGAAATATCAAACAGCGTCGAAAAGTCCAACAGTATCATATAATCAATCCTGGGCTCATACCCACTCAGGGGGGAATCCCTGAGTGGGTATAAGCCATGTCAGAGGCAACAACAACAACAGCGTCGATTTCTGCATCGTGGACACTCGCAGCGTGTTGCTCAAATACAAACACATGATCAATTCCCGAGAAATCCGTCACCATAAAATTCAAGACGTCGCACTTGACATCATCGACGGCTGCAGAACTCACCGCCATCCGCGCTGCTCTAGAGTTCATAGTTGGAGAAACACCACAGGCATGGTCATTCCTCTCCGACTCCAAAGCCGCCCTCCAGTGCACTATGTCGCCATATCGTCATGGACCAAACGAACAGTTAGTCGCTGAAATAAGACTGCTTCATCAACGCGTGATAGAGATGCAGCACAACGTAACCTATCAGTGGATACCGGGCCATTGCGGTATCTACGGAAATGACCGTGCAGATGAAGCCGCCCGATCTGCTCATGGTGCTCTCCATGGTGCAGCTATACCGTTATCAAGAACAGACGCTGCTACAAGGCTTCGTTACACTTGCACGTGAACTGACTCTCGCACAGTGGAACTTGACGGAATTTACCAATGCTCGTCTTCACAACTTGGACCCGAATCTACAGCTCCGTCTTCCATCGGGAATAACTAGAGCCGCGGAGACGCTTCTGTGCCGCCTGTGGCTCGGGGTGGCCTGCACGAATGCTTACGCATTTCGAATCGGAATGGCCACTAGCCCGACATGTGATAACTGTAGCTGCGAGGAGACAATCGTCCATCTTTTCTGGAGTGCCCTCGCTTCCAGTGCACCAAGAAAATAACTGTCAAAAGTGTTCGATAGACTTGACAATCGTCCATTGTCGGAGGAAAAGGTCTTAGGACACTGGCCGAAACCGTCCATCGGTCCGGAAAGCTTTGAGAGCGCTGTTGCGTTTCTTACGGACGACTACTCTCTGAGACAGACTCTAAGCAGTGCCGTTTACCGTATCATTGTTCACCATTTTCTTCCTTTTAAAGGGGAGATGCGATTCGGAAAAAAAGTTGCGTTAATCTGTAGCCTAAGGCAGTGAAAGTTTTGCTGTTTTTATGGGATTTTATGCTGATTTCAAATATGTAATTAGTTTTATAGTAAGTTGTACAGTTTTCGTTTTGTGCCACGACAATGTGCAAAATATAGTTTTTTTTCTAGACTCTTCTTTTGCCAGTAAATGTTTATCGTTCGGAGGAATTATTGACTCATATTGCTCCACATTATCTGTAGAATGCAAATAACTATCAAGAAAGCGCGTATAAGACATTTTAATGGACAAGAAAAATTGTAATGTGAGAAGCCTTGGAATGCTCAGACCATACTAATTCCTTAGTTTAGGTTTGTAATAATTATATTAGGTGATATCAAGTTTTAAAGTAGATATTTGCACTCTGCACATGTTAAGAAATATGTGGGCAAAATTTCATCCTGATCTAGCTCTCAGAAATACCAAAAAGCATGATGTAAAAACTCATGAAGTTGCTCAGAATTGTGTTTTGAGAAAAACGCATTTTAAAGGTATAAGTGAAAGGTCATCTATGCGGAAAAGATTTGTCATTTAAGATGATTTATTCCATCATGAGAGCTTGGCAATCATGGTTATTTTGAGCATATGACTATAGTGAACCCCTCATGCGAAATGCAATGGCAAGCAGCCAGGTGACAATTTCTAGGGGAGTCTAGACAATCAGGACTTCTCAGATTTTTAGTGGCCACCTTGTGCTCTTTAAAAGCAATTTTGACCAACTTCGAGTTTAATTACAATCTTCAGTTCTTTTTTTGTCGTGAAAGTAGAGAAACTCAACTTGTGAAAGCAAATAAAAACGAAAATATGTAATTTTTGAAAACAACTTGCGTTTTTCGACTCGCATCTCCCCTTAAGACCATAGGTCGGCGAACTCACTCATGAGTCGACTCACTCGGACTCACTCAGACTCAGATTGAGCCGTGAGTCTGAGTCTGAGTGAGTCCGGGTCAGTAATATTTTGGTGAGTGTGAGGACGAGTGAGTCCGATTGAAGAAAATGTTCGTGAGTGTGAGTCCGAGTGAGTTCGGCTCAGGAAAATTTTGGTGAGTCTGAGTCCGAGTGAGTCCAAAGCGCAAGATATATTTCTTGAGTGAGTCTGAGTGAGTACCACTTATTTTTGCCGACCTGTGATCATATCTACTCATCTTCAACATTACTATCAGCCTTGCCTGGATTCACGTTTATACTCCCGTCTACTCACACGTATTCCAAAGCAGCGTCTTTCATACACCGTTTCAATATTTATTAATGGGAGGCGCGAATTACGTAGGAAAGTGCCTTTACCTCCCCCCCCCCGCCCCCCTTGCCAACAGATATATATCTAAATCATTTGGTCAATATACAAACAAACACTGTGATAGCGACTGCTGCTTCCGTTTCGTGAAGAGAAGGCAGGTGTGGGAATCCTATCGTTCTCTCTAGCCGCTTTCCTGTCTTCTTCTCCGTTTCCTGTGTACGTTCATTTTTTGGCTGGATATATTTACTTGATGCAATGCACCAACTAGCCCAACAACGAGTGTTATTACACGCAATAGATCGTGACGAGCGCGTCTCTGCACAAACCGGCACGTTTTGCTGAGCCTACGCAGCATCCCTACTGCGCGTGCACCCTTAGCCGCCATGTTTTCTATATGGGGACTCCAGTCAAGTTTTTCGGTGTAGGTTACCCCTAAATACCTGACTCGACCGGAGGTATGACGTCTTATCGGTGCAGTAATGAAATTTGAACTGGGACATTTTTTACAGAACACTACAGCGCAAAAAATACATGACGGACGAAAGGTACACAAACGACGTCGACAAGCGCTGAACTTTCAACAACCTTTATTGGAAAAAAGCACACGTATTTTGTGCGAAAACTACGATTGAGCTTTTATTAATATTGCGTGATAAGTTAATACCCTCCAGCCACGTTTCCAGGCTATTGATATATGTCGGCAAAATTTGGTAAAGTGTGTGAATGTCTGCTGATGTAGCAAAAAATGCGATGTCATTGGCCTACACATACACATGCACATCCTGCTGCATGGGAATAGTACATAGTAGTACATTAAATATAAATGGTGGTAACACTGACCCTTGCGAGGGACCTCTCGTTTGCCTGTATTTTGAAGAATTGACACCGGATTGCGAGCAATAAAATTCTCTATCACTTAAGAAAGCATAGACCCATGCCACAAAGTATTGTGGTAGTCCTAAGTTCTGAAGCGAATCTGTGAGTTTCACATGCTCCACACTGACATAGGCTTTCGCGATATCTAAAGTTACTAAAGGGGAACATTATTTCTGATATCGAGCAAGCTGTATTCTACTTTCTAGATCAACGTGCGCACACCAAATGGAGCAACCACGCCTCAATTCAATTTGGCAAGGGCTCAGTGTCACTTTTTCCGACATCCAGCGAGTCCCCCCTATGTAAAATTCTTTCGACGAGTTTTACTATAGATTCGATGTGGGTGCTATAGGCCTAATATTATCTAAGGTAAATGCAGCGCGTTGCTTTTTAAATAATGGAATCACTTTTGCAACTCTCCAATCAGGTGGGATCCAAGAATTTCTAATTGAGTAATTCACAATTTCGAGTAGGCCGAGGAGGTAAATTTTATGTACTGTTTTTATTACCGACGTCGTCATACCATCAGGACCTGGAGCGGAATTAGGCAGTGTTCTTACTACATTTGCTAGTTCTGTAGCTGTGACCTCCTCAAAATCCTCCCCCCTATGAGGGGACTGGGGCTGGTATAAGGGAACAGTCGTAAAGCGACTGTCTAGGCCCTCATCTATATATTGGAGAAACGTCTTCAGTTCACTTGGTGTTGATACCACAGATTCCACGTTTTTCAGTACCGCAAGAACTTTCTTGGTTCTCGGAAATCGAAATAGGGCTTTTCTATTGGCCGTTTTTGAAACAAACTCAGATCATTCGCTGTGAAATTTGTGCTTGGCATTGGCAACGGTTTTCTTTAAAATAGCGGCCGCATACTTATAATCACTTCACTTGTGAGGCCACTGGTTGAAAAGTAATTTTTTCCATGCAGCTTCTCTTAACCTATAAACCCGCGAACAGTCCGCATTCCACCAAGGGTTGGTAGAAGTGCTTTTGGAGGTTCGTATGGTGAATTTGGAACTATTCAACAAGTTTTTTAGACTGTCACCTAATCTGATGGCGTCCGGTTCGCTATCATCTATTCGGTTAGATAAAGCCGCTCGTAATACTTTCTCAAATGTGCTGAAGTTTACATGCGTAACCGGTGGTCTAATCGTGGAAATTAGTGGGCATACCACCTCAAACAAGACAAGGCATATGGTCACTACTTGTGCCAGAATTAATAGCAGACCATGTAGAGATGGACAGGTTAACACGTGAAAAAGTAAGGTGAAGCACAGAATAAGACTGATTACACATAAAAGGTGGGAGCTCTGGTGTTGATACATACAACGTTATTCTTATTAGCCCAATCGCACAGAGGCTTCCCATTAAAATCAGCTCTAAAACCCCACGAATATTGATGAGAATGGAAGTCCCCTACTAATATAATATCTTTTCGGCAATATAAAACTGCGGCATCTAGAACGGCAGAATTTTTAACACGCGCTGAAAAATATGCATTAATTATCGAAAATGGGAGGTATCTTGGAATGGTAATGTCTAATGCAAGAATCTCACTCTGTGAAGTCATTGACTGATATGTAGTTTTAGATCCATGAGCTATTTTTGAGGATATAAATATTGCCAAGCCGCCACCCCCAGAGGGGCGGCCTAAGCGAAACGAGCGGCAATTTTTAATTTTAAAGCACTTTTCCTCTGCAAGCCAAGTTTCTTGTCAAACAATAACATCGGGGAAATATTGATCACAAATACAGAATAAATTGGTAGCTGCTGAAAAATATAGAGCTGAAATTCCACTGTAATACATTTAAACTGCTTATTTTTGGGAAATACCAGCAGCACTCACTGGTTTCTCCAAGATGCTATATTAAAAAAAATCCTTTTTTGATGAGCTTTCCTTCTGGTATTTCTCATTCTTTGTCTTGGGGTTCACTGAGGAACCTTGTGCTTCAGGGGAAGCGCGTCTTTTCATTTTTCTTGAGTCATAGTCCATTTGCTCCGCTTGCGAGTCATGGGAACCGGAGTGAGAGCTCCAATTATTTTACGGCCTGTGTCCGACGCGCCTGGCTTTAGTTTCGAAGGGCCGGGTTCAGGTGAAGCCTCAGTAATTTCAGCTGGTGAAGGTAGTGAAGGCGTCACAGCGTGTGGATCACCGCCCTGCAAGATTTGTTTCAATTGAGAATTCACTATTTGTGCCAATCAGTCCGTTAGTCTCAAAAACAGAGTTTCCATCAACTTCGTCATCGACCTTTCCACCGTTGATGTTATTACATTTGTCAACGACGAATCTAGCACCTGATTAGCCCGGTTAGCAGCGGTGACATAGCCACGTGAACACTCTGAAAGAACAGTTCGGGCCTCATGCCGGAAGCATCGTTTCTGTTCAATGATCTCTAGAAGTTGCAACTCTTGTGTCCTCACAGGGCAACTTTCATCATCAGCTGCGTGAGATCCACTACATAAACAACATCTCACTTCCTGGGTTGAACTTTCATTAGCATTATGTTGTTCAGCACATGTAAGCACCTGACATCCACTCTACATCCCTTTAAGGTATGTCCGTACCTCCAGCATTTTCTATACTGAAGTGGGCGAGCGGATACCGCTTGAACACGATAAATCAAAGGCCACGCCTTAATTTCTGTCGGTCGAGTCGTGCCGGCAAAAGTCACGATCACTGACTCTGTGGGGATCTTCTTGTTCTCAATGTTACGCGAGCACCGGAATACGGACACTGCTCCTGCTACAGGAAACATTTCTAGTATCTCTGGCGGTGTAAGGCTCGAGTCCACTCCACGAACTATTCTCTTCACACAGTCCAAATGGGTAGGCACGAAACAGCTCACCGGATGAGAGGCGAACGTTGTGCATTTTAGTAGATCTGTGATGCAGGCCTGGTCCGGCGAGCAGCACAGAGTGCCTCCGCGTCCAAACTGACACACCTCGGTGATCAGTTGGAAACGATCAGATATCTTCCGGAGTTCTTCCTGAACTACTTTAGGGTTTTTCATGCGAATGGATTCACCATTGGTTGGAACCAGGGCCACAGGATCGCTGTTCATACCACTGCTCAAAAAAGATCGATTTGCAGATGATTGTTAGCAAGGCAAGCCGACCACGCAGAATATACCTGGCCGGGAGACGAAAGAGACATCAGACTGATATGTCTAAGAGCACCGCCCGATCCGGCCGCACCCCGAAAGGAGGAGGCACGAAGACGCCCTTGAAGGAGCAGCTGAGGTTGAGCATGGCTTGGACCAGCACGCACAGGACAGGTCCCCGAACAGCAGCGAAGCGAAGCTACGGAAACAGCCTCGTCACGGGAGCCATATTCATCTTTTTCTCAAAGGCCTCAGCCATAATTCTTCATCTTCATCAGCCACCGCATCAACAAAGTGAACATAATGCCTTGCAAATGCGTAGCGGGTACCTCGCTTCTCCGCAGAATGACGTATAATGGGGTAGTGGATCCTTCCCAACTTGACAAAAATTACGATCTATGGCGTACTGCGTACCTCGCAAGCGTACTTGTATTCGTAGCCCCAGGAGAGTTTACAACGGATTCTGGAAATTCCGCTGTTCCAGTTTTCGCTGTGACTCTGCTGGACCTTCTGCGCAGGTCTGGAGTTTTCTTTGTTTAGACTTACTGCGGCAGATAGCTTGCGTATTTACTGAGATCTCTGGCCCCAATAGCTGCTGCTAGTGCAGCAGCTATTGAGGGAATCTATCTTTTTTTCAATCCTGCTTTTCCTATATACTAACGTGCTCGCAAGCGGCGCCGTGGGTACCTTCGTGCCCCTTCGCGTTACTGTATATGCTCTGACGGAATCAGGTCTTTGCGTAGGCACGCAATCCTGCGGGCAAGACGCATCCACATTAAGTAGAAAAGCCACTCCTCTTAAATGTAGGAGACGAAGTGACTCTGCAGTCCCGTGTGCTTTTAGCTGCGCAGCAGTTTAAGGGGTCGCCCCGTCGTCGTCTGATGCCTCGTGTTTTCGTCAAGCAGGTCCCAGATCCGATACACATAAGCCGAGAAGGCTGCAGGTTTAGAACCCCAGCGCTTGCGCGCCCGTGAATGCCAGCGTCATCGACGACCTAATTCGTCTGTTCCAGCCAGCGATGCGACAGTGAAACGCCGGCGCAGGGGTTTTAATGGCCTGTATGTGTCGAGAAGTAAACAACTGTAAGTGAGCGCCCATCCGTGTTTCTTTGTCGTTTTTTTTTTGTTTTTGCGTGCAGTTGACTATTGATTCCATCGAAGAAGTTAGACACAGGTCTATGGAAGAGAGGAGCGGAGCCGAAACGCCTGCTCCGGGAGTAGGGCGCACCTCGCTCGGAGCAGTAAAAAGTAGAAAAACAGTATAAAGGAGGCCATAGAAGAGAAAATGGATAATCGGAAAAGAAACCAGATAATCACGAGAAAAGAGCAGAATAGAATATAAAATATCTTGTAATCACATGAAAAGAACGGAACAGAGCAGATAAAGACAACATAAACACAACGGAAATGAACGAATGGGTCGCTTCCTAGCCATTACAAACGTCTTGGTCATAATTCTTCATCGTCATCAGCCACCGCATCAACAAAGTTCACATAATGCCTTGCAAACGCGTAGCGGGTACCTCGCTACCTCACAGAATTACGCATAATCGGGTAGTGAATGGAACTGCCCTATTGGAAAAACACGAATGGTGGACATGGTGGAAACCACTATCCACCATTATAGTGGATTAATGTAGTGGGTGGATAGTGGATGGTGGATAGCGGATGCTGGATAGTGGATGCATAGTGGATGGTGGATGGATAGTGGAAGGTAGGTTGATAGTGGACAGTAGTTTAGGTGGTCAGATGATGCACGGTAGCATAGGTGGGTAGAAAATCTGCTGTGTACAAGGTTTGTCGCAGGTGCGGAGAGGGGAGGCATATTTGTCAATGAAATATTTTTCTTGCTTTCTCTGTTATGAGTAAAAACGTATCGTCCTGTTACACAAGGTACACAATAAGTTCAGCACAGACAACAAATTGTTGACTTGTGTTCCAGATGTGTTGTCCGGCCAAACAGGCACAATAATACCTTGTTTGCACCAAGCAACAAACAACCTGGCTCAGTGAATAACTTTATTCACTTTCCTACATTTCTTGTTGTGCTTACTCTTTTGCCTACAGCAGCAGCTTCTGTAGAAAACCTTCCCCACTGCAGCACGGTAGTTCCTCCGTGGCTCTAAATGAGGTGACTACAGAGAAGATGCATTTCTTCAAGCAACCTGAAAAACATTTAAAAAGCATCATTAAAAAAAACAAAAATGCTTTGTTTAGGTAATCAACATATTGCTGTGGCTTACGTACACTGCTCTTTTCGCACAATGAAATACATATAGTGAATCCTTGTTGTCGGGTATGGCATATTGTTGGACTAGTTGGATCATAGATACAGCAGACACGTTTAATCTGCGCGAAGACAACACGCAAGAACACAGAAATAAACACACACACGAAGCGCATGGTATGTGTGTTTTCCACGCTTCATGTGTGTGTTTCTATGTTTTGACGTGTAGTCTTCGAGTACTTTAAACGTCTATACAGTATAATCGCACTACAAGTCACTACAGCTGGTTAGCTATTACGTGCTGTTATTGCCGTTTTTTTTTTCGCGAGCTGCCGTAAACGGAACACTGTCGGCATTCCGTGCCAAGACAATTACTTGCCCTCCCAACAGGCCGGCAGCCAGAAGCGAGTTCTGTAGTCAAATAACCTTCCCCTCGCAAAATAAACACGCGATCCGCTAGCCCGAGCCGAGCAAGAAAAAAAAAAAGAAAAAAAAAACGATACCGCAGCCTAAACTTTCATACGTTGCAGCGGCAAATCAAATCCACAGTGGCCTATGCAGGAAGCCGGCCTACGGGGATACACAGCCGACCAGTTTTCTCTCTCGCTGCACTGCCGATGCCCCCTCCCCCCAACCCCCCCCCCCCCCCCCCGTCCTCCCCGGAATCCCATCTTCAGCATTTCGTTATCCTTGAGGGGCGAATTCTGAAAACAGATTCCCGTTCTATCCAACGTAAAAAATTATCAGCGCACAAGGGTGCTAGCGTACACAATGTTCATTATTGCTTCACCAAATGACAAAAAATAAACGCGAAGCAAACATCGATCAATGCAACTTATCGCGCCTTACCTATTCCCAGTCCCTAACCCGGTGCTACATCACTGAAATCGCTGCAGCACAACCCAGCGGCTGTAGCAATAATTTTTTTTTAATTCGGTTATTTCAAGTGAGGGTTGCTAAATACCTGTGTAAGATTAGCACCTTTATGTCGAAAATTTTATCTCCACTTGCAGCTTTATGGCGGGTAGTGCGTCCATCTCACATATACGAGCACCTTAAATTTTAACAGTAGCGATTAAGTTCGTTACAGACGTGATGTGGTAGCAGGTTCACCGCAATTGCAAGAGCATTCAGCACCGCGGCATTCAATATCTCTTGGCTACCCTATCGAAAAAAACAGCGTTTCCAGTGTCTCCCAGTGCGTTTCAGCGCGCTGGGTGACACTGGAAACGCTGTACAGTGTGTCCCAGTGTACTACAGCGCGCTGGGAGACACTGGGGCACACTGTACAGCGTGGCCCAGTGTCTTACAGCGCGCTGGGAGGCACTGGGACACACTGTGCAGCGTCGCCCAGTGTCTTACAGCGCGCTGGCAGGCACTGGTCACGCTGTACAGTGTCTGCCCGCACACTGGGAACACCGGCGGCACATTGGAAGAAACTGGCCGCGCTGGATGGACTTTCTATAAGACTTTATATTGGATCGCGAGATGTCGAGCGTAAAATTTACCGAATATTTTCAAATTGTTCTGTCCTGTGTGCTACACATATAGTTTCAGTTAGGCGACGGATGTGCGTGTCGGCTAAAGCAATCATCTGTCGAGCGCGCTAGCGCGCGTGCGCTTTCCTTGAAGTGTGCTCGAGTGTCGTCAATGTAGTTTATAAACCGCATCGAAAGAACTCATCATTCGCAACACAATATGGCAGTATTATTAGTCTGATAATCAAGATCAACCTACTCTAGCTGTCAGTCGTTCCCGCTCGTATACCGCAGAAAGCCGCATGCACGTCACCGCCAGCAGTTAGCCGCTGCAACACCCAATCCCGCGGCGTTTTTAGCTTCTGATTTGTGTAATCGAAGGTGCAAATAAGACCTCGCTAGGGTCAGTTATGATCGAAACTACATTTTAGGGGTTATTACACTCTTTGTAATGGAATATATATCCACGATCTTCACAGCGACCATGGCTCACGAAGTGCGGCCCTAAGACTAATGCTCGTTTCGGCTAGAGCGAACTACTGCAGATCTAGTACGCTGAACGTAAACAAGGGGACAGAAAATATGTTCAAACGGGTGACGAAAAGTACAGTGTTCAGTGAGCAGTTCAGATGCACGATGTTTTCTACATAGGTATGACTAACCGCTTAGCGAGACAGTGCGATTGCCGCAACACATCTGCGATTACGCTGATAAGTTTTGTTGCAAAACGTGCCAGGTAGACGTTCTGATGCAAGGTAGCCCGTAACAAACAAACAAACAATCTCCTGTCAGGGTAGCGCGAGCACGAAGAGACGAAAATCTGCGTTTCTAAGCGAAAAACATAACTATTGGATACCGGAATCAGCTATAACATGAATAAAAAATTATATGAAGCCTGTCTTTCGAGTATGGCGTAGTGGGTAGCGTGTCGGGCTCACAGTGAGTAGTTCGTCTAGGTAGGAGGTTCGAATCCGCGAGCTCGTTTATTTTTTTTTAAATCTTTTTTTTTGTGTTTTTTTGTTCCAGTGCTCGTGTTTCAACCTTAATTACGGTGTGGGCATAACCAAAAATTTTAAAAACCATTTAAAAGCCCGATTTTGGCCCATAACGCGTGTCCCAGTGTCCAGCGCGCCAGCGTCCAGTGTGCCCCGTGCAGCGTGCCAGTGTCCCAGTATCCAGCGCCACACTGGTCCACTAAACAGGTATGGCGCTGGGACAGTGCCACTGGGTTTTCCGATAGGGTATAACGCATAGAGCAATAATAATGCATAACACGCATAGAGCAACCTACCTTTCTCAAGAAAACATGCTGGCAGTGCACACTTGCGACGTACGCCGGTCTTCAAGTGGCGTGACGAGTCGGCGTCGGCCGCTGACAACCCCGTTTGCGGGCATCCGTCGGTGTCGCGGCAATGTGGCGAGTTCCCGATGTGCACCAACTGTCACGTCGATTCTCCACGCCACAGAGCGCGTTGCGAGAAACTATTCCGGCGCTGTTCATCGATAATGTGCAAAAGCACTTGAAGACGATGTATTCCAAGAGTAATCACGTTCACCGCCAGCAAAGCAATCGTACTTGGCGAGCTGGCGGCTGCTGATCACTCAGTTTGCACATACCGCACGTCATACTCATTCAAGAAGTTCCGCCTAAGTGAATGACCGCAACATAAAACACACAGTGACGGCCCGCACAAAAATCAACCGCATCACCACAAACACAATCACCACGCCACAGATCCAGCTTTCGGGGACATTGCATGATCAGCGCTCCTAGCGGCCACTGCTGGAAGCTCTCCCGTTTTCAATGGGACATGGTCATTTTTCGACGATAAAAAATCGTAGAAGCGCAATTTCCAAAACTTCTTAAAGGGGCACCTTCTAGGAGCTGTACCGCACTTAACAAGTGCAGCATCGTTAACATCGGGGCTTCACATTCTGTTCCCACGACGACTAAAGTGTAAACAATGGGGTCCTATGGAAGCGGCCGAAATCACGCCTCGTTTTTCGGGACAAAAACGGGCCGTCTGAAAAAACTAGACGGAATCCTGCAAATTTCTCGGAGATCTGAGTAGTACGGAGACGAAGCTTTCATTTGAGGCCGCAATCATGTTTCTGTGTGGAGGAAAACACGTTCCAAAATGAAGTTTTCTACAACACAGTCGCGTCTACGACTCGCATCTTCGACCATTGTATCTTGATAACACCCATTTTACCGCCCCGCGACCGCTGTGCGTTGTGGCCTAGATGGTTGAGCGCCTGATCTGGCGACTCACGGGCGGTGAATGCGTCAAGGGTTCGAATCGCAGTAATTGTTTTCTTTTTTTTTTTATCTTTTTTTTTTTTTTTTACAGAATTGCTGTAAGTGGTGACGGTGCTCGGCAGCCGACCCGAAGGGCACCGGTTTGATTGTGGCCGCCGCTCTAGCATTTTCGAACGAGGCGAAAATCCACTAGTACTTGGATTTTGATGCTGTACGTAGATGTAAATTCACGTTAAAGAACCCCAGGTGGTCGAAATTTCCGGCAGACTCTTCTGCCGCGACAGGGAATAGGAGACGCCCGCTAAGCGCTAAGCGCTAAGCGCGTGCTGTAGGACGTCGTTTTTCCAGTCCAGACCTCCTCTACGGCGCGCCTCATAAACATATCGTAGTTTTGGCGTGTAAAGTTCCAGCAATTAATATTACTAGTGCGTCATTGCTGAAGATTTATTTTCTTGTTTTTTCGCTAAAGTGTTGCACCCAGAATCTTTGCTACAGAGCCGGTTTCGCTTCTAGATATGGAGCAAGTAAAGTTCTCATGTTTTAGTATTTCTTATTACGCAACCCATTATCTAAACAACAAAGGAAGGGGAACCAAGGGCCTATTTCAGTTAACCACAGCCTCAATAAGGCAACACATATTGAATCGAAGGAAAGCATGATAGAAGCTATTGATAGTGTAATGAAGCGTTTTAAATAAGCACTATACTATTGGAGACTGACCAGCAATGGCAGAACCAGCGCAAAGCTTGCGTTGCCGAATCGTCTTCTTTTCTTTCTACATCAGCAGCGTTCTCTGCTTCTGCAAGCAGTGCCGCTTTTAAAGAGTTTTAGAACAGCGTACGCGAAGCTTTGCGTTTGCGTTGCGCATGCGTCGTACGCTAGCCTCTTGCGGCCTCCCGTTAAGTGACGAACGCTAACGCTACGCCCGCAATGCCGGCAAGCTTTGCGTGCGGTGTTCTAAAACTCTCTGTTTACTTCCCTTCCAAAACAGAGCCATCCTGGCGAATTACAGGCAGAATACCACGGCACTGAGATAGTAAGGCTTTAGCAGGTCCATTTCGCAATCTCATGCCTCGACATTGTTGATTACTAGATTAGAAGAAAGCTCAAGTGGCTTGACGCCGGACATCAAGTACGCGGCTTGTTAGACCATACGGGACGGGCCGCGGTACTTCGAAAGAACTTTCGTTGACCGACCGGGGCTAGCTCAAGGAATCCAGAGCAGGTCCATTTCGCAATCTCATGCCTCGACATTGTTGATTACTAGATTAGAAGAAAGCTCAAGTGGCTTGACGCCGGACATCAAGTACGCGGCTTGTTAGACCATACGGGACGGGCCGCGGTACTTCGAAAGAACTTTCGTTGACCGACCGGGGCTAGCTCAAGGAATCCAGAGCCACACAAGTTGATGATAACCTTGGCCGTTGATCCACACAAGTCAGTCCCGGGAATACGACGCTGAAAGGCTTCGAGAAATCTCGATGGTGTATTTGGCGCTGCTTGCCAGCAGTGGAGTGAGATCGGGCTCTCTGGCGACCCTCTTCAGCGCTTAGCAGCTTGGGAACTGCCGTCGACTCTCTCACATAAGCGTGGCAAGGAGGTATTGCGCATAACGTGCAGGAGGGCTCGAGTCCTTATAGGTAGAAGACAGGAGAGAGTCCATTCGTGGTCTGCGTAGCAGTGTTTTGGGCGTACGTCACGAAGAGAATGACACGGTTCCAGTCTTAGTAAACGGAAGTGACGTACATTGTCAGCACATCACCTGATGTTCGATTAAATATTTCTGTTAAACCATTCGTTTTATAATTGTAAGATGTGGTCGTGTGGTGAAAGACCTTGCATTCCTCTAGAATTTCTTGACGATGACCGAAATACACGTCCTTCGGACGATGCGCGGCTCACGTAGTGCGCCGTGCTGTAGAATGACGTGGTGTGAAATGAGAGGCAACATTGCTAGCCGATGGAGATGGCAATAGCGAAGTCTCTGCTTAGCGTGTAATCGATGGCAACAATTATCTGTCGGTTGGCAGCAGGAGTGATGGAAAGAAGTCCATACAAATCAACACCGGCGAAGTCCAAGGGACGGAGAGGGCAAGTCAGTGGTTGTTACGGAGCAGGGAAATGTCAAGGGGGGATTCGTGTGGCGCTGCGCGACGCAACAGATGTAGCGGTGTAAGAAGTGGTACATTCTGCGTTGATAGTAGCAGAGCTGGAGGAAAGTGCAAATCTTCAACCCTTCGGCATGTGCACACTGTGAGTCAGCGTTGAAGGTGGCGCATATGTCTTAGCGTAGATGGCGCGGAATAAGAGCGATTTGCGTCCATCATAGAGGTAGTTGTGATGGTCGATCAACTGTCACGAAGAATGAAATGGTGTGTTTGATGTTCTCTAGGGATGGTAGGTGACGTTGCCTCACGCAACAAGACCATATAGGGGAAGCAACGCAGGGGTTTTTGCGCCACTGCACAGGCATGTCGGTGACGGCTACAGCGGGAACGCGTCGTAGATGGACAAGAAGACCGCCGCTAGAATGTGTATTGATCGGCGGATGCAGGGGGGGGGGGGGGGTTACGGGGTTCAACCGTACTTTATGTATGCTTGTGCGTGCTTTGGTAGGTGCATGGCTAGCATAGGCAACCAGGGTTGCCGTTGGGTGGACATGAAAAGGCGCCAGAACTCACGCCAAAAGTAGCCAAAGTAGCCATGACATTTGATCCTATCGCCGAATTTCTCGCCAAACAGAACAGAAGCGCTATTATCAACAGAGTCTTTACTATTGATGAATGGATGGATGCAAAACTTTATTTTCAGTCCTGAGGTGCACGACTCAACGCGCAGCGGGCCGCTCCCACGTTGGGACAGTCAGGCCAAGCCCGACCGCCGCATCGTGGGTCCTCTGGACAGCCCACAGTTGAGCCCCGACATCGGGGCTCTTGATAGCGGATAGCCACTTGTCTTCAGTGGATTGGTCCGTGCCCCGTAACGAGGGGCAACGCCAGAGCATGTGGTCTAGGCTAGCGAATTCGTTGCAGTGCCTGCAGGAGCTGTTAGGATAAATATCGGGATAAATTTTATGTAATAAATAAAACTATTTTGAATAAGTAAAACCACAAGTTTAAAAAAGAGCCATGGCGCCAACTGGAAATTTTCGTCGCCAACGGGGTCCAAAAGTAGCCAATTTGGCGCAAAGTAGCCACCAACGGCAACCCTGTAAGCAACAACTAACTCGTCAAATCCGCGTTTACGCTGGGCAAGCACAGCGCCGAACACAACGCCGCTAGTGTCCTTGTGAATTTCATTTTGGGTGCTCTCAGCTTTTCTGTCATAATAAACTTCTCTCTCTCTCTCATATGGGGCGAGCAAATCAAAATGTCGCAAGATTGGAGGCGAAGTAAGAACTCATCGGAGTTTTCTGGATGCATCGTCACATGTGACTTCGCTCAAAGGTCGCAGCCGCAGCGGAGCTCTGTGAAATGCGCTATAATTGCGGGGAAGCGGCGAATGAAACGTGTAAAATAAAATCAAAGGCATAGAGAGCTGCGACGGTATTTCATTGTGAGTTTAGGAAACGTAGCAGCAACACGAAGTGTCGTGGGATCCGGAAGGACGCGATCTCGGAAGAAGACGGCCCAGAATAAGCAGCTTTCGTACGCCAAAGCAACACTTCTTTAAGTTTACCTCAATGCCATTAGAGCTGATACTAGTGACGACAGCTTCGACCTTTTGTAGATGGGTCGCAAAGCCGTCTGAAAATATCAGAGTACCATCCAGGTCGTAGAGATTCGTCTGCCACTTAAAGCCGCGAAGGATGCCGATCATGCGTTCAAATGTTGCAAGCGCGTTGCACAGCCCGGATCGCGTCCCAATAAATTCATATAAGCAGTCGAATCTAACGAAGGCTGGTTAGCGGTGGTCAAGTTCAGCCATCGGGCTGCAAGCAGCCGGAGCGCAGGTCCAACGAATAGAGAGAGAGAGAGATAAAAAAGCTATGCTCCATGCCAGCAGTCGCGTCGTCGTCTATTAGTGGCTATAGGGATAGATGTCCTTACGTGTGATCTTGTTCAGCAAGCCATAGTCTACGCAAAAACTAGGCAATTGAGCCATCTTTTTTTTTGTTTTTTTTTTTTGTTTTTGTTTTTTTGTTTACAATATCGATCGGTGAGACCCATCGGCAGTTCGAGGTCTGTATGACGCCGTGTTGAGCCGTGTCACTTGTGCGATGTTGCGACGCACTGTGGCTGGCACACGTTATGCGCACTTAGGCTAAGGAGCGTGGAGATCAGTGTCGAAGAAATACATCGTGTTAGACTTAATGTTGGGCTTCAGTACATGAAAGGATGTTTTGTTAAGAATATAATTCGAATGGCAATGCCTTTCTCTGTAGTGTTCACGAATTAGGTAATACCTCGAAACTAGTGGCATCATAAAAATTCGTTCCAGGTTGCCTTGAGAACTCCACGGCTAAACATTGTTAGCCGTGGAGTTCTGGTTAGTTAGTGGACTAAGCCTTTCAATTTTTGTGTAGTAATTTAGCCTCTTCTCGTAAACCAGCTGACGAGCTAGAATTGTACAATACTTAACAGCCAACCTTTAAATGTTTTTCAAAGTGTTCGCTGAAACATCGGTATTCTTCTTATTGTTGTACACATGTACCGTACTCCCCTCTAGAATGTCCAAGCGCTTGAGTGCATCTGAGATAAATAAATAAATTAATTAATTAATAATAAATAAATAAAACCCAAGCACGTGTTACACTCACTAAAAACGCTAAGGCGAATAAGGGAAAGGTGGGCTAGTTGGTAAAGTTTCATAGTGCAGTATATGGGGCAGCACGAGAACAAATACAAGGACGAGAAAACACAGGACACGCGCTGTCTGTGTCCTGTCAGCGCGTCTCCTGTCTTTTCTCGTCCTTGTATTCGTGCTAGCGCTGCCCCATATACTTCGCTAAGGCGAAACCTGATTGGCCTCTTGTCCCACTTTTGGCGTTGTAAAAATACATTTTATATATATATATATTTAACAAAGCAAACGAGCCCTTAAGTTTACAATTCTTTCCTTCGTTATATATATATATATATATATATATATATATATATATATATATTTGCGACTGTGTACGAATCGTGAAATGATAATTTCTACTTTCGCATTCACGATTGACAAGTGATATATATATATATATATATATATATATATATATATATATATATATATATATATATATATATATATATATATATATATATATATATATATATATAGTTGGTTAGGTTTCATAGTGCAGTATATGGGGCAGCGTGAGAACGAATACAAGGACGAGAAAACACAGGACATGCGCTGTCTGTGTCCTGTCAGTGCGTGTCCTGTCTTTTCTCGTCCTTGTACTCGTGCTAGAGACTGTGTACGAATCGTGAAATGATACTTTCGCATTCACGATTCACAAGTGTGTGATCATCATCATGACTACGCAACATGACTACGCTAATTGTACGGTATATGCCACTCCCATGTTTCTCCAATCAACCCGGTCCTGTGCAGGCTGCGCCCACGTTTAGCGCCGGCAGCTTCTGAATCTCATCTGCCCATTTAACTTTATGCCTCCCGTTAGCGCGCTTGCCTTCTGTTAGAATGCAGGCTCTTACTTTCAATTGCCACCAGTTATCTTGTCTTCTCGCTGCATTCCCTTGAGAGATAGTGGTAAATTACCATTCGCTTTTCTCTTCAGAGATAGTGGTAAACTGCCAATCATTATCTCAGAATACGTGCCAAATGCACACTACAACATACTTATACTTTTGGTTACTTCATTCTCATGGTTCGTATCTGCGGTCACTACCTTCCCTAAACAGACGTATTCCTTTACCACTTCCAGTGTTTTGATAGGCATCGCAAACCACTCTTCTCTTCGGAGACTGCTGAACATTGCTTTACTTTTCTGCATATTAATTTTCTGACCTACCGCTCTGCTTTCCCTGTCTAATTCTGTAATTATGATTTGCAATAGTTTTCCCGAGTTACTAAACATGGCAATATCACAAGCGAATTGCATGGTACTAAGCTACTCTCCTTTAACTGCTATCGCATGCTGTCCGCAATCCAACGCTCTGAAAACCTCCTGTTAACACGCGGTGAATAGCATTGGAGAGATGGTAGCTCCCTGCCTTAGACTGTTTATAAGAATTTTCTTCCATGCTTTTTTTTTTTTTTTTTTCATGGGGGCCAATGGTGGCTGTGGAGACACTGTAGATATGCCGCCGCGGCGGCATAGCGGCTATGGAGGTCGGCTGGTGACCTGAAGGGCGCAGGTTCGATCCCGGCCGCGGTGGTCGCATTTCGATGGAGGCGAAATGGTAGAGGAACGCATGTACTGTGCGATGTCAAAGCACCTTAAAGAACGCCAAATGATCAAAATTTCCGGAGTTCTCCTATACCGCGGGCCTCATTATCATATCGTGGTCTTGTCACGTAAAACCCCAGATATTACTATTATTTTTCTTATTAATATTTCGTTCATTAAAAAGTCATACCAGAGGGCGTTCGAATGATGATGTTTAGGTAGTGTTTTTGGAGCCGGTGACCGGAAAATCTGTAGCGCTAGCACACGTGCGTCATCATGTGTGCTATTGCACCGATTTGTGTGTACCGCGAGCCAAGACCTTCTAGAACGAATTACTTTGTACTTTAATAGTCATAATAATTGTTGGCGTCCAACGTCCTAAAACGACCGTATGATGAGAGACGCCGCAGTGGAGGGCTCTCAAAATTTCGACCACCGGGAATTCTTTAATGTGCACCTAAATCTAAGCACACGGGCCTCAAGCATTTTCGCCTCCATCGAAAATGCGCCGCCGCGGCCGTACTTTGTAGTTTGAACCACACGTTTGGTAGCACCATGTTAGTACGCGGAGGCTGCATTTTGATGGACGCAATATGCAGGAAGCCCATGTGCTCAGATTTAGGTGCACGTTAAAGAACCCCACGTGGTCTAACTATCGGGGGCCCTCCACTATGGCATCTCTCACATTCATATCGCGTTCTTTGGACGCAAAACCCCAACAATTATTATAAGAAGTACAGCAGCTTTCTGTGCATCCAGAGAAACCTAAGCAGTAGAAAAAAGCTCGGAAAACACGGGGACGAAAAGTAAGCAGACGCTACAAGCTAAGTAACCTAGAACTAAACATTGCGAAATGCTATCAGTCGACTGTCAAGTCATTAAATGTGCGCCAACTGCTTCAAGATCTGCCATCGGCCGAGCCTTTCAACATGGTAAAAAATTTGCGCAGCTTGCGCTGAGTCGCGTAAGGCTGGGGCAGAGCAGAGCTGGTCGGCACTCGCCTGGTCCTGGCTTGACTAGGCACACGTTCATTCACACGTCCATGCACGAAGTGTTCACGCGATCTCTTTGCGATTCACGAGTATCGGATAGGCATCGATCGGGTTTCATTGGGAATCGCTTGGCAATCACAGCAGCAAGTACCTTACTTTCCTTAATTAGGTAAATTGGCCTAACTTGCAAATTCGAAGCTTGGTCTCGATTAGCTTCCATCCCATGTCAAGGTAAGCTTAATTAGCTAATTAGTCGAGTTACCACTAGTTATATTGTCTTAATTAGTATTAGGCGAAGCTTGGCGCATCTGACATAATTCGGCATTACTAGGCACACGAGAATCTCAGCTCGGCTAAATTAGGGCTTTTTGAGGTGTGATTTCATTAGCTTAGTTATGCGTAGTTAATTAGATTTTACCATGCTCAACATGGCTTAATAAGGATTTTCTATGGTTACACTGGTTTAACTAGGCACAGTTGTTCTTAATTTTGCTTGACGTGGCCGCGCCGGCAAGATCATGGTTTCCTCTCTACATCGCGAACCGGACAAACGGCGGGCATAACATACTTGCTGTAAAAAAATGCGAACGGAATAAAATAATACGTTTGGCTGCTCTTCCGAATTCCGGGTGCAGTCGGGCACCGTTTTCTTTTTCTGATGCGTGAAACGAGTCGTTGCCATAGGATCGGGGAATGACTAGCCATTTTAACGTCGCAGCTCGCCGGTCTTATCTTTGTCGCCGTTAGCAACGAACGCGGCAGACCACGCTAAGTCGTGAAGCCGTGTGTTCTGAACTTTTTGTTTCTTTCATTTTCTTTCTTGCCTTGACGCAACTCTTGACTTTGCGCGAGATTCAAAAGATAAAAGTCATGCGGCACGTGGTGGAAGACACGCGAACTAAACGCCGATGTCCGTGAAAGCTGGATCAGTGACCACGTTGTAGCAGCGCGGCGCCATGACAGTTAAGAAAAATGCGAGAGGATGACAGCGGCGACCCCTAGTGGTCACGGCCTCAGCGCCCAATGAATTTCACTTCCGATGCTGTTGGACGTGACGTCATTGCCGCCATGACAGTTTGGTGCAGCTTCTCCGGCATGGTACACCATCATTTTCCTCAGCCACCATTCCCTCGCTGCTTTCCAGTATTCGCGCGATTGTGGACGCACACTATCCACCATCGTCCACTATCCTTTCCACCTTGTACACTATGCCATCATCCACTATCCACTATGAACACCATGATTTTCCAGTATACCCAGCATTATTTCCACTATATCCACTATCTTTTCCAGTACCCACTATGGCAGTTTTTCCAATAGGGTGGCTTTTATGTTTTTCGCACGTCCGTTCCACGCCGCTGGCGGAAACAAAACTTTAGCTTGAAAGGAAAAACGTGGTTGAATCTTCCGTAAACAAAACACGTTGCGGGGCTAGTTGGTGACAAATTCTAACTTAAAATATTGTTGCGCTACATCTGACGAGGACAAGAAAAGAAGTACATGACAGGACGGGCGCTGACTGCTACTATTTATATTCAAACAACACGCATTGCATTTTATAGCTTTAAAAGGCAACGAACTCATGCGCATTTATGAAGGAACAGTGAATAGGGGGGGGGGGGGGGGGCCCTTCGGGCAAGCTATCACTTTTTGTTTAGTACCTCAAATTCACTAGCACGCAGTGATACAGGTGTGTCGCTGACGCACGGGTCGCCTTTCTGTGTGATGAAACACGCTTCTGATTGTTCGCGAGCTACTCTATCTTTACTTCTGCTTAGGATTTTATTGTGATAGCAATTATATGGACACTCTCGGCTGGTTTTCGCCATCGGCGTCGGTGTTGGCGTCACCGACGCCTTCATGTCCCTTATATGTATATGTGTCTATATATTTATAAAATCCACAAAGCAAAATAATTCAGAAAAATGTTTCCGATGCGAGGCATCGAACGAGGGACCTCTCGCTCTGCAGTGCGCGGCGCTAACCGCTAAGCCACCAAAGCGCACGTCCTTCAACGTTCAAACGGTGAGTTATGTACAGCGAGTTTTCAGCGTCTTTTCAGCATTACCAGCGAGATGGCGCAAAGGCCGCGCTCGGCGGGGCTTAGCTGGGCGCCCCGTTCGTCGCGACGCGCGCTTTCAGGCGCTCCTAGCTCTCCGGCGCGCACTTTGCCCGAAGGGAGGGGGGGGGGGGGGTAGATGCCCGTGCGCGCGCGCGCTTATCTCTCGGGGGGCGGAGAATGGGGCTTTCGCCGGAACGATAGCGTTGTGGTTACCGGGCGCGCGAAGGTCACATCGCTCGTTGCAGTCCCCCCCGTTTGGGAAAAGAGCACGCTTTTCAAACACAGCGCAGTAACAACTGTGACACTTGTTAGTTCGCGCTCGTCGGTACCTGTGAATACGTTTCGTGCGTCGTTTTTGTTTGAGCAGTGCGTTAAGTGTCGAGCTGTGAATGTTGTTAGTTCGCTCTCGTCCTGTGCGTGTTGTTTTCGTGCGTCATGTGTGCGTGAGCAGCGCGCTGCACGTTTCGACCTGCTTGTCATTTGTCGCTTGACATTCCAATTTGTTGCTATCGCATTCTTTATTAACACGAAAGTGTTTTATGCCGGGGTCCACCACGGCTCCTCTGACGTATTTCCGTCACGGATATGACGTTGTAAAATATAAACTAACATAATGAGATCAAAGAAAAAGTTTCGTCGCCGGGCGTCGAACCTACGACCTCTCGGTCCGCAGCGCGCGGCGCGAAACCACTCGGCTACAGGAGCGTACGTTGCTCAACTTGCTAACGGCAAGCTATTTATACACACCATATACCGTTGGCGGTCCTCAGAGCTCCTCGACTTCAGCGCGTTTTCGTCATCACTAGCGAGATGGCGCGAAGGTGTCACGGAGCGCGCGCTCTAAAGGTCGTCGCGCCTCTCGCTGGGATGAGCGTGCGCCTCCACGGGGCGTCGTCGCTGGTGAGCGCGCGCTTATCTCCAGATCGGGGAATTGGGCGCTTCGGACGCCTTGTGCTTCCACCGAAAGTTTTCTTTGAAGTTACAGTGGTGAAAGAGTGCTCGAAGGTCGCTTCGTTCGCCGCAGCGGCCGCGTTTACGAATGGAGCGCGCCGCTTACACACGAAGTAATAATTGTGGTAGTTGTTCGCGCTCGTCCTGTGTATGCTTGTGCGTTCGTTTCGTGCGTCTTTGTGTTGCATCCAGTGCGCTATAAATGTCGAGCTGTGACAGTTAGTCCGTGCTGGTCTTGTATATGCTCATTTCGTGCGTCCTTTCTGCTTGAGGTTTGCGCTGCATGCTTCGAGCTGCTTGTCGTTCTTCATGTCACATTACAATTTGTTGCTGCAGCATTCATTCCTTCTCCCTTGTGGCGAAACCATGTCCCAATAAACGCTCAACTACTAATGTGAATACACGTTTCACTTTCGTGCTATACCGATTCCTTTGACAGAGGGATCAGCCATGTTGTTTTTTTCTCAAGCCGTGGATCACAGTTTCTGCAAGCGCTGCAATGGGTGGGTATATCTTGGAACGACGCCGACTCATCGCCTAAAGGCTGAACCACATGCAGCGTTTTTAACGCGATAGCGTTAAAGAGCTCGTTTCGCAGAAATTCCGGCGTCGGCGTCGGCGTCGTTGGTTGTGAGCGAAAAATCATCTTGTCCATGACCGAAAAATCATCATCTTGTCCGTGACCGAAAAATCGAGAAAGATGCAAATAAAATAAATAATAAAAATTTTCGGGTCTGAGTGAGGATTGAACCCGGGTCGTCTGCGTGGCAAGGAGGTGTTCTACCACAGAGCCATGCCTCTGCTTGGATATACTGTGAAAATAACTTCCTCTGCTTGGAAATGCAGTGAAAATAACTTCCATGCTTCGCAAACGCAAGCGTTCTTTATATAGGCGTCGCAATATAACATGTAATATCCCAGGAATATTGCGTGGTACAAGCGTACATTGCCATCGGGCGTCAGAATATGTGACTCTCATAACGATTTCATAGTTTAAAGCCAGCCCCCCCACCCATTACAAATGGCACACACCTTACTGCGCGTATTCCCTTAACACCACGTAGTGGGTGCATTGCAAGTTCGAAAACATTTCCCACATTTGCCGCGCATAATTTCTCCTGGTTTAAACCATACTACCCATTACATAGTATGCACTAAGTGATTGAAGTACGCAGTAGGGACGGGATATCGCTATCGTGTTTCAACTCTTAAAGGCGTAGCTTAAGGGTCCCCCCAATTTTTTTTCCGGCGTTTTCTGACGTTGCGTGTCTCGGCGTCATGACATCAACGCCGCCAGAGAGGGCGGCCAACTACATGGAAAGCGCTGAGGCCAGCGCCAGCCCAGCGTCACACATGCGACCAAAGGGAATGAACTTGATACCTCGCAAAGCAGTGTGAAGTATCCGTCACTTCACCAACGAAAATATTCCTGATCACAGGTTTTATGTCTAACTTGCAGTTCTGTACTGAGGGAAACAAATCACAGTGCCGCCAAAAGGCTATTTTTGTTTACTTTACATGTAACGCCACCTATTGAGCATAAGAAAAACCACAAACTCGTAATATATGGCCTCTGAGCTTCAAGTTGTCGCACGTTTTTGAGGCCACGTATTCGGCCAATACACTCAGGCCTGCTAAGCCTACCGATGAACTTGAGGATGGCGCTCGGAAACTGTTCGAAGAAATCCCGAGCGCTTGCTGTCGAAGCTTCTGAGGAACAAGCTAAGTCAAATACAAGCATCAGTTGAGAACTTGCGGGTCACACAGAGCACGGCGACGACTTAACAGATCTGAGGCGGGTGGCAGCCATTTTGGCAGCAGCGACGACGCCGTTACGTAGCGGAAGTCACTTCCAGCCGCGCGCTGATTGGTTCTCCGTTCACCGAACGGCTTCCGGCGTCGACGCCGACGCTGCAGATGTCTGGATCGTCCTGAGATGGACGTTTCGGCCACCGTCACCAGTAGCGTCGACGCCGAGTGACGCCGGCGTACGAAATGCTGGGACAACGCCAGCAAAAACGCTGCATATAGTTCGGCCTTAACGACCGTTCATGTTCCTTGGCACGCTGGTTGATGCAGCGCCTAGTGTGACCAACGCCTAGTGTGACCAACCTTGTCACATGAAAGGGGGGATCTCGTAGACCACACCCGTGGCTCACCGCACATACGGTTTGGTGTGTTTCGTTCCACAGCCGGGAATGATTCTTCCCTCATAGGAATCGGTATAACACGAAAGTTAAACGTGTTGTGACAGAAGTAGTTGAGTGTTCCTTCCACGCTGATGACCGCTTGAACCACGTCTATGGGGGTTTGGCAGCTATAATACCATATTACGGGGATGCGCCCACATTGACGCCTGCGGTAACATCTCCATGCCGACGACCAACGTCCATGATCCAGAGGCGTAGCAAGAATTTTTTTTTTTGGGGGGGGGGGGGGCACCCCTTGATTTCGGAGAGGGCACCTCCTTGAAATGGCTATTTTTCGCTATGTATGTCGTGGCGAAAAAAATTTCGGGTTGGGGGGGGGGGGGGGGGCACGTGCCCGGTGTGCCACCCCCTGGCTACGCCACTGCCATGATCATGGTTAAATATGTCTGGTAGCTGTAGTAGTTATCATACACCTGGGAACAACATATGGGGAATCTCACGCAAATAAGCCTTAAACATGCACATAATAAACACTAGCACTCGGTATGCACTCTTTCAAAGAATCAATGAAGGGAGGAAACTTTCGAGCGCTCGTTTCTTTATTTAACACAGCCTAATGGAAATCAGCAGGTAATGAAGCCAAAAAAAGGTATAGGGAGCGTCAATTGTACTGTTTTTAAGTGCATTGTAAAAAAATGGGATATAGATGTTGAGAAAGTAAAGTGGACGAAAAGACAACTTGCCGCTGGCAGGCGCCGAACCTGTGACCTTTGGATCCGAAGGTCGGAGGTCGTCATCTGCTGGTTTTTATTAAGGATGTCTTTCAAAGAGTCATTGTTTCAGGAGAGGAACGGCAAGGCTTGCGCTCCGAGGAACACGAAGCGCAAACGTTGCCCTGTGCTCATGCATACACTACCACATAGAGCTTCAAAAGCACGGAAGGCAGACTTTGTAGCTTGAGCCGAGAAGATGCAAAGGCCTGCCGCTGGCATTCTCTGGCTGCACCGAAGCACCCACTTGCACGACATTCACCCGTCGACGTCATTGTTTTTCTGCGGCGCTTATTGCAGCCGTTTTATTAGTCGGTGACACCTCACTCGAAGCTATAGGCGTCGGAGAAACGCCGCATGTCCATTTGAAAGCTGCCCTACTCTGGCGAGGAGACGTATATACTATGACGTGACATGCCAATCACGTAACTACGCCGTTACCGAATCGAATGACTGCTCACGCCACAGTTAAACGACCATGCAGTTTTCGATATTATTGCAGTTAAAGCCTCCGCTGCGCTGCGACTACCGAAACTCTCCTACAGACGGCACTTGTTAGTTTCTGATCCATTACTTCACATCACCATTCCCAGACGGTGACAGAACCCCGCCTAACAAGAGCACTGTGAGAGGAACGCGTCAGAGAAAAAAGGCACGTTTGTGAACCCGGCTGCCTGTGTGCGGTAGCGCAGTGGGTGGAACGCCCGGCAGCTATCATCGCTGACCGAAAGGTCGTGGATTGGACTGTCATCAAGGCAACTTTTTCTTCGAGCTTTGATTTGCCATCTGATCGTGAGCATTTTCGGAAGTCTTTTTTTTTTTTGTGACGGAAATACGTCAGGGAAGTTTTGGTGGACCCCAGCATAAAACACGTATCTGTTAAAAAGGAAAATTCGAAAAAACAATCAATACACACGTAGCTTGTGCTGTAACTTGTTCGATAGCAGTCAAGATGGGTAGGAATATTTGAGTGTTAAATATCCAATAAGAAAAATCCGATAGACAGAATTCTGGACAGAAGTTCAACAAATGTCTACGTAGGTTTTCAAGAAAATAGTGGACTCGAGGACTCAATGAGAGCTGACGAAACAAAATCTAAAAGTTATCCGCTCTTACTTTTTTTGATAAATAACGCAAGGTAACCAGAATATTGCACAGATCAAGGTAGATGTGGCGTGGTAGACACTGGGTAATTCAAAATTTTATACTGCGCAGTGGTAAGACTATATTGCGCTCCCATATTATTTAAAGCAGCGCGAACGACCGGACAAAGAGAGGACGAGAAGTGGACACAACGAACGATACCAACTAGCCCAGCTCTTTACCTTGCTACAATGTACTATGCTGTTCTGTTGGATCTGTAAAGTGAATAGTCACAAATTCATGAGAGCACTTTTTTTTTGCTAGCCCAATTTGCGTCACTGCCTCGCCAACTGCTGCATGATGAGCAAGAAGCTATACCTATATCTAGAATGTTAACGCCTGCTCTGGACGCAAGAATACCGATAATGGGGTTTCTAATTGCTTGATGGAGTCAGACATTGTAGGTGCTATGTATACGGATGTGCCCTGACGAAGCATTTAGCACTGCCAGACCACCGAACTGTTCGGGACAGCGAAGGCGCGGCGATCAGCAGGGGTGGCCCTGATGGCACAGCAGACCGCAGCGCACACGATGCCGTTAAATTGGCTTCCGTTCAAAAGTACGCTCTTTCCACATGTGAGCACGCTTAGCGGATGAGGGCGTGGACGGCACGTTGAGTCCAACGCACAACTTTCTTCCCCAGGGGGAACATATACAGCAACTCTAGTTTCCATCTAGTCATTTATGCCCTGGTACCAACGTTTGCAGGTGCACGAGATGCGGAATCCTTCCCTGATTTAAAATGTCGAGTGTATTGGCCGAGATGCAGCCCCTGAAGAATTTGCTGCAGGTGGTGTAAGAGTCTGTGAAGACGAGCGCTGTGTCTGTACAAGTAGTGGTGGAGAGAACGATTCTACTCATTCCGCCAATTTCTCAAATGCTGGCTTTTATATTGGCCGATGCTAACCAGCACTCTTGGCACTCTACGACGCCGACAGCACACACCGTTTGGTTCGGAGGCTTGATCGCGCCAGCGTAGTGGGCGCGTGGATCTTGCTTGTAGTTTCGTTTGATGACGTCAGTTACATCCTGTCGTCCACTCTTTTACGTGCAATGCTTGATGCGCAAGATGGGTGCAATGTAGAGGGACATTCAGGGGAATTCGGGCTTTCGGTTTAGTTTCGGCGACGGCTCGCTGCTGATCAGTTGTCATAGAATTGACTTGCCGGTGAACGGGAGCTTGAGTCGTGACAACTAGCTGTTCTTGCGGACTTTCAAGTCTTAAACTGTCTCACGTCTTAAACTATGGAATGCTGGCTTAAGTAGACTTGTAATGAAAGCCATGAGGGGTAGTCCCAGGGCAAGCTTTGTTGCCTTCCTTATAACAATTGGCTTGTTTAGTGATAAGCTATTTAAAACCAGGTACAGTGTGCCGAAGGTAGTGGGAGTGGTAAGCAGTGCTTGCACTATATATGCCGCGTCCGGCTTTTCAAGCCCGTTTCTTTGGTTAGCGATCCTCTTGACGAGATACGGGAGTTGCGAAGGCGTCGTAGTGTTGGTGGACTGGCCACTCCTAATTCGTCCTTGTGGATGGGAAATTACGCACGTCAACTGGGTTTCTCTCCCCGCGCGCCATATGCAGCGCGCGCCAGTACAGCCTCGAACGGCGGGTGCAGGCCCGTAGCAAAGGGGGGTGCCCTAGCAACCCCGCCCCAGAAATTTGGGTAGTGGAGGGGGGGGGGGCTACCGAGAATAAATAACGAAAATAGGTGTTTTTCAAGGCCCCGCCCTCCCCCCCCCCCCCCCCCGAAAAAAAATTCCTGGCTGCGGGCCTGGCTGGGTTTATCTGCCACCTCACCCAAAACTGACCAAATAAGCAAGTGAAGATTTCGCAGGCCTCAAAACAACGCATACACTCACAAAACGGCAAAGCAGCGCTTCTACCTGGTGCTCCAGAGCTACCACTGTTGACTCATCAAGGCACTGGACGCTCTGGTACCGCAGATGGACGTGCAGTACAGAAGACAATCAACTAAAAATCAACAAATTAAAACGTGGGTTGCCAAGCTCGCCCTCGTAGACCTGGAACACCAGCGACAACTTCTGAACAACTAACCGGAGCGTCAGTCACTTGATTCCACAACCATGCGCAAAAATTAAACGTTCAGTTTTCTGTCTGTCTCTTTCTCTTGCCTTATGTGACGCTGTGCCCATCCGATTTGGCACCCATGTTTTTACTTAGTTTTTTTTTATCAAGCCAGCGGTTACGCATTTTAGGCAGAACTTTTAGATAGGCTGGCTTGTAGCTTGGTAAAATTTCACCGTACAAAAGGCGAAAACGCAAGGAGACAAGACAATTGCGCTTATTTGCGACGTAAACTTCAATTGCAAAGGAGGTATATATATGTAAACCTGACTTGCTGCGCAACCAAAAGGAAAGAAGGAGGGAGAAAGGAAATAACGCAGGTATATATATATGCAAATAAAAAGCGATAAGCGGGCATATGTGTCAAAGGAGGTGGTACAGCAATCTACGGCAAAGATAAAAGAAAACAAACAACAAATGTGGACTAATATAAAAAAACAAAAGCCCGGAAAATCCCAGTCATTGTGGGAATCGATGTCATGCGAACAAGCCAGCAAGGAGCACATCATACTGTACATAACATGCATCTCATGATTTACATGTTAGAACCTGTCATTTATGTTCGTCATACAGTCACTCACGAAATACCATTTTTGGTGTATATCAGGCTAGCGAAACGGCCGCGAGCGCACCATGAGCATGGCATGTAAATCACGCTGTACATGACATGCATGTCGTGATTTTTATGTTGCCAGCTGCCATTTATGTTTGTCATAGACACGTCCCGCAATAACAAATTTGGTGTACATCAAGCAAGCGAAACGGCCGCGAGGGTGCCATGAGCGTGGCATGCAAGTCATGTTGCACATGACATGTCATGATTCCCCAGATTATCACTTGGGATTTATGTTCGTCATACAGTCACGTCATGCAATACCAAATTTGTTGTATATCAAGCTAGCGAAACGGCCGCGAGGGTGCCATGAACGTGGCATGCAAGTCATGCTTCACATGACATGTCATGATTTCCATATTAGCTCTTGTCATTTATGTTAGTCATACAGTCACGTCACGCAATACCAAAGTTGGTGTACATCAAGCTAGCGAAACGGCCGTCAGCGCATCATGATCGTGGCAAGCAAATCATGCTGTACATGACACGCATGTCATGATTTTTCGTATCACTACCTGTCATTTATGTTGGCCATGCACAAATGTCACATCATACCAATTCTTGGATATATCAAATTAGGGAAGCAGCCGCAAGAGCACCAGGTCATGTCGTGTAAGCCATACCGTTCATGACAAGTTAGTCATGATTTTCATATCACCAGTCATTCATGTCGTCATACAATCATGTTATGCCATACCAATTTTGGTATAAATCCCATTAACGATACGGTCTAGAGAGCACGAAGTCGTAGGCGGCTAGATAGATAGATAGATAGATAGGTAGATAGATAGATAGATAGATAGATAGATAGATAGATAGATAGATAGATAGATAGATAGATAGATAGATAGATAGATAGATAGATAGATAGATAGATAGATAGATAGATAGATAGATAGATAGATAGATACGCTCAAAGTCGCCGAATGTCACTAAGAATTGTTTCGGATTTAAAATATAAACCATGTTTCCGTCGTTCATGCGCTCAAATTTTCTGACATAATATTGGGGCATGAAAGACGCATTTTTGTAATACGTCTGATAAGCTTCTTTGGAGGCACCTAAAGCATGCATGGAATTCCGGACATTGCTTTTAATTCACCGTTTTTCACGCGACCTGGCATACAGACCTTAAAGATTAAAAATTCGCTAACATAACCGACACCCCCGTCATGCCCGACCACAGATCGCGCAAAAAGAAAAATGAAAAAAAAATTCCGCGAGTATTCTGAAGGCGTCTTGCTTCATCATCTACATCATCATCATCATCAGCCTGACTACGCCCACTGCAGGGCAAAGGCCTCTCCCATGTTGCGCCAATCAACCCAGTCCTGTGCTTTCTGCTGCCACGTTATACCTGCAAATTTCTTAATTTCCATCTGCCCACCTAACTTTCTGTCTCCCCCCTCACGCGGTTGCCTTCTCTTGCTTGCTTACATTGCCGCAAAACCTTGCCGTGAAGCGCACTTGCGCACCAAAATGGGCATTGAAAGCACAATAATTTTATTAAAAGTTGTATATGGAATTATCTTATATATCGAACTCATCCCCGTTTTTCGGCGAGTTCGATATGTGTGGGTTTGACTGTGGCATCTATACTATACATGCTGCGCTTCTACGCAGACAGCCTCCCGCCATAAGCTTCCCGCCGTAAATGTTCCTGCGTTCATTATTCTTCCTTATGCAATTCACTATGGAAAGACACTATGCTACTATTACTACTTTTTTATATGCCACGTTGCTCATGTTAATCCCATCTCTACACTCTTCCTCAGTTCTAACGTGACTCAAGAATTTACTGGCAGATGATTTTTTAGCCATCTAGGGCTGCTTTGCCGCTGCCCAAATTAAGAAAAAAACGCATAAGAAAAAAGATCTGCTGGTGTAATCACACGAAATCGCAAAAACTTAGAAAGGTAGCCCTGCTGTACTTATCGCTACAGTGCAAGTTGCGAATAAATGATCGTTGCGCTACAATTCACTTTTTTGTAAGAATTATCCCTCATATTTTCAATGGGTGCACCAAAGTGTCTGCAGGACAAAAAATGCATTGGGCGGATGAAAACTAATCGAAATGTACAGCATAAGGCCGTTGTCGGCATTCAGTGGCTCAAGTGCAATTTGCGAAAATTAAGGCATTGTATAGTAATCAATTTTTAAAGAATGCTACGCATAAAGTAAGGCCAAGTGCTTCTCCAAAGGGTGAATATCTCAGATTGCTGGACTTGCGACTTCAACGTGCTTTGCCTCAAATTGAAAGTAAAAAAAATCGAGCAGATCCCAACTACCATGGGAATCGATGTTATGCGAAGCATGCGGAGGTAAAGTGACTGGATTGTAATTTTTTTATTAAGCGAAACGTTACGAAATGACGCTAAATATATGTACAACTGTTGTACGCACAGACATATGTTGAACAGTCCCATGTGTTTTATATAACCAGATGCTTACGGAATGCGTAATGATGCGAACAGAAACATGGGTATTACACATCAGAATCGCTAAGCTGATATGTAGTGCCTGTGCTTGCGAGGATGGTAGCCATGGATAGTGCTACCTAAACCAAATACAGTGGATGGCGCTTAAGTATACAATTGACGTTAACCAGATATGACTCCTTCGTCATAGGTGTACATATGTAATGTTTTAAAATCAGATATAGCCAGCACTGCAAGCACACTTGACGTTTCACAACATTACGCCTGCACAGGGTATTTTTCCAAAGTACTTTCGAGACCTGACGTCGCTCTGTGGTAGAATGTTGATTTACACGCAGAATGCTCGGGTTCGATTCCTGCTGAGAGTCTGGTTTCTATTCTTTGCATTCGGTCGGGTCAACGCTGCCGATGTCCGTTTTACAGCGAAAGCTGTATATGGCTAGGAGAAACGAAAAACCGCTCGACTTCTGTGTCACGAGCGGTCTCCATTGGCTGTGCTATCAGTTACATCGTTCTGAGCGTCGTACACAAGCTCCCGCGCCATTGGCGCTCGGAGCTTGGGTACGACGCTTGCAGGGTCAAACGCTTGCATCAACGGCGCGCCGAAGAAGCGGCGTTCCGGGCCGAACAGCGTCGACGTGATGATTGCGGCAGCGCGTTCGCCGGCGCGAACGCCCGCTTTCGGCGAGAGTTTCTCCAGCGGCACTCTGGCTTCGGCTGCGACGTCTGTGACCGCCTGTGGTTCGACCACAACCTGGCAACGATAATTGTGGAAGGCTTCTGTTTACCGTCGGGTTGAACCCACTGCTAAACACCGGGGCCGCACATTTCAGCTTCGCTGGTTAACCATTTGTACGGAGTGCTTGGGCGGTGATTTTTCTTAACACTCTCGCATTTAAATTTGGTACCAATGTCTGTCTTCGCCTTTCCTAGGTAGATATAAATTGTCAAAGACCTGTGGCGCATACCCGCATACCGCGGCCCATGGTATACGGGTATGAGCCACACGTGTCTGGAGAAATGAGTTGGACGACGTACACGACAGGATTTTTATGTTATTCAAGTTACGAGCAGCCAGACATATTCGTCAAATCCTCTTACACTCCCATACTAATTTTGGTCGACCCCAAGTTAAGGAGGTGATCACGAGAGCACTGAGACTTAGGCGGCTAGATAGATAGATAGATAGATAGATAGATAGATAGATAGATAGATAGATAGATAGATAGATAGATAGATAGATAGATAGATAGATAGATAGATAGATAGATAGACAGACAGACAGAAACGCTCTAAGTGCTTGCATTACGCAAAGAAATGCTTTGCATTT
>JALIZH010018913.1:0-61590 GCA_030522465.1 Rhipicephalus appendiculatus
TTATGTTAGTATTCGAACCTCCAAGGGGGGCCAACCGTATTCGATAGGTGAATCGATCTTTGTCAAAGTCGCCTTATCGTCGCTGACGTGTTGGTTTTAACGGGGATCAGTCATTCGCATCAGGTTAGCCTGCTGTCACTGTCAATTGTTGGCATTTGAGAAAGAAACAACTGAAAAGGAAAAAGAGCGTCGTTATTCCACGCCTGAAAGGGCCGTAGTAGTCAAAGCATGCTCGTAATGATAAAAAAAAAAAAACAATAAGCGTACAGTGGGTTGTCAACTTGAGAAATAGGAAAGTAAAATATATATAGCAACGAAATTACCGTGATATTACGGTCTTGACATAAATTACTCAATGTACACGGGCGACCAGCAAGCGAATGAGTTCTCTCCCCCGGTGCATTGATCGGCTATCAGGAGGGCTTTTTTGTCATCTATGTTATGAGGGAGCGAACGGAGTGACATTCCACTTTCCACAGACATCTTTAACACCGACTGCTGAACTCCGTATTGGCTGCCGTCGTCAAGAAATCGCCGTGAATGACGTTGGCATCGCGTGCAGCAGGTTTACATCAGCTTTGCATAAACGGTTTTTCGGGGGGATAGCCGCTGCGAAACAGAGTTGAGCTTATAAAAGTGAGATGGCGCGGGCACACACATGTAGCCATTGTCAATTGGGAAAGGCGGGATATGACCCTATCGAAGTGGCCCTTTTCAGGTGCTGCAGGTGTCAAATGTTACATATAATCCACTACAGGAATCCACGCCACGTTGAAGGATGTGTTGCAGATGGCACAGATGATCACACGCAGAGCACTGAGTCGTTGTCGATTTCACGCAACACCAAAATGCAGGTGCTTGGTCTGGAAGCCCTGCTATCTAAAGAGGGGAAAAAGGAGAAGTTTTGGTCAGGCAGAGTTGATCTGTTGTCCTCTTATGGTAGGTCGGATAGCAGCCGTACGGCACCCGTTCACTTGCGTGTCACCCAAGGCCAAAGAATGAAACGCTGGTAAAACAGCTTTTTGGTGATAAATGGGCTGAATGCTACCCCCGTGACCCCAGAGTTGGGACAGCAAATGCTCGAAAGTCATTGATTAGGATGTGTTCGTATTGGCCAGTGGGACCCCGCATCATGCTAGTTAATTTATTTAGTGCTACAATGTTGCTCTGGCTATCTGCGTTATTGCTGTTGACCCAGAGGAGCCTCCTACATAACGCTTCGTCTTTCTCGTTGTCCACTTTGCTTCTAGTCGTCGTTGCATTCCACTTCACGGCGCCGATTTCGCAGATTAGAAATCTATGCTTGCGCGAAAGAATTTAGATACCTGAAGAAAAGGAAAACTAAAAGACCTGGTTGATCCCACCGTCATAGGAGTCGGTATAACCAGAATGTGAAACGTGTTCTAACAGAAGTAGTTGAATGATATCTGTACATTGATTTAAAAGTTGCACCATGTCTTTTGGTGTTAGGCAGCTACAGCAACGTTTAACGGGGATGCACCCTATGCGGACGCTCGATGGTATATCTCCATCCCGACGACTAACGTCCAGGATCAATAAAATAAGCAAACAAACCCTTGTCGGAGCTCTAGTAGTTAACGGTGAGAGTGTAGTCAGAACAAGTGGTTTGACAGCCAGAAGAGCGGCACTGATAGGACGCCTAACTTGGGATAAGGTCGCCATACTGCGGCATGTTCATGTTAAAGACTTATTGAACATCATGGCCGGACTAGAAGACAACACATCGCACGTCGTGTCTCCCCCGTAGCCAGGCCGCAATTTTCTCGGGGCGAGCGCAAGCAGGGCACGCGGTGTTACAGCAAGGCGAGGTAGGCGCGCGTCGCAGAGGAACTTTTGGTGTGCATGAATGCTATGAGCGAGGCCGACACATTGGCCAAGGCTCCACCTCACGGTTTGACAGCCAGAAGAGCGTCGCTGATAGAACGCATAACTTGGGATAAGGTCGCCACCAGCGGCATGTTCATGTTTAAGAGTTATTGACCATCAGGGACGGATTAGAAGGAGGCGCAACGCGTATCTTGTCTCCCTTGTAGTCCGGCCGCCATTTTTCTCGGGTTCAGCGTAAGCGGGGAACGTGATGTGACAGCCAGGCGAGCAGGCGCGCGCCACCAAAAATTTTCTGTATGAATGGATGCTATGCGTGAGGTCGACACTTCGCCTAAGGTGGCCACCTCGCGGTGTGTTAAGGCGTTGAAAAAATTGCACTTCTCCTATTAGAAAGGCGCCGAATGGGACAGCCGCGTAGCAACAACGCGTTGCAGGAGCTGACAGCCGAGGCCCCGGTCATATTGCATTATTTCAGGTTACCGCTCCTAGAGGCCGACACCACCCTGCCGAGCAAGAACACTGTGAAATGAAAGCCTGACATAGAAAAGCCCCGTTTGGGAAGCCTCCTGAGGGGTGCGACCGCGGCGCAGTGGATAGAGTGCCCGGCATCTGTTGGCGTGGACCGAGAGGCCATGGGTTCGATTTCTGTTCTTATAACTTTTTTCTTTCATTTCCGTGACGGAAATGCGTCACTGTAGTCTTTGTGGACCCCGGCATAACAGACTTTCATGTTAAAACATTCTGATAAATGAAAAACAAGAGAAATATGTAAACAGCTGTGAAGGAGGGAGGTGGTTTTGGAATTCTGGAAAGCGGGGTGGTTGCTTCTCTTATCGTATGGAGTTCTGCCTTTCGGTGAGCCCAGAAGCAGAGGAAAGGATAGTCATTGTATGTGCAATACAATATGGTGCGCGTAATGTAACTAAGCGTACTAATACAGTGCGCTCTGTATTGGCGAAGAAAGATTTTTGCGTGTTTCTACGATGTACTTGCGAAAAGGAGACTACTTTGAGGGAGACGGCTAAGTCGGCTCATGAAGTACGAGGGCTCGAGGCAGCATGACCCATGACATTCCTCTTGTTTTTTGCTTTCCAGGCCATAGCTACCTTGTTGGATGTCTGGCCAATATGGATAAATTGTTCTTGCGGATACTGTTGTCCTCGTCGCTGTCGTTCGTTGTCGTCGTTCGTCGCCGTCGTCTTCTAATGCCCACGCTGCGATACCTGGTTTATATGCGTCATTGTATATAGAGCTCTATGTGCAGTACCCGGTTGAAGAGTGTATGATTTGTATGTCTTAGTATACTTAGATGCGGTGAGAAAGTACCAGCTTGAATACTCATACTCTAGAAACCGATAGATTTTTTAGCGTAAAGTTCTGCTCGCTCACGTGTAACCGTTCTTATTACTGTTCTTATCTAAGCACGTCCGCTTATTTTAGCTGCCAGTTAGGGTTGCTCTATTGATTTCCAACGCCTACACGACAGCATATAAGAAAAGGGATCAAGATGTCGCGCGATCTATCGGTATCCTGTGGAGAATATTACATATCTGTGAAGAACAAAAAATAAAGGGCGGGGGGAACAACGCAGCGAGACGAAGCCATGCATGCCAATACACTACACTCGAGATCATGATTCATATATCTGTGAAGGCACAAGCCGTACTACTCACAGTCCTTAAAATTAACTCTATAAAAACAAAAAAATACCAAAAACAACACAAAGAACCGTGAAAAAATCTCAAATTAATCCACTCGGATTCGAGCAATAGTGGTTGAAATAATTTCGGAACATTGAAAGAGAATTTCCGGATCCCACGTACTACAGGGAATCGATGTCATGCGAAGCATACCGAGAGAAGGGGATTGTGGTGTCATTTTTTTGTTGAGCAAAACGTTACGAAATGACGCTAAACACGTGTACAAATGTTATACGCACAGATATGTATGTTGAACAGCGACATATGTTTTATATAACCAGTTGTTTACAGTTGCGTAACAATCTGGGTATTACCAACACCAGAAGCGGTAGGCTGAAACCTGGCGCTTGTGATTGCGAGGATGGTAGCCCTGGATAGTGCTATACGTAGACAAACGTCAGTGGGTGGCACATGAGTAACATTGACTCTTACCTGACGTGACTAATGTATCATTGGAGTACATGTGCAATATTTACAAAATTACCTGGTCAGCACTGCAACCGCAATTCACGTTTCACGAACATTACTCCTTTATAGGGTCTTTTTCAAAAGGAGTTTCGAGAACTGGCGTGACTCTGTGGTAGAATACTTGACTGGCACGCAGAATTCCTGGGTTTGATTTCTGCTGGGACCATAACTCATATTCTTTGCATTCGTCGGGTCAACGCTGCCGATGTCGGTTTTACAGCGAAAGCTGTATATGGCTAGGAGACACGAAAAACCGCTCGGCATCTGTGTCACGAGCGGTCTCCATTGGCTGTGCGATCAGTTACGTCGTTCTGAGCGTCGTACCCAAGCTCGCGCGCCATTGGGTACGACGCTTGCAAGGTCAAACGCTTGCAGCCACGGCGCGCCCCTCTGGCGCGCGCCGAAGAAACGGCGTTGCGTAGGGAGCCTTCATGTGCGCGCGCCTCCGTGCTCGGAGGCGCGCACATGAAGGCCCTATGCGATGCGGGCAGAACAGCGTCGACGTGATTCCGGGGAGCGCGTTCGCCGGGGCGAACACCCGCTTTGGGCGAGAGTTTCTCAAGCGGCACTTTGGCTTCGGCTGCGACGTCTGCTGTGACCACCTGTGGTTCGACCACAACTTGGCAACGATAATTGTGGAAGGCTTCAGTGCAGCGTCGGGTCGAACCCACTGCTAAACACTGGGGCCGCACATTTCAGCTTCGCTGATTAACCATTTGTACGGAGTGCTTGGACGGTGATTTTTTCTTAACGCCCTCGCAATTAAATTACCAATGTCTGTTCTGGCCGTTCCTCGGTAGATATGAACATTGAAACACATGTGGCGCATACCCACATACCGCGGCCCGTGGTACACGGGTATGTGCCACATTTGTCTGGTGGAAGGGGTTTGACGACGTGCGCGGCGGAATTGTCACATTATTCATGTCATGACCTAACATTCATACTCGCCAAATCTTTTCACCCTCTCATACTAATTTTGGTGTACCTTAAGCTAAGGAGGATATCACGAGAGCACCCAGACGTAGGCGGCTAGATAGATAGATGGATACGTAGATAGAAACGCTCAAAGCGTCTGGAGTACGCAAAGAAATGCTTCATTTAAAATTGAATTAAATTACACTAATGCACAGCCTTTTTTGGCTAATTCCTGCTTTCTACATATCCGCCTGATAGAAAATAGTTTTGATATTCTGTAACCACCGATTCAACTGTTTCCGAGCTTTGAGACTCTGTATCAGCATGCACTCTTCACCGAGAGTGAAATTCATTATGATATTACAAGCAAAGTTTAATGTATACACAGGGAAGCCAACACACGGAGACATACGACGAAAAAAGCAGTGGGGTGAACAATCCAAAGCCTGGGTCATAGCTCGGCAGTCTGAGAAGAAAAAGAGGGCAAAATGTGATTAGAGGAAGGAAAATCAATTTTACCTATCGATGAAGTAGTGACATTAGTGGTGAACAGAATCTAGTGTTTGAAAGATGCCTGCTCATAGACTTCCGGGCTTAACCTTCCGTGCTTTTAGGCAGACATGACGTCTCAGTCGGAGACTTACGCGTAAAAACATTTTCGAGGTTACAGACTAATGAACGCGTCACTTACGAAAAAGGCTGTTAGGCAGCCTGGAGGTGTACACTCTAAAAGAAGATCGAGTAAAAAGGGTGTATTTTTGTCCCACAACAATAATCGTAATCTAACTTGCTTGCGCTTCCTTTCTTGAAAACTCGGCGCTGGCCACTTTCCTATTAGGAATGCTATGTCACGCTGATAACGCGCATGTCGTTCGTGACCTGAAAGTACCGGGAGCGCTGCGATAACGCAAGGAAAGGAACGCAAGATAGTCGACGATTATTGTTGTGGGACAAAAAAGACGCCGTTATTACTCGATCATTTCATACACTCTACACTCTAAGAAATAATCGAGTAAAAAGGATGTCTTTTTTCTGCACAACTATAATCGTCATCTACCCCGCGTACTTTCCTGGCGTTATCACCGCCGTCCCTTCACTTCGCGGTCACGAACGCCGCGCGCGTTATCGGCGTGACATAGCATTCTTGACAGGAATGTGACGAGAGCCGGGTTTTCAAGCGAGGAAACGTGAGCGAGCCAGATGACGAGATTATTGTTGTGTAGCAGAAATAGTCCCTTAATACTCGACTTTTTCTTAGAGTGTAGAGTGTACCTTCGCGTCAGTTCGAAAAGCCCTCAAAATACCGTGTGTTGCCCTTTGTTCATTTTTACAGGGAATGGAAAATATCAGCGAAAGGTGTTACGTGCACTTTATTCGGGGTTTGCGCCTTCATAAAGTATAGTTCAATACTAATTAAATTTTTATTGACCTTACTCAATGCCCGTCTCAACTATATATAACTCGGCTATAAACTTCGGCGTCCAAAAAACCGCAGAACCCTGCTTTAACCATTCGGACAAAATATGGCGAGGCGTTTTAGTGCAGCTGCGTTTATCGTAGTAGTTTATGGTGCTGTGGTCTGCGGAGCGGTTTATAAAGGGGGGAGAACTGTAAATCATCGGTACCGCTTCGATGAGGTAAAATTTGTTGTCATACGTTTCACGTTTGCCTCCATAAGAAAACTCCTTTTTTGCAGTGACATTATTTATGTCAAAGGTGGCGTGCCTATTCTCTGCGCGCGATCTAGCAATTATAGGTGTAAGTGCTTGTCCTGAATCCCAGAGTGTCGATCCATGTGCGTTACCGTACTGTACAATGCAGGAAGCTCCATATTTACGGTGTAACCTGCAACAACGCTTCGAATGAAAGTGCCGCTGTCTACGACATTGACTATTTATTTTTCTGGAAATGTTTGTTCTTGCATGCGATAGCGTTGACACCACCGTGCCGTTATATATATATATATATATATATATATATATATATATATATATATATATATATATATATATATATATATATATATATATATATATATATATATATATATGAAGGGATAACACAGAAGGGATAATGAAGGGATAACACAGCACCCGGAAGTAACAGTTCAAAAAAAATATATCAAGCACGTAGGAAAAAAAAATTGTTCTCGGAAGGGGACTTCCCTACGTGCTTGATATATTTTTTTTGAACTGTTACTTCCGGGTGCTGTGTTATCCCTCTCCATTGTTGCAAATATATATATATATATATACATATATATATATATATATATATATATATATATATATATATATATATATATATATATATATATATATATATATATATATATAGGGTGTGTTCAGATAAGAACGTCGGTGCATGTCCGCCAACCCCCTTTAATTTCGCCGAAAAAAATATATTTTGTTTTCCGAGTCCCCAGGACGACAAGACCACTTTTGATTTCGCGAGAAAAAATTTCATCTTTAAACAAATTCACAAGTCTCCACTGAGCCGCCACCGCCTCTTACGAATTTCGCGAAAATGGGATTTCGATGAGTCGCTACAAAAACACTATTGTAGCTATTGGTCCGAAAAATTTTCTCCACATACTACGGATAGTTTGTGTTGGGAAAAAATTATTACTTTGCAGTTTTGATGTTTTTCTGCTAAGAAAAAAAATCGCGAAATCGACACAATGCTCAATATCGCTCACATTTAAGATTTTATTCCTCCGCAAGTATAAACTCCAGACTTCCCGAAGCTTCTGAAAACATTGCCATATCTTTGGTGAACAAGTCTGCTGAACGAAATACCTGAGAGTGGCTTCAAACGTTAACTAGAAATGTTCAACTGAGGACATGTCTCTCAAAATGCAATATTTTGAAGATCATTAAAAAAAAAAACACCATCCTCGATTTTCTTTAAACTCTCCAGAATTAAAGCCAAGCACGTGTTTTATCTTAATCTGTAAAAACATGTTGCATTATTCTTGTGAGGTCGGAACTACGAAGCACGAAAAGTGGCCAAACTGACGTATAGTGAGTAACCGCAACATTGAGCGAGCATGGAGCAATAGTTGCCATTATCGTTATTTTTAGGTCCTGAATGCCATCTGTTGTGCTCGAGGGACAACAGATTGGCAGATAAAACCAAAGAGTTGCCTTAAAGTGCAAATTTGTTCATTTGCGTGCGTGCACGCGTCGCAGTTTTGGTCCTGGCGTAAGGACTAACCGCAAGATTTCTAGAAATGTAGTCAAGTCGAGCTCTCGGAGGGAACTGTTTAATTACCCCTATTGTATACACAGGAGTCATAGTCACAAGTCATAGTCAGACAAGTTAGACAGTCACAAACGTCACTGAAGCATTTGTGCGTATCTTGCTCCTGGTGAAGCAACCTTGTGCACACAACGCATTTCGGCCTCAAGGAGGAGAACTTCGTGAGCTCGATCCCTGTGTCAGGGTGAGCCGCTGTAGACGAAATGTTTCCCGAATGGACCTGGTCATCAGCCGTTTTGAAACGTACTCTTTTTTGTCCTTTAGAACTAATGGCAATGAAATCGTTCTTGTCTGGGCTTTGTTGGGTGGAGTTGAGCTCATCGTCAGTATAGTATTTCATTGCTGCCTGTATGTTTTCTGGCTTCAGCTTCGATCTGGTGTAGAGGTTCGGATTTAACCACACCCGGGTGTCTGTATTTTCTGGATTTCCGAATGAGGTGCCGAGTTGCGGATGGAACCATTTCTGGAATCTCTTGATGAGAAAAGTTCACAGGGAGCTGTGTCAGGAGGCGGCAGCGTTCATAGTATGATTCGCAGGTATCGAATGTGTGCTTTAGGTTGCGCAGCCACTCGCGACACGTGTTGCAGGTTTCCGCTGAAGGACCAGGTTCCTCAGTAGTGCCGTACGCTACTGTAAATTGTCCTGGAGATAGCGCCCTCGATCTCCGCTTTCTTACGCTTGGCGTAAGACACTCGGCATTGTGCTTTCACTTTCGCCGGAATTTTCAGGGTTGTCACGTCGGTTGTCTTAACGAGTACGTTTAGCTCATCGACAGCAATTTGTTCGGGAAAAAATTTGCGTCAGACTGAGATGCATCTTAAGACTCTACGGCGATCTGTTTCAAGCGGTTGAAACAGCTCTGGCACAAAATGTCGGTTTCTCTGATGGATGTGGCCTTTTCTGGCATGCGCTTCCTTAGTACGGCGACACTCAAATCTTTCACACATCGAAAGTTCCGCTTGTAGGCAATGTTCTTCGTATGCCTCTTTGGGTAGTCAGCGCAAAACGCTCGCTCTGAGCTCCACAACGTGGCCATCAATATCAGGGGGAGTGTAATGCGCGCACGCGTACTCACGTTCCTTCACCAGCAGAGGACTGCCGGGTTGTCGACGACGAACGGAAGTGAAAGCCGACGTTCTCTTATTACTTCGGCCTTTCTTAAACGAGTTGAGCTGTTTCTTGTTTATGTTCTTTCTTTTTTTTTTAGGGAGCGGGTGAGCGCACTCGTGCTCCAGAAGCGCCGCTTGTGCCGACACGCACCGTCTGCGTTATCACATTACCGGCGTGCCATGGGAAGCGATAAATATCCACCGGTGGATCCTCTCCAGCCACCTCTTTTATGAGGCGTACGCAGGCTTTCACATGCGCGAAAAATTTTGAAAGCGATTCCTGCGAAGAGTGCGACTCATTATCGCGGCATGCTCAGTGGCTGGGACCCGTGTAGAAGTTTTTGAGATTTGCGTAAAAAATCTAGTAATAATTTCCTCTTCAAAACCAACTGTTTCCGTTTGATTCCTGACAATTCGTCAATCCACAGAAGACATTCGCGACCTAAAAATAACGATAATGGCAACTATTGCTCCATGCTCGCTCAATGTTGTGGTTACTCACTATAAGTCAATTTGGCCACATTTCGGGCTTCGTAGATCCGAGCTCACAAAAATAATGCAACATGTTTTTACAGATTAAGTTAGAACACGTGCTTGGCTTTAATTATGGAGAGTTTAAAGAAAAGCGACGATGGCGTTTTTTTTAAAATGATCTTCAAAATATTGCATTTTGAGAGACATGTCCTCAGTTGAACAGTTGTGGTTAACGTTTGAAGCCGCTCTCAGGTATTTCGTTCAGCACACTTGTTCATCAAACATATGGCAATGTTTTCAGAAACCTTAGAAAGTCTGGAGTTTATACTTGCGGAGGAATAAAATCTTAAATGTGAGCAATATTGAGCTTTGTGTCGATTAATAGATTTTTTTTTCTTAACAGAACAACATTAAAACTGCAAAGTAATAATTTTTTCCCCACACAAACTATCCTTAGTATGTGGAGAAAATTTTTCGGACCAACAGCTACAATAGTGTTTTTGCAGCGTCTCATCAAAAATGCCATTTTCGCGAAATTCGAAAGAGGTGGTGGCGGCTCAGTGGAGACTTGTGAATTTTTTTGAAGAAGGTGAAATTTTTTCTCGTGAAACCAAAAGTGGTTTTGCTGTCCTGGGGACTCGGAAAACACAATATATTTTTTTCGGCGAAATTAAAGGGGGTCGGCGGACATGCACCGACGTTCTCATCTGAACACACCCTATATATATATATATATATATATATATATCCTCTCCACTCGATTCAACGGTGAGCTATTTATATGCACTATTTATTGTTGGCGGCACACAAAGCTCAGCGCGCCTCCCAGTCCTCAACTTTTAAGGCTCATGCTCACGTTTAAGTCTCATGCTCACGTCCGTCCGGTGGTGGTGGTGGTGGTGGTGTGCGTCCTGACCGCCCTTACTGCGCATGCGCACATCCTCCCCCACGCACCTCCTCTCCTACGCTCTCCCTCTCTCTCGTCTAGGTATCCCTCTCGCCCGCGGCGTTTACACACCCATTGCGCATGCGCGTCCCCTCCCCCCTCTCTCTCTCCTACGCTCCCCCCTCCTCTAGGCATCCCTCTCCGCGGCGTCCACATCCTCACTGCGCATGCGCGTCCCCCTGCCCCTCTCTCTTCTCTCCTACGCTTCCCCCCTGTCTCTCTTCTAGGCATCCCTCTCCGCGGCGTCCACACCCTCACTGCGCATGCGCGTCCCCTCCCCCCATCTCTCTTCTAGGCATCCCTGCCAGCGGCAACCACACCCCCACTGCGCATGTGCGTCCCCTCCCGCTCTCTCTCCTCTAGGCATCCCTCCCGCGGCGTTTACACCTCCAATGCGCATGCGCGTCCCTTCCCCCCTTCTCTCCTCTCCTAAGCTCCCCCTCTCGCCTCGCAACGCCAACGCAGGCAGCATCTGCTAGCGAGTTTCTTGATTGAAAAAACCGACTGCTCGCGCTGCACAACCGTTCAACGCCGACGCAGGCAGCGTCTGCTAGCGAGTTTCTTGATTGAAAAAACCGACTTCTCACGCTGCACAACTGTTCACTGGCCACCCAGTACTGGATCTTGACCTGCAAGGTAGTGCCGGTGGGAGATTTCTCCTGTGCGTTGTCGAACGATCAAAATTCGCAGCGTGCGCGTCCTGCGGACTGCGGGTCCCTGTGTCCAGTCGGAGTCTTCTGTCTCTCATTGCCCATTAGCAGCGATTGGCATGTTCCAGTAGGAAACGCCGGTCCATCACTGTGTGATTTCGCCTCCCTAGATTTCTTTCCTGCGCAACGCCGCGATGAGCGCCAGCGTCAACGCCGCCGCCAGTGTAAGCGTTAGCGCCAGCTGCTTCGCATATACACATGGTTCCCTTTAGCGGGAAATGGTGTAATTTTAAGGCGAAAACCTTTAATGTCTTATGCTCACATCCGTCCGGTGCCCGTCCGTCCGTCCGTCCGTTTGTCCGTCCGTTGATCCGTCCGTCCGTCCGTCCGTCCGTCCGTCCGTCCGTCCGTCCGTCCGTCCGTCCGTCCGTCCGTCCGTCCGTCTGTCCGTCTGTCTGTCTGTCTGTCCGTCTGTCTGTCCGTCCGCCGTCCGTCCGTGGGTCGGTCCGTCCGTCTGTCCATCCGAGCTCTGGCACGGAATCAGGTGGCCGCCGGGGTGCGCCGGGGTGCGCGTCGGACTCTACAGCGCTCGCGCTTTGCTTGCGTAGCGTCGCTGTGGCCAGCCCTTGCAATCATTCTGACCGACGCCGTCTCCAGTGGACACATGCGTCCACGGAATACACTTTTGAATTTACAAAGGGTCCGTCAATTGAAGCGCTGGAACGTGGATGGCGTTTGCGCGATGCGCAATGCGCGAGAAAATACTAACGCATGCGAACGGAGGAAGATTAGTCTCGCGTCTCGCTGCGATTCGCGGTAAAAACTGAAAAAGAATACACGCACACATTCGGTTGGTGTGTTATCCCAGTGAGAGTGTAAAAGAAAAAAGACATGGCATAGTCAGTGGCATGGCCACACGCTTTCGCCGAACACACTTTGGAATGCACAAAGTGTCCTTCAAGTTTTTACAACAGGCCGTGCTCGGGAGCTTATTTCTTGAATGGTGTTGAAGAGGCAACCCAGAGCTTCGCACGTGTCTTGCTTTCAACTGAAAGGTTCGTAGAATTCACTGAATACACGGACTTCGCTTCACTCACAGCAGCAGCTGTGTTTGTTAAAGGAGTGATTTGCTGGCGTTTCGTCGTGGTGATATCGCATTCGTTGTTTACCTTTACGCCGAAAGTGTGACTTTTTATGAACCATAAATTGAATTGAAATGGAATGGATTGGAGTGGAAAAAACTTTATTCGGGTCCATCGGGGCGTGAACTGGCACGTAGCGGGCCGCTCCTGTCATATTTTTATGATATTTACTTTTTTGGTCGTCGCTGATGGCCGTGCATTTCTTTTAAGACGAATGTGTTTTATGCCGGGGTCTTTCCGCCACGGATATGATGTTGTAAAATGAACAATACCAGATGACAAAGGAAAAACTACAAGAAGAAGTTCCGTCTCCTTAAATCTAACCCACGACCCCTCGCACAGCAGCGCGGGGCGCTAAACGGCTCGGGCACAAAGCGTACGTTCTTATGCATACCAGCGGCAAGATATTGATATACACCATTTGTCGTTGGCGGTACTTGGAGCTAGGCAACACTTCAGCGCTTTCTCGTTATCACTAGCAAGATGGCCCACGAAGGGCGCTTCACTCATTGCAGCGCCCGCGTTTATGCAAGCAGCGCGCTGCTCAAACATAAAGTAATAAAAACTGTGACAGTTGTTAGCTCGCGCTGGTCTTGTGTATACTTTCGCGTTCGTTTCGTGCGTCCTTCTTTTTGTTTGAGCAGCGCGCTCTAAGTGTTGAGCTGTGATAGTTGTTAGTTCGCGTTGGCCCTGCGTGTGTTGTTTTGATGCGTCCGTTGTGTTTGCGGAGCCCACTGCTAGTTTTGAACTGCATGCCGTTATTCGCGCGACATTTCAATTTGTAGCTATCGCATTCAGTGCTTCTCCCTTGCGGCGAACCTGTGACTTTTTTATACGCTTATTGATGCCACGTTTGCGCGGGTTTCGTGATATGCTGTATCCAAATATATGTTAACAACTTCAGTTACCACAACGGTTAAATCCTGATCATGGGCGTTGGTCGTCGCGATGTAGATGTACCACTAACGGCTTCAACGTGACTACATCCAAGCAAATGGTCCTATAGCTCCCAAACACCAATAGACATTGTAAAAGGTCTTAAATATCAATGCACAATATATGCACTCAGCTACTCCCGTGAAGAGACGTTTCACATTCGTGTTTTACCGATTCCTATGACGGAGGAATCAGCCATGTTTTTTTTTTTTTTTGTAATAAAGCTTCTTTTTTAACTTCAAGTTCACTATCGTTCATAGCCGATAAATTAATACTCTATTTTTCACGACAGCGTGTCACCTGACTCACACACCTGTGCATGCGAGTCAGTGCAGCAGCGTCCAGCGAAGTTATGTAAAATGTCGTTTGGCTATGTTTGGGTTATCCCGAAGTTGCGGATATACGCAAATAAAATGTTACATATATACAGTATGGACCTTTACATATTCGGTACCGCAACCTATTATGTACGGTTAGCCTAATTGTACGTTTGCTAGAACTTTTGCTCACTACTCTAACCTTTTCAGACGCAACCTATAAAAAACTCTCTGTAAATGCGTCAAATTTGCACATCATTTCCAGGCACATATATTCTGTTGCAACAAAGATAATATCGTGTTGCATTCCTTAATGTGTGAAATGCTGATTTATGTAAAAGAATTTCTAATTGAATATATATTTATCGTGATGCCATTCATGGTGGTTTGCTTAGAAAGAATCAGTGTCAGGTTAGGCATACAGTGAAATTTCGTTTTCGGTTACGTTCATTTCAAGCAAAGAGAAATTATAATTTTGCCGTGGCTTCAAGAAAGCGGCTCGTCGAAGGACAGGTCAAACATGGCTGTGCATTCAGCAAAGTTATCATTCGGAAGAGCACACCGAAAAAGGAGCGTAAATGAAGACAAATTCATTACGCAGGACGTTCCAATAATTCAATAGTCGACCCAACTGTCGAAAACAAGTTAGCTGCACAATTGCGCATAAAGCGTCTCAAAGTGCAAGACCATGAGAAACGTGGAAAAATGATGTTCTATGAAAAAAGAAGCATATCAACAGTTTTTTGTAAAGTGGGCTCCAGTGCTTTACGTCTTTCTTAAACGCACAAAAATTAGCACAATATATTATAGAACCTTACGAAATGACGCTAAACATATGTACAAATGTACAAACGTCGTACGCGACACAATTTTTACACTATTCATGTTAGGGCCAGATAGTCATAATCGCCAAACCCTCTTACCCTCCCATACTAATTTTGGTCTACCCCCCTAGTTAATGAGGTGATCACGAGAGCACCCAGACGTAGGCGGCTAGATAGATAGATAGATAGATAGATAGATAGATAGATAGATAGATAGATAGATAGATAGATAGATAGATAGATAGATAGATAGATAGATAAATAGATAGATAGATAGATAGATAGATAGATAGATAGATAGATAGATAGATAGATAGATAGATAGATAGATAGATAGATAGATAGATACGCTCAAAGTGTCTTCAGCACGCAAAGAAATGTTTCGCATTTAAAAGACAAATGAATAAATAATCACAGAGAGAAATATATAGTGAAAAAAAAGACAGAAATAAGAAGGAAGCATGCGAGAAAATGCGACAGAGAAAGAAAAAGTAGAAAGAAACAGAAAAATATTAAGAAAGAGAGAGAGTGAAACTGAGGGCGACAAAAAAAAAGAGCGATTAAGGGAAGTGATGAGGACAAAAAGGAGTGCAAAGCATAGCATGGAATGGCGAGAGAGAAATAAAGAGAGAGATTCTGAAAGGAAGACTGAACGAATGCGAAGAAAAGCGAGAAATAGAAAGAGAGTGAGCGATACAAAGAGAAGAAATAGGAAGAAAAATTGAACAAGCAAGAAAGGGAAAGAAATAGATAGGAAGTGACAGGAATTAAATAGAAATTAATAGGGGAGAAAGAGCAAAAAACACGATAGAGATACAATGTAGAAAAGAAAAGAAAATAAGGAGAAACAAAGAAGGCCGCCCAGCTGCGCACTTCCTTCAGGCTTGGCACCACTAAGTAACGTGAAGCTTTGGACTAGTTGGTTTTGCATTATGAAGTAGTAACAGCGCAATATTAACACAGGGACATACAAAAGAAGCAACATAGACTAGCGCTGACTATGTTGCTTGTCTATGTTGCTTCTTTTGTATGTCCCTGTGTGAATATTGCGCTGTTACTACTTCATAATGGCACCACTAGTGCAAGGCTGCCTCAATATTTCTATTTCACGGGCTTACAATCTATCTGTTTCCCTGTTATCAATACATATTTTATCGTACATCGGAATACATACATCATACATAGGAGATGATTTATGACATCTGACAGCGAGGATGCCCACCAAATAAGTATTACGACGCACACTTGATTTATCCCCTTGAACCTGTCAAAAGATTTTGCTCCAAAGTGCAAATCGAGTACCTGTATTAGAATAAGCAATACTATCTTTTTGGAAAACGCACCTTTACTCTGTTATCAATCCAAAATATTTCGTTTCTATGTATTCGATTCATTAGAAATCACCTCAGAAGTACTGTAATTCGTCTTTTTCTATTTGAATGCACTCAGTTCCTGAGCTAACCATCACAGCCTACATCCGATCGTCACGTGACATATCCAAATAATTTTCGCACCTAATTAGGAGCTAATAACGTCCATTTTTATGTTTCCTTCTCAGTTCCTGAAACCAACAGAGCCTATTTGGACTTATTTTTCATCTTGGAATGATAATGTGACATGCAAAGTAGATATAATAAAAAACATAAGCGGAAAGACCGTGTCACTGGAAACTCATTACAATATCAGCAACAAAAGGTAAGGCCAAGGAACCCTGTTTACAGATTGCGTAAACAACGAAGGCACTCTAGTTTTGACGTTCGTTTTCCACAGATATTCACGCATATTTAACGGTGAATTATCAAATGTTTGGTACAAGGAAGGTGCACTGAATGTAATGTCCATGAGGGATGGTAAGTCCAATGACGCCATGATATTTTTCAAAACAGCAGTGACGATAGTTGTCTTTTGCCTGAATAAATTAATTTATCATTGTTTTTTAAAAACATTATTAAATACTACTTAGATTGACTTCGAACGCACGACTTCTGCTTGGAAAGAGAAGGTAAATTACTTCTCATCAAGGTGAGCGTTCAAGAAACTAAAGATAGTGAGCTCCGTGCTCTTTTTGCTCAAACTGAATGTGCTTTCATTGTCATACCCAGTAAAATTTAGCATTTTATCATGCCGAAAATTTTATTGTAAATATGTCACATCGAGCATTATGTTGTTTTATCTACAAAATATATTAGGTGTAGCCTCGTGCCATTATATTAGTCTACTGTATTGTGAGGCGGCTATTGACTTCATTTGCTCGGCAGTTGAAATGCGTTTTGTTTGATGTCAGGAACCTACTACAAATCATCAATAACCGCGCAATCGCAAGAGTTCACTGTGATCGTGTGAACGTAGGAGTAGCATCGAACGTTCTTCCCAAACAGCTCGGCAACACTTTTGGAACATGGTCAGAAAATGTTGCCGATGGGTAGTCGACGCTTCTTTGAAAATGTGAGCCAAACATTACGGCGCAGCACATGGCTCAGTATTTTCAGTAATATCCAAATATCAGCTGGAAATCGCTCACTCTTCGTTTTACAATTGATGCCTTAAATCAAAATTAGCCCATCATATGCGCAAGATTCACGGCCGTTGGGTGCCTTGAGTAACGTGATCTGCATAGTTATTGCGGCCTCAGTGGGATACCATGACGTGCCCATGCTTCACTATATAGGGCTGGAAATACACACAGTATATAATTAGACCAGCGCACTCCTGATCACACAGAAAGCAAAGACGTCGTTGAAAGAAAAAAAAAAAACATGGCTGATCCCTCTGTCATAGGGTCGGCTTCACAGAGGTAGTTGGCTTCACAGAGGTAGTTGAGCTTTTATTGTCCATTGTTTCGCTTTATGCGTGAAGCAATGAATGGGATAGAAACAAATTGTAATGTCACGTGAAAAACGGCAAGCAGCTGAAAACTTGCACGGCGCTGCCAAAGCAGAAATGACACACGAAAAGAACATACACAAGATAAGCGCGAACTAACAACTGTCACAGCTTGACTCTTAAAGCACGCTGCTTGAAGAGTCTGACAAAGAAGGACGCACCAAACGGACGCACAAGTATACACAGGACAAGCACGAACTATCAACTGCCACAGTCGTTACTTTGTGTGTGAGCAGCGCGTTCCTTTCGCAAACGCGGCCGCTGCATAGAGCGAAGTGACCTTCGTGCACTCTGTAACTTCTGCGCAAACTTGAAGTGAAAGCACTGGAAGTACAAACCACCCCCATCACGAGATAAGCGCGCGTGCTGGTGAGAGCTTTGACGAAGAGTGTCCCTTTCGGCCCAGGCGACTAGTGCTTGGTGTGGTCTCCGATTGGGCGCTCTGAGCATCTGTCCCTGTTCGTACGTTCGCTTCGAGAGAGCTGGCAGGAACGACTTGGGAGGGCTTAAGCCCTCTAACATCTAAAGAAGTTGATTTCAGGAAGGCAATGTTTGAATTTTGCCCCTTTGACACATTGGGCTCCATAGCTCGAATGCAATTATGGCCAGCCTGTATGGGCAGCGGAACCCTCAGCCGTCTGACTCCATTTCTTGAACTATCCTGTATATGTATGCATAGTGCGCATTTTCAAATGGTATATGGCAAGAGAAAGAGTTCTGTCATTAAATGCGAAGCATTTCTTCGCGTACTGCAAGCACTTTTAGCGTTTCTATCTACGTATATATGTATCTATCTATCTATTTTTCTACCTAGCCGCCTACGCCTGGATGCTCTCGTGATGGCCTCCTTAACTTGAGGTTGACCAAAGTTAGTATGGCAGGATAAGAACATTTGACAAATACGTCTGGCTGGTCGTGACATGATTAACGTGAAAATCCCGTAGCGTACGTCGTCAAACTCATTTCTCCAGAGACGTGTGGCTCATACCCGTATACCATGGGCCACGGTATGCGGGTATGCGCCACAGGAGTTTGACAATTTATATCTACCCACGAACGGCGAGAACAGACATTGCTAATTTAAATGCGAGGGCGTTAAAAGAAACTGACATCGGTGGTGTTGACACTGGTAATTTAAAGGCAACAGCGTTTAGACAAACTGACAACGGTGGCGTTGACGACGAATGCAAAGAATACAAATCAGAGTCCCGGCGGGAATCGAACCCAAGCATTCTGCGCGGCAATAAGGTATTCTACCACAGAGCCACGTCAGGTCTCGAAACTGCTTTGGAAAAAGACCCTATGCAGGCGTAATCTTGGTGAAACGTCAAGTGTGGTTGCAGTGCTGACTATCTAATTTTAAAAAAATTTACATACGTACTTCTATGAAAAAGGAGTCACGTCGGGATAACGTCATATGTGTACTTAAGCGCCATCCACTCTACATATCAGCTTACGGCCTCTGGTGTTGGCAATACCCATGTTTCTGTTGGCATCGTTACACAACTGTAAACAACTGGCTAGATGAAACATATGCGATTGTTCAACATATGTCAGTGTGGGCAACATTTGGGCATATCTTTAGTGCAATTTCATAACGTTTCGCTAAATAAAAAAAAATTACAACCCAGTCACCTTACCTCCGCATGCTTCGCATAACGTCGATTCCCATGTACTTGGGATCTGCCTAATTTTTTTTAATGACACTTATATTTTGCGTAAAGATCACATGGTATATCCTGTACTTAAAAAAACATAACGACTCAAGTCGGAGACAAGCCCTGACCGCTTATAGCACGTGCCAGCGATTGCTTGCTAGCTCATAAATGCTTGCGTACACGGCATTTAAAAGTTTACGAAATACACGTATGTTTTAGCGATTTCTTTGTCTTAAGTACCTGACCACACCTTTATAAGGTGGAAACGTGCGCGCTCGCCACGAGTGCTACACATGCGAGATAAAATTTTCACTTGGAGTAATAACACAACAAATGACATTTCGACCAATTTGCCCAAACAACTGTACGAATATTTATTTCCTAATTACTTTGATTATTTTTTGAAGCAGGCTTTCTTTGTTTTACAAGTACTGTAGGTTGAGATAGTAGCACAGTCCACTTTTTAGCATCGTTAACCTAGTTATCATTGCGGCACATGTTTTTAAAATGTGCTGGAACGTAGGTATCACTTTGACTTGTTGCCTAAAAATCTGAATGCAATGTGTGCAACATGCATTAAACAAGCTTTGAGTTATCTTATTGCAACTATGTTGTCGTAGCAGAAACCTCGGTGTTTCGTGAAACTCAAGTGGCGGCACGGCGAGCTGAGCTTTCCCCAGAATTCAGAAAAAGCACAGAACTGTACTACCGTGCATGCATGACAAGTGTCGTGCTAATCTGAGAAATTTCACTTAAAATGCACTTCTGTCAGATACATCGCATCATAGGCGCCAATTCGCACTTTAGACAGCAATATATGCCCATTTTTAAAAAAAATTCATTCTATGATTGTGCAACAGCAATCAACTTTTCAATATATAATCAGCTGCGATAGACACAATATCAATGCTCAGAGGGCAGCCATATTTAAAGGAGCGCTGTGTATCTGATGCTAACAAGCTCTTATGCTAACAAGCTAACAAGCAAATAATCATAAACTAAGAAGAAAAAAATCAGTGGTGCGATCTTCGTTCAGAAACCCAAAAGAAGCTGAAGTTCATTGCATTTTCCTATTCTTGAAAATAATTCATTTACAAGAAAAGTGTGACTAAAGTGCGAGGAGGTTTGAAAAAGTCGCTTTAATTATTTTGTACAGCGCGAAAAAATTCGGCAGACCCTACGCCTTGTGGGAATAGCTTTCATGCGAAGCAGTCAGCGTGAAGCTGTCTATGTTGCATTTTGTTGGGTTTTGAATCATGCTAGCAACAACTTGTGGGTTTGGCCGAGTCGGTTCATGATGCGAATAAATGTCTTGTCGTTCGTTTTTTCGCGCTGCTTCTATTTATTTGAATCATGCGTTAGGAGGTAGGTTGACGTCATTTTGTAGTTAGAGTAGTTCTGTGCGCATCGTGGGCTAACTATCCACGTTGACTACATTGTACTTTAAAGGGTAACTTACTGTCTGCCGCAACGTCAGCAATCACGTTAGAGCGCAGAAGTCTGCGTCGCCCAAACAAGGTGCAGTGTACGGTCTGATGAAATGAATGTCAAACGTAACTTTCCTTCTCGTATTCCTCAAGGATCTAGCAACGCTTGAACATAGCTTCCTGAATTATAGGAAGAAAAATATAATGTTTATTAGACTGCTATAAAAGCGGAGCAAACACTGGAACCACAACTGACATCGACCATATATGGCGCCTGTAACATAGTAGCACATATTTAGTGTTTATTGTTTTGTTCTGAAATTAAAATTTTGATAGCCAATACTGCAACCACAATCGACGGTGCACTGACATTACGCCTGCGTAGGGTCTTTTCCCAAAGCTTTTTGTAGATGGGCGTGGCTCTGTGGTCGAATACCTGTCAAGCAACCCTTGAATTTATTTATTTATTTATTTATTTATTTATTTATTTATTTATTTATTTATTTATTTATTTTTACAAACGGCATTTCAATTTGGGCTATCACATGAGTGGGTTTTGTTTATGTAACCACACAACAGAAAGTCAATGTACCACTACAATTTAAAGAAGAAAAAGAAAAAAAAACAATAATAGAACGCTTAATAAACAAAGCTCGAATCGACACATTCACGCAAGAAATCTTCTAAAGGCAATGGTCTTGTTGACCCAGGCAATACATTCCAGTTTTCAATAGTGTGCGGAAAAAAGCTGAACTTAAATAGGTTTGTACGTGGATGCAACGGTGTCTGGTTGAGTTTGTGGCTATTCCTTGTGAGTTTCAGTTTATCAGCAGACATATATTCGTGGGGTATTAACAAGACCATGTGGCAACTTTAGCCATTCGATGCTTGTGTTCGATTCCTGCTGAGATTCTCATTACTATTCTTTGCATTCGTCGGGTCAACGCTGAAGGTATCAGTTTTTCTCAACGATATCGCCTTTAGATTACCAATGCCTATTTCCGCCGTTCCTAGGTAGACAAAAAATTGAAGGACACTTTGTACATTCTAAAGTGTGTTCGGCGAAAGCGTGTGGCCGTTCCACTGACTATGCCATGTCTTTTTTTTCTTTTTACACTCTCAGTGGGATAACACACAAAGCGAATGTGTGCGTGTTTTTTTTTTTTAATTTTTTACCGCAAGTCGCAGCGAGACGCGAGACTAATCTTCATCCGTTCGCATGCGTTAGTATTTTCTCGCGCTTTGTGCATCGTGCAAACGCCATAGCGTTCCAGCGCTTAAATTGACGGGCCCTTTGTAAATTCGAAGGGTGTATTCCGTGAACGCCTGTGTCCATTGAGACGGCGTCGGTCAGAATGATTGCAAACGCTGGGCACAGCGAAGCTACGCAAGCAAAGAGCGACCGCTGTAGAGTCCGACGCGACCGGCGTCCGTTTGCGCATCCCGGCGGCCACCTGGCTCCGTGCCAGAGCTCTGATGGACGGGATGGAGAGACATGGACGAACGGACGGACGGACGGACGGACGGACGGACGGACGGACGGACGGACGGACGGACGGACGGACAGACGGACAGACGGACGGACAGACAGACAGACAGACAGACAGACAGACAGACAGACAGACGGACGGACGGACGGACGGACGGACGGACGGACGGACAGACGGACAGACGGACAGACAGACAGACAGACAGACACCGAACGTACGGACGGACGGACGAACGGACGGACGGACGGACGGACGAACGGACGGACGGACACTGGACGGACGGACGGACGAACGGACGGATACCGGACGGACGGACACCGGACGCCGGACGGACACCGGACGGACGTGAGCATGAGACATTAAAGGCTTTCGCCTTAAAAACTGTCAATCAACTGTGCCGCATACCCGTATACCACGGCCTGTGGTATACGGATATGTGCCACACAGTCTCGAGGAAAGGGTTTGATGACCTACGCCACAGGATTGTCCCGTTATCAAATGCGAAACATTTCTTAGCAAACTGCAGACACTTTTACAGTTTCTATCTATCTATCTATCTATCTATCTATCTATCTATCTATCTATCTATCTATCTATCTATCTATCTATCTATCTATCTATCTATCTATCTAGCCGCCTACGTCTGCGTGCTCGTGATTGCCTCCTTAACTTGGGCTGGACCAAAATTAGTATGGGAGGGTAAGAGGATTCGACGAATATTTCTGGTTGATAATAACGTGAAATTCGTCGGGTACGTCGTCAAACCATTTCCTCCAGACACGTGTCGCACATACCCGTATGCCACGGGCCGCGGTATGCGAATATGCGCTACAGGTGATCCACAGTTTACATCTACTCAGAAACGGCGAGAGCAGACATTAGAAGGAAAGAAGTGTAAATTTAAGGGCTCGTTTTTTTTTTATTAGACGCAATATTAATGAGAACTAACAGACAATGATACCAAGGAAAGTATAGAGGATGCCATTAGTAGTACTTGTAATGTAAATATGAACAAACAAAAGTGGACGAAAAGATAACTTCCCGCCGACAGGGAACGAACCTGCGACCTTCGAATGACGCGTCTAATGCTCTACCAACTTCGCTACGGCGGCAGTCATCCCTCTGTCCACTTTATGGGGTATATATGTGTGTTTAAGCGTGGGAGTGTCAGTCAGCGCCGCCACTTGGCACTAGCCATTACGGCGAGTGTGGAACACTTTTTTTTTGCCTGTCGGCAGGGTTGCCGTTGGGTGGACATGAAAAGGCGCCAGAACTCACGCCAAAAGTTGCCAAAGTAGCCATGTCATTTGATATTATCGCCGAATTTCTAGCCAATTAGAACAGAAGCGGTATTATCAACAGAGTCTTTACTATTGACGAATAAATAAAACGATTTTGAATAAGTAAAACCAGAAGTTTAAAAAAGAGCCATTTCTCCAACTGGAAATTTTCGTCGCCAATGGGGTCCAAAAGTAGCCAATTTTGCGCAAAGTAGCCACCAACGGCTACCCTGCCTGTCGGTGTCACGTAGCACGTGATCTTAATACAATCTGGCAGCTGACCAGTAATCCCTCACATACTACCTGAAGGCATCAAGTCTGCCAGAACGACACCCTCGCCATGAATGAAAGCAAGAAGTGAAAATTTAAGGGTTTGTTTTCTTTGTTAGACGCAATATTAATGAGAATTAACAGACAATGATGGCAATGAAAGTATAGGGGATGCTATTATCGCATACTACGTGACACCAGCGTAGCACGTGATAATAGCATCCCCTACTTGACGCCGTCTGGTTCTGGCAGACTTGATGCCTTCAGGTAGTATGCGAGGAATTATTGGTCAGCTGCCAGCTTGTATTAAGGTCACGAGCTACCTGACGCCAACAGGAGAAAAAAAAGCGTTCGACACTCGCCGTAATGGCTACTGGCGGCACTGCCTGACACTCCCACGTTTAAATGCAGATATATGCCCTACAAAATGGACGGAGAGATAACCGCCACCGTAGCTCAGTTGCTAGAGCATCGGAGGCATTTTTCGAAGGTAGCAGGTTCGGTCCCTGCCGCCGGCAAGTTATCTTTTCGTCCACATTTCTTTCTTTACATTTACATTACAATTTCTACTAATAGCATCGCCTATCCTTTCTTTGACATCATTGTGTGTTAGTTCTCATTAAGAATACACATTGCTAATTTTAATGCGAAAGCGTTAACAAAACTTACATGCGCCAGCGTCGACCCGAAGAATGCAAAGAATAAATATAAGGGTCCCAGCAGGAATGGAAATCAAGCATCCTGTTTGGCAATCATATTCTATCGCAGAGCCATGCCAGGTCTCGCAACTGTTTTGAAAAGAGACCCTATGCAGGCGTGATGTTGGTGAAATGTCAATTGTGGTTGCAGCTCCAGATATCTAATTTTATAAACAGTAGATATGTACTCCTATGACACAGGCGTCACGTCGGGTTAACGTCCATTTTATGCTTAAGCACCAACCACTGAAGTAGGTCTACTTAGCACGAGCCTGCGCTACCATCCTCGCAAGCATGACGTTACGTATCAGCTTACCGCTTCTGGTGTTGGTAATACCCATGTTGCTGTTGGCATCGTTTCGCAACTGTAAACAACTGGTTATCTAAAACATAAGCTAATGTTCAACATGTCTTTGCGCATATTTCTATATATCTTTCGCGTCATTTCGTTGCATTTCGCTCGATAAAAATATTACACCATACTCACAGTCCTTCCGCATGTTCGCTTAGCATCGATTCCCATGGTACGCAGAATGTGCCGATTTTATTTATGTCGTAAGTAGAGTCATATTCCTGGAACCAACTAACCCTCCCTCGGCATTTTTAGTCTACACGATGTAAATAAAGGCGATCACGAGAGCACCCAGACGTAATAATAATTATATCAAAACCAAGACATGATTGTCAGAGACGCCGTAGCGGAAGGCTCCGGAAGTTTCCAGCATCTGGTGTTCTTCAACGTGCACTGACGTCGCACAGTACGCGGGCCTATACCATTTCGCCTCTATCGAGATGTCTCCGCCGCAGCCGGGATCGAACCTGCGACCTTCGGGCAAGAAGACGAGCACCATAACCACTGCTCTACTGCGGCGGACTAGCACCCAGACGCAGGCGGCTAGATAGATAGATAGCTGCCAGCTAGCTAGCTAGCTAGCTCTTGCGTCCTCGTTACCGTAAACGAGGACGCAAGAGACAAATAGTTTTTTGATTCAGAGATGTTGCTTGAGGCCGCCTTCTAAAAGTGACCACGTGATTTTGTTCTTCTTGATTTTATCGGCGATCGACGAGCCATTTTGACTTCCTTCATTCTCTCGGAGATGTTCGAATTGCGTTGTGAAGCACGAAAACGTATATCCAGCGTAACTATGTAAAATTATGAGCAAGCTAATGAATCTTTCAATACTAATAAGACAACGTTCTTCCTAACATGGTACGCTTAGTTTTCTACTGTTTAGATGCAGTGACACTGTTAAACAATTAATGTAATATGGCATACCCAATATTCTATTCACTTTCTCGTTCCTTATAAACCAACCTCGTTCTCTGTATGACAGACACCTGATGATCCGCAATCTTTCATCTCCACAGAGTCTCAAGGCCGCGTGTATAAAGAATTTGTATTTGCCTCAACGAATTACACGTGCGCTGTTCTTCAGGTGGAACGATTCCGTGGTTGGCGTAAGTATAATGCAACATGCATAATAATAAGTGTTGGACAATCGCTTGCATTTTACATTCACATTTAAGACGGTCTACGAGGATGTTCGCCTTCTTAAAAAAGAGAACCGCACATATGACGCACTTCATTTTAACTGTGGAGCACTTTAGGGGGCTGGGCTGTCGTATGCTGTGATCGTATGCTGCCGTCGTCGCTTGGCATAATGCAGGGAAAACCATATATAGCATAGCCATCTGAGTCTTCTTCCTCTTGTTCTTCGAGCGCGTCGATGATGATTTTAAAGCAGGCAAAACCACACACAGCATAGCCAACTATACGATATTGGGCACGTGCTCGCGATAAAGAGAAGTCTTCTTCTTCTTGTTCTTCGAGCGCCTTGATGCTGATATTAAGTGCGGAGAACTATAAAATAAACCACGTATAATTTTTTTTTAATTAGGAAGCAAGCGAGAAATAGCTAGAGAAAGAAAGAACAGGAATAATAGGGAAGAAAAATATGCTTATGACACTGAAACTCGCTTTGCACTAATTTCTTAAACTGAAATGCGTTAGCATTGGGTCCAGTGACACTTCGGCGGGGGGAATCAAAAAAAGTTCGTACAACTGAATAGTTCGTTTAACTTACTTTCGTTGAAGCGGTATTTTGCTGTATGTAGACCCTTTTCCTAAAAAGGCGCCCCAAGCGCCCTTCACGCGATCTACTCCAAGCCGCCATGTTTAGGGCGCCGCAGTCGTGCGCAGTAGACGACACTGTCCGAGACTAGGGTGGCTACCTACTGCGACTGCCGGTGCGCGACGTTTCAATTGCGTGGCAGCCAGCCCGCACGTTGTGAATTGTGTCGGAAACGTGCTGCTAATGGTGGTCGGAAGGTGCTGTGTTCCGTTTCATCACCAACGAGGCTACCGCGACGATAGCGGTAAGGTATGTGCGACAGGCCGATGTAAAGAAACACACGTGTCGCATATTTGCGCACAGTACATGTATCAATAACATTAATGATTATGGTCGTGGACGCCCTAGGCCGTGTATGCGTGCATGCGTGCCATGGATTTGTATGTAATATACTTGTCCGCGCGATGGATGACGCGGTATAAGCTATCGTAAGCGTGTTGCAGTGGTTTCCGTACTCGACGCCGACGTGGAATTCCGACGTCAGCAGCTTTACCGGTAAACGGAAAGTACGTTGCTGGCAGCGAAGTTCAGGGCCACGAAGCATGCGGAAGGAAACTCGCAGTCTGTTGATGTAGCCCGTGAAGTCAGGACATGAATGCGAGGGCAGCGATGACGCCAAGCCACCGTAGCAAGTACATACAGTTTACTTTGCCAAACAGACAGCCGCTGCTGGCAGTCAAGTTGTCGTGATGTCTCGGTGGATCTGACTACATTCAGTTTCACACATCAAGCCCACCGCTGTTGAAGCTATGCAAGAAGTTCGGTGAGCAAGATGTATAAATCCGCGTGTCCGTTATCTTCAGTTTTCGCGGTTATAAATACTCGTGTGAGCCGAGCCTGGGCGTGAGGCGTCACGCCCAGGCTCGGCTACAAACAGAGCCTGGGCGTGAGGCGTCACGACGGGCCACAAATGAAGTACCGAAATTACAAAACGTGAGGCGATATGAAAAAGCACAATAAAAGCCACATAATGGAGTTTATTTGTATAATTAAGGAAAAAATGATCTCATGTATTACTGAGCCTGAAAAAGAAACCGAAACCGTCGTCTGGCGGCAAAAACATTGAACTACGTTTGTAGGCCCAAACGCATTTTTTTTCTAAGTCTCGCTAGCCTCGGCAGTGTTGCATCTGTTCTACGAAACAGAGTATACGCGAAAGCGCCCGGCACTGGCCGCTCGAGACTTCCAGTCTGCGAGTCCACCTCGTTTCGCAGACCGGCCGCCGTTGCGTTCTTCATCGGCGACGCTGCTACAGTTACTTGGATGTAACTTCCCGTCAGCAGCTTTCAGCTCTGACGAGCTATATTCCTCGTTACCGGCTACTGAAATCCGAGCTGGATGGGCTAGCGTCCGCCTCGGCGCGGCAGGCGCGTCAAATGGTTCGTCCACCCGGACGACGGGTCACTCATTACGACACCGAAGTCAGTTGCAATATTTCTGCAAAGTAAACCACGAGTGCATTCATTCGCGCAGATTTCGGAGCGGCTGAGATGCAGCCGTCTGGCACCACGCACGGACACACTACACGTATGGTCCCCAGAATATACGGGCGCACGTACGGATAGTCAGGCCCCCCTTGCCCTAAACATGGTGAATTCTATCCCACAACTGTTTGCAAAATGGAAACGGACGAAAAGCCCACCGTCAGGTGACGTATTTACGAAAAAGGTCTATTGTGCTCTTCAATGATTTACTGTCTGTTTCCTTCAACAGGGTGTCCCAGCTATCACACAGCACGATTTAAAAAAAGGTGGAAGGGCGTGACGCGAAGCTTATACCTAGTGCACATTGTTCCCAGTATGCTGTAGTAGCCGCTACTATTTTATTCGTTAATGAGAATTACTTAATTAGTCATAAATAAATTCGTAACTCCAAATGTACTCACTTAATTATCAAAATGTGAATGAGGCAGATGTGGGTATGGTTGAAATGACATCGATCTGTGCTACTTTAAATAAAGAAAGCCCGCGAAATATGAAAAATAACACGTGACTTCTCTACCACCCACAAAAGAATGTAGCGCCCTCAAATAAGCTTACTGCAAGCAACTGCTTTGCCTGTTTTTCGTTGCCAGAGACAGCGTTCATACATTGGCAAGGGTACAGGTCGGGCACCAACAACATACGTTACAATATTAGAGAGTTTCCTTCCGCTCAATTGTAAGTCACTATCATTATCCATATCTGACTGCCAACTGTTCTCATTGGTAACGCGGCCGGCGCACTTTCCTGATAACAGCCTGTCGGTGTAAGATCAAAGCGGCGCGTTTGTTCATGCGTGAAGTGGCAGATAGCGCGATCTGTATTTTTTTTTTCTTTCTGCCTTGTTTTTTCATTGATTCTGCTTACCTCTCAGTGAACCTGTTTGAGAGCGTTGCTTCCTGATGCGCGCAGCAGTATAGCCACATGTCACTTTTCCAATTTCGCGGGCTTTCATTAGTAACAGAAAAAAAAAATGAGCACGCAAGTACTACGTTGTTGAAAGCAGCACATACAGATGTCGTTTCAACCATGCCCACATCTGCCTCATTGACATTTTGATAATTAGGCGAGTAATTTTTGAGTTACGTATTTAATTATGACTAAATAATTAATTCTCATTAACGAAAAAAAATCACAGCGTATCCGCGGAGCGAATGATGATGAGTGGGCGAAGCTCCCGGAGGTACATCATCAAAGACGTGATGGTGGTTGGTTGCATGTGGTCAAACGATATGCATGTGAGACCATATCGCGGATGTCATGTGTTGTATGGCATCGCGATCGTCATCGTAATCAGCGTCATCGTTATGACGCATAGTGGGTACATTCCATGGGGTGACATCGCGATCGTCATCGTTATCAGCGTCATCGTTATGACGCTGATCTGTTGTATGGCACGCTGACGTGTTGTATGGCATCGCGATCGTCATCGTCATCAGCAGGTGGCTACAACTACAAACATGGGACGCACCACCCGCGGGATAAGGAGCTTCACCCCTAAAAAATTCTCATTAACTACAGTATAGTAGAATAATATGCACTAGGTCTGCTTCGTGCAACGCCGTTCCTCTTTTTTAAATCGTGCTGCGTGATAGCTGGGACACCCTGTATCATAGGTCGGCACTTTAAGGGAGTACTCACTCAAACTCACTCACCACAATTTTTTCAGCCTTCGCACTCACTCACCTTCACACTCACGTCCACTCACACTCATGAGTACTCACTCACGTTCACACTCACGACCACTCACACTCATGAGTTCTCACTCACGTTCACACTCACGCCCACTCACACGCATGAGTACTCACTTCATACTCAACTCACCACGTTCAAATGAGTGTGAGTGAGTGTGAGTTGAGTGCACTCATGAGTGAGTGTGCCGAGCTCCATAGGTCGCTGCTTCAAAAATGGTTTGTGCAGTGCTGCATTTGGTTTGTGCACTCGGTTGCGCTGCTTCAAAAATGTTCAAGTCGCATAGGTCGGCACTTTAAGGGAGTACTCACTCAAACTCACTCACCACAATTTTTTCAGCCTTCGCACTCACTCACGTTCACACTCACGTCCACTCACACTCATGAGTACTCACTCACGTTCACACTCACCTCCACTCACACTCATGAGTACTCACTCACGTTCACACTCACGTCCACTCACCCTCATGAGTTCTCACTCATACTCAACTCACCACGTTCAAATGAGTGTGAGTGAGTGTGAGTTGAGTGCACTCATGAGTGAGTGTGCCGAGCTATGCCCTGTATATACTGTATTTTGTGTATTTTAATCAATTGCACTTTTGCGAGAACAACTATTTATTCCGGTTAAGTCTAATGAAAGAAATCATTCTTTCCTAGAGCATTGCCACAGTTCGCCTTTTTATTTTGAGTAGTGGTTTTTAATATTTATTTCGAATTTATTCTTTTGTTACAGCGCCCGCTACATTCGAACTTCTTGTAAAGGAGTCTCATCTGGACGATGGGCCCAGCGATGATTGCTTGAAAGAGTACAATGAGAATGTAGGTGCACGCAACACTGTCCAGGAAAGTCGGAGAGTATATTATGAGGAATGCCCAAGGGGCTAAAATGCACCCAAAGTTCATCGACTTGCAGATTGAAAAGGTGCCCAAGTTATCAATAAAATAAGCATACTCAAATTTCAATGATTCATGCCTGAGTCGATGAATTGGTACAACTAATTTCTTTAGATGAATGTGAAGGAATAATAAAACTGCAATTATTTGTATTACTATCTCTAGAAACATCTCTAGAACACCGAAATGGATTGTATTTCATACGGTTTCGTGCCTTCGCGGATTGCTCTCTTAGTCGACACTCAGCTGACCGGGCACTGTGCTATGAGAGTCTCGAGCTTCATTGTTTGGAATTGTAATTTTTGTAATGGTTTTGGTGCAGCGCAGAAGCCATGATTAGAAGAGGTCTCTCAAGAAGAATTGTGTTAAGCACTTGTTTAGAACTGTCACTTCGTACACGACACCACTTTCTCACATCGGGCGGCAAAAAGATAATTAGGGCAGCTCCTAACTAGACGTGCCAAGGCTGAAGGAAGAGAGAGGAGCTGGGCAGCCTTTTTATTTGTCTCTTTCTTTATTCCTCTCTTTCTTTCCCCTTTCTCTCGCTGTCTCTTCTTTCTATGTCGTCTTTGTATCTGTTTACAGATTCGCCGCACGGGCGAATCAACGCATTCGACGGCGACGAAGTGAAATGGTACACGATGAGAGGCTAGCGGCTAACTCTTTAGGATCAGATCTCGCGTAACTCTACAAAACGCTGGTTTAAGTGATTAGAGCACCGCCTTTCTTACTCTTATTTCTCTCTCTATTTATTGCTTCCTGATTCTTTCCATTTCCCTCTCACTCTTCCTTTTTTTTCTGTCTTTTTTCTCTCGTTCTTTTACCTTTTTTGTGATGCTCTCTGTTTTTTTTCTATCTCCTTTTTTGTGTTTGGTCCTTTCGATCTCTTTTTTTCTCTCTCTTGCTATCTCTTTCATCTTTGTTCCGTTTCTTTATAGCTGTTTCACGCTTTGTTCTCTGTCTTTCTTTCGCTCTCCCTCTTCCTCTATTTCTTTCCCTCTCTCTCTACTCAGTCCCCCGCCAACCAGAGTTATTGCATCCCACGCCGGACAAATTGGCACACGTGTTTTGGCAGCGAAGAAGGATGAAGAAGGAAGAAGACTACGTAAAAAAGCACGTGCTGGTTTATGATGATACATTTTGCACACGGCCGACGGACTTTCTCAGACCTGAAACAGTCCGCTGTTCGAAAAAAAAAAAAGAAGAAAAAGTCACAGTTTCGCCACTAGGGCGAAGCAATGAATGCGATAGCAAGAAGTTAGTTTGTCACACGAAGAACGACAAGCAGCTCGATACTTGCAACGCGCCGCCGCAGCACAAAGAAGGATGCTCGAAAAGGACGCATAGGTATACACAGGACAAGCGCGGACTAACAACTGTCGCAGTTGTTACGTGTTTGTATTTGAGCAACGCGCTGCGAGTGTCCACAATGGAGAAGCCGACGCTGTTGTTACTGTTGCCTCTGACATGGCTCATACCCACTCATGGGGATTGGCCAAGGATTGATTATATGACTTTTCGACGCTGTTTGATACTTCTTTTTCTTTTTAAACTGCGGCACGTGGAATGACCCTCTGCGTCTCCTGCCACGCGGTGGCGTCCTGACGCGTGCCCGGTGTTCTTTTCTTTCATTCTACATCATGAGTGGTACAGAAGGGAGCCACGTTTTCGTGCGCATCTAAAGGGCGGTTTTCAATTTGAAAGAAACTGTAAAGCGTTGCGTGATAGAAAACACGCTCAAGCTCTTCCTAGATCTGCGTACCGCGAGCGGCAATGGCGCATATGAACAGCTCGCCGTTATATCGCTGGCACGAGCATGGCGTGTAGCTGTGTTGACTAGCAGGCTGCGGAGGGAGGGGGTCGCTGGTTCAAACCCTCGTTAGGTGGTCTGGAATGACGGCGTCGACGGACGGCGTCGACAGACGACGAAAATCAGCCGAGAGTGTCCATATAATTGCTATCGCAATAAAAAACCATATCCGCGAAGTGAACGATGATGAGTGGGTGAAGCTCCCTAACGGTAATGAGCTGGCCCATAACCTCGCGCGAGATCTTGCGCGCCGCGCAGGGATGCGGGCCGGCTCACCGGCCGGGGACCCCAACACGCACCTGGAGCCACTCCTCTCCTATCACGAGATTTGCTCGCACTATAAGTTATCTAGACAAGAATTCCCCTCACCTCACTGAACACTAAATAAAGCGCAACAACTAACGCTTAGACTGCTCCAAACGCACAGTTACCCCAGCCCCTATATCTGCAGCAAATACCTCCCAGATATAAGGCCAGAATGCCCTAAATGTCAACATCCGAAGTGCGACTTAAATCACATGCTGTGGCAGTGTCCCGTGCTAAACGCTTGCTTCGGGTCTCCTGCCACCGAGGACGACTGGATCAACCACCTCAGTAGCCCTGTCAGGGCCCTTCAACACCAGGCCGTCCAGAAGGCCCAAAAGGTGGCTGGCGAGCTCCGACTCCCAGTCCCCACATGGGCGGAGCCACCGGGCCGGCCCCCGTAAGGGGTGCCCAGGCTCCTTCAGGACCTTTAATAAAGTTAATTGTCTCTCTCTCTCCCTAGATAAACTGATAAACCGTGAATCCTCCGTACATTTTGCCCACTCGATCATCATACAAAGACCTGACACAGAAACACGGGGATGTGGTGTAATTATGTATACAGTGTATAAACAATGTTTTATTATTTACATAGTGATAAAGTACATACACAATGTTTTGTTATATACACGTGGGTTAGATGATGATTTTGTTCAAGAGCTCTCTGGACCACAAGGAGGGGGTTCCCCTGATTTTGTTTTAGCCATATGTGACGTTAACCTCAGGGGAACATTTCCCTTTGAGTATAACGGGCTTGTGGTCCGTAAAGGGCAAAGCCAAGGGATTGTGAATTGGATGTAGTCTAAAGTTCGCGAAGGCGATGTCTATTCAATTTCCCCTGATGCGGGTGGGACGTTTGCCGCCCCTCCCCGCGTCCTCAACGCCGGGGTAGCAGCTTGATGTCGGCGTTGCCGTTTTGCCTTTCGCGGGCGAGAGCGCGTTCACGATCGTTTTCATCCATGGCAGAAAGATAATGTGTGGTCTGGAACTCGCTTATTCTTCGTCGTCATGAGCGTAATCGTCATCGTTATGACGTATAGTGGGTACATTCCATGTGCTGTGCCGTGATGGCAGAAAGAGAATGTGTGGTCTGGAACGCGCTTATTCTTCATCGTCATCACCGTCACGGTCATCATCTGGCTACAATGGCCACATTGTAGACAAGCCTCCGCTCTAAGGAGCTTCGCCCCTAAAACACGTATGGCAGCTCCACTACTGTCAAACCTAAGGAAGTGCGTAGCACGGGCACCCAACGATACCCGTTCGCTGAGTTCCCACCGCTCTGTTTAGTAAGGCGTCGATTACGCCAATGTCTGAGGTGAGCACGTAGGGTTTCCGCGACACGGGTAGAATCTTGTTCGGAATATTTGCGAAATTGCTGTGCAGCATGTGCGCTACTTTCTTCTGCGCTTTATCGACTGCCTGCTTGTTACGGCGGTTGAAATACGCATCGTCAGCAGCGCTTTCCGCCAGGTTGCTTCCCCCATCAGATATAACGACGCACCGCCGGAGAAGCGTAGGGGGAGGGGCATTCGCTCGCTTGGCGTTGCCGTGGTGCCCTTACGTGGCCCAGTGGTCAGACGCAGCTTTCCGAAATGTTTTCAGCAATTTTTAGCTAATTGTTGCAATTGCATCTGGTCATTTCTGGTAATTATGTTATTTTACTCCTTGCTCGTTCATTTTAAAGTGGTTTTTAGCGTTACTAGCCTTCTTGTGGCCTGCATTAGGCGCTTTACTGTGAGCGCGATCATGCCACGCCACATGAAATGTATGTATGAACGACAAGCCGGGCCCCTAAAGTAAAAAATATCCGCCTGGACGGCCTTGTGGTCACCGTGCTGGACTGCCGACCCGAAGGTCGCGGCATCGATTGTCCACCGCGACTAACACGTTTCGATAGAAGCGATATACTAGTGGCCCGCGTACTTAGATTTAGGTGCACGTTAAACAACACCAGAAGGAATGAACTTTATTAATAAAAAAAAACCAGCAAGTTTAGGCGGCCGGGCCTAGGCCTCCCATGAGGGGACGTCAAGGGCTTGCCTCGACGCCGCCTCACGGGCGTGCTGGGTCACCCATGTTTGTTCATCCAGGGCGGAGCTCCGCAGAGCCTCACGCAGCCTCGACGAGAGGGTCGTGGTGTTAGTGTGTGTGCACTGTGCCGGGCACTCCCACAGCATATGCGGAAGCGTAGCGGGGTGAGTGCCACAGCACCGGCAGTTCGGAGTAGTGTAAACGTCCGGGAATATGAGGTGGAGGCGGGCAGGTGAGGGATACGTGTTGGTTTGCAGTAGACGCAGAGTGGCGGCCTGCGCCCGGCAGAGCTTGGGGTGAGGCGGAGGGAAGGCTCGGCGTCCGAGGTAAAAGGCCTTAACGGTATCATTGTACTTAGTTAGATTGTCCCTGGTGTCCAACTCGTCTCCAGTTGCTCCGGCGCGGTTGACGAGGCCTCGCGCAACGGAGTGGGTGACCTCATTGAGGTTGGGGAGGTGTGGGTGGACAGGGCCCGCATGGGCGGGAATCCATGTCAGGGAGATCATGCTGTCTTTAGAGTGTGGTGCCTGGCAGAGGACGCGAAGCGCTTGAGGGGAGATGCGGCCTTTGCTGAAGTTAGTGACGGCAGAGCGAGAGTCACACACGATTGTGTGACAGGTGGGGTCTAGAGTGGCCAGGGCAATGGCCACTTCTTCAGCCGTCTCGGCAGTGGCAGTAGAGACACTGGTTGTGTGGTGAAGGACTCCATCGCGTGAGGTAACAGCCACAAAACTTGTGCCATGAGAGTATTGAGGTGCGCAACAAATGTGGCACCAGGTACGTGGGCAAGGGCTTTTATGATAGCTGCAGCCCGAGCTTTGCGCCGGGCCCTGTTATATTCGGGATACATGTTTCTAGGGATAGGATCCGTGTGGATCCAGCTACGGATGTCATTCGGAATCGACTGTTTGGGGCCCTGTTGCTGATGATAATTGAAGCCAAGCGTAGAGAGAATGGAGCGTCCCGTTTCAGTGAGGTGAGCCGTTCAATCTGAGAGCGTTGTTGCGCTTCAATGAGTTCGGAAAGGGTGTTGTGAACTCTAAGTTGGTTGAAGAGTTCGGTGCTGGTGTAATGGGGGGAGGCCAAGTGCTTGCTTGTAGACCCCTCAGCACGGTACCAGCTGAGGTACGCAGCAACGTAGGTAATGTGACATAGGACAAAGGACTGCACGAGGCGGAGAAGGCTTTCTTCTTTGAGCCCACCTCTTCGGTTAGATATACGTTTAAGAAGACGTAGGGTGTTTTGAGATTGCGCAGAGATCTTGTTGAGAGCCAAGGCGTTGGAACCATTGGTTGAGATGGTGAGGCCAAGGACCCGGATACTAGAGACGTGCGGGATTGGGCTGCCATCTTGAAGGTGTAGGGTGATGGCGTCGCAGGGTCGGTACTCAAATTGGTGCTTAGGGGGGCGTCCCCGCTGTGTGGGCTTGTAGAGAAGAAGCTCCGATTTAGCCGGTGAACAGCGCAGTCCAGTTCCCTGGAGATAGGCATCAGTCGTGTCAATCGCTGTCTGGAGGGCTGATTCCACTTGGCCATCACTACCTTGGTACGCCCAGATGGTGATGTCGTTGGCGTAGATGGTATGGTTGATGTTATCGACTTGTTGTAATTGCTGGGCAAGGCCAATCATGACTAAGTTAAAAAGCATGGGAGAGATGACTGAGCCTTGCGGTTGGCCTGCGCTGCCAAGGGGAATCTGGTCTGATCGTAGATCCCTTGCCGAAAGGGTGGCCGTGCGATTGGAAAGAAAGTCCCGGATGTAATTGCAGGCTCGCTCTCCCAGGTGGTGGCGTGAGACTTGGTCAAGAATAGCGGCATGGGAGATGTTGTCAAAGGCTTGAGTAAGGTCGAGTCCGAGAATAGCTTTTGTGTTACGGGAACGGTCGTTTAGGACTTGGTGTTTAATTTGCAGCATAGCGTCTTGAGTAGAAAGGTGAGTTCGAAATCCAATGATGGTGTGGGGGTAGATAGAGTTGTCTTCGAGGTGAGTGTTGACACGTGTCAGAAAGGCATGTTCCATCACCTTGCCCACGCATGAAGTGAGGGAGATGGGTCTTAAGTTGTTGAGGCTAGACGGTTTGCCAGGCTTCGGGATTAGGATGACCTTGGCAGTCTTCCAGGCAGGTGGGAGGGAGCCATTGCGACAGCAGTAATTGATGTAATCGGTCAGATCGGACACGGATTCGTCATCGAGATTGCGAAGGGTTTTGTTAGTGACCCCGCCTGGGCCTGGAGCAGAGCGACCATTGAGCTTGCGGAGAGCAGCATGTATTTCAGATATGCTCAATTCGGCGTCTAGTGTAGGGTTGGGGTTACCAACGTAATTGCTGTGTGGACTGACTTGTCCACTGGAGATATACCTGGTGCAGAGATAGTCAATCACATGTTGCGGGCCCTGCTTAAGGGTATCCGTATAAAGGAGTTTGTGCAACCGATCCTACTGGGCAGTGCGAGTGGTAGTATTGTCGAGTAAGTGTTTGAGCACCTTCCACGAGGATGGGCGATGAAGTTTCTCATCCATCGTGTTGCATAGCTCAGTCCATTGTTGCCGGCTGAGGGTTTGACAATGGTCCTCTATGGATGTGTTTAGTTGAGAAATCTTACATCTGAGGCGACGGTTTAGGCGCTGCCCCTTCCACCGAGCTAGGATGGAGGCCTTAGCCTCCAGAAGGTGGGCTAGGCGGCTATCCATGCGTTCCACCGGGGCATCTGTGGTTACCACCCGAGTGGCCGTCTGAACATCAGCGCGTAGCGCTTGCATCCAGGTGTTAATATCGGTGATGCCCTTTGCTGAGGTATCAGCGATGCGTGTCTTACGAAAGGCATCCCAGTCGGTAATGGTAAACTCTTTGGTGGGAGCAGGGGCGGCAGCGAGTTGAGGTAGAGAGATAGCAAGGATGTAATGGTCACTGCCTAGGTCCTGTTGAGTATTAGTCCAGTACGCATTGTTGATATGGTTGATAAAGGTGAGGTCGGGGGTAGAGTCCCGGGTAGTGGACGTACCGAGGCGTGTGGGAACAGAGGGATCAGTGATAAAGGTGAGGCCCAAGTCATGGTAATCTTGCCAGAGGTTGCGAACTGCAGCTTCCGTGCGAACGTATCCCCAACCTACATGGGCGAGGTTGAAGTCGCCACCGATAAGGGGAGGGGGTGCGTCCCAGCAACTTGAAGGGCCTTTTTGAAGAGGTTGAGGAATCGACACTTTGCTTTGTCCTTGGGGCTATTGTAAATGTTCAGAAGGAAGATGCATTCTTTTCGTTGACGATTGGGAATTAATTCTAGGAACAGGTGTTCGATGTGAGGGCTATGTAGATCGTGTTCAATAACAGGGATGCGGCGCCGGACTAGGGTGGAAACCCGGCGAAGAGGGAGAGTGGTATGGAATGTTTGATAACCGGGGAGTGTGGCACGGGCATTGTTGGTTTCTTGTAGTAGAATAGCATCAGGGCGGCGGGTTTGTTGGCGTACGTGTTGATTGAGGACCGGTTGTTTCTGGTGAAAGCCTCGGCAGTTCCACTGCCAAATGAGGGTGTCTTGATTAGGGCGGGCCATGATGAGAGATGGTGGATGTCGCCATCGGTGCCCCAGAAGGGTCGCATACGGGGGGCGGCATGGCTAGAAGGCGTAAGAATATGATTTTCCAGGTTGGTAACCCGTTGAACAATGCCCGTGAGGGCGTGCTGAATGGAATCGAGTGCATGTCGGAAAGTACGCATCGTCGTTTGGAGCGATATGAGCATGTCCTTAACCTCAGAACGGACTTGGCCCGAGGCTCCATCTTGCAGGGCTCTTTTCTTGGGGGCGGGAGTCGAAAGGGCCTCCTGACCAGGGGCAGGGGCGTTCTGAGCGGTAGGAGTATGCATTGGTGTTTGGGATTGTTGAGGTCTCTAACCTCCTTCGTGAGTTTAGTTAAGGGATCGCGTAGGGTAGCGTTCTCGCGCTTGAGCTGGGCAATTTCTGTGTTGTCTGGAGTAGGAGGAGGGGGGTGGCTCTTGTGTTTTTGGTGTTACGACCCTCTCGCGAGGTGCCCGTGAGGGCCTGTGCGAAGCTCACCTTGTTTTCGTTGGTAGATTTGCTGCGTGATGCCGATGCAGACCGGGATCTTGAGTGGTGTTCCCTCGACCGAGATGGAGTTCTGGAGCCGGGTCGGCTCCCCCTGGCCAGGGTTGCGGGAGGGTGAACTGGTCCTCGGCTTGTGGGGTGGAGCCGGCTTGTTGATAGAAGGCTTGGGTGGTTGCCTGTCGTTCCCCGATGCGCTTGCGGATGACGTACGGGGTCTTATAACGAGCGGTACAGTTTTTGTCTGCGGTTAGATGGGGGCCGCCGCACAGGGGAGCACTTAGGGTCACAGTTGTGATCGGTGGAAGGGTTGCGGGACCCACAGCCTCGGCAGATCTTGTTATCTGGGTAGGGACAAACGTCCATACGGTGTCCAAGGCGGCCACACTGATAACAAATGTCAATTAGCTTCCGATATAGCGAACATGGGAGTAACGTGGAGCCATAGCGGACCTGACAAAGCACATCCAGGCCGTCAAAAGCGATAATCACAGTTGTAGTAGAGGCGATGCGCTTGGCTGCCAAAGCTGTCGGGTTTCGAGCCGTGACGATGCTGTGAATCTGCTGGGGGGTGTCCGTCAGTGGGATACCTCGGATGACCCCCTTCGTCGTGTGCTCAGCTGACGTTTCGTAGGCATTCACCTCGTGAGTGACGCCGTTCACTTGGATAGAACGAATGCGGACGTACCGGTCTGCATGCTCCGGGTGAGGTGTGCTCACGACCACTATGTTTTTGTTGCGTATTCGGGCAGACGGTGTCTTCTAAGCTTTCTTCATCCGTGAGGTTGACTGCTGGGAGAATGGCTGCTGTCACCACTGGTTTGCCAATCTTGGCTATATGAAGGGCGCCCTGGGGGCGAATTACAATCTTGATGTCCTCCGTTGGAAGCTGTGGCATGCGGCCGGCCTTCAAAACTTGAGCTTTAACACGCTGTCTCGCCCGAGCGGGGGACGGTTCGCCCAGGGGCTTGAGATGATTCATCAGTCGGGGTCAAGTTGTCTGTGCCGCGTGTTGAGCGGCGGGATCGGGCAGTGATCCAGCCAGGCTCAGCGGCGAACGCTTCCGGCGAAATATCCTGACCAGCGACCTGGATCTCCATAGCGAATACGGAGGTGCGGGCTCACACTGGTGGGAGATACAAACGGCGTGCGCCAGGGGCGCGACACGCCACCTGAGGCGCGGCCGGCGCAGTCGTGGGCCGAACGAGCGGCGAACACGCCTAGGCTTAACGCACCGGCGACGTGGTGAGTAGACAATAAGGTGCGGTTCTCAGGAAAATGGAAAGTCCCACCTGAAAACGAGATATCTACAGAGTCCGGCTTAAACAACACCATATGCTCAAAATTTCCGATGCCCTCCACTACGGCATCCTTAATAATCATATCGAAGTTTTTCGAACGTATAACCTTAACAATTCATGCGAACAATTGTTATGGGTGTCTAAATAAACAGACATTACTCACAACGACTTAGAACATATATTAGATGCGAAGCATCTTCATGCTCGAGGGCTATGTCCGTCCCTCCGCGTCCCGCGTTCCCCGTCCCCCCGTCCCCCGTCCCGCGTCCCGCATCCGGCCACTTTCATGAAGTAGGAAGCACCCCATTATGCGAACCAGGAACACTGTAGTAATATGAAGGCCGTCAACCCTACCATAGTCATCAGAGTCATGGCCGAGAGCACAGAGAGGCTGCTTAGCAATGGCTAGGCAGGTGGTGTCTGTCGCCCAGGTTTACCCCATTCCTTCAGTCATGGCCGAGAGCACAGAGAGGCTGCTTAGCAATGGCTAGGGAGGTGGTGTCTGTCGCCCAGGTTGACCCCATTCCTTAATCTTTCTTGCATGTGTTTGGAGGGGGGCTTAGTCCGTCCCTCCTTCCCGCGTCCCACTACACCACATCGCATGCGCGTCCCCTCCCCCTTCTCTCCTACGCTCACCCCCTTTCTCTCTCTAGGAATCCTCTGTCCACGGAGCGGCCCCACGTCCCCCACACCCCCCACAGCGCATGCGCGTCCCCTCCCCCTCTTCTCTCCTACGCTCACTCCCTTCCTCTACTCTAGGAATCATCTAGTCAACGGAGCGGCGCCCCGCGTTCCACATCCCCACAGCGCATGCGCGTCCTCTCTCCCTCTCTCCTCTAGGAATCCTCTACTCTACGGAGCGGCTCCCGCGTCCCACACCCCCCCAGCGCATGCACGTCCCCTCCCCCCTCTCTCCTCTCCTACGGTCTCCCCGTCCTTTCCTCTAGGAATCCTCTACGGAGCGGCGCGCACGACAGGTGGTGTGACAACTGCATACTCCGCTGGGGGGCGCCACGGTAGTTCCGCGGTATGAAAATGACGGAGCGCGCGCGTCTCATTCCCTCTCCTGTGCAGCGCCGCGATGAGCGCCCGGGCCGATGCCGCGAAACGAGAGCGGTGACGTTCCTCCCGCTCAAGCTAATTATCTCCCCGCTGCTTCGCATCCACACATGGTTCCCTTAAGCGGGAGATGGGGGAATTTTTTGTTACTTCGGTCTCCATCAGGCTCAGCCATATTGATGAATCTAATGAGTGCATGAGCGCAGTTAGTGCTGGTTAAGAACACTGTTATACAATCGCAAAAAAAGTAAGGAGAGCAAACACGCAGCCAAAAAAAAGAGAACACAACAGAAACGCCAACTACCAAGTGACAGGGCACACTGCAGAGAAGAAAGCAGACGAGACTCAAGTTTATTCAGTTGCGCTAAGCGTGAGAGCTGTGCGAAGTGCGGAGCAATGATTCGCCTTTCCTTCAGTGATGAACTCAAGCGGCGTGTGTTGGGAGCCAATTCGTATGATCTTAGAGCTTCATCTGTACTGATGGGCTAGTTGGGGAGCTATCATTTTCGAAGAAGCAGCGCTCAAAAAGGTCACAACCACGCACACATAAAATGACGCAAACACAAGCGCTTTCGTTTGTGTCATTTTATGTGCGCGTGGTTGCGTACTTTTTGGACGCTGCTTCTTCGAAAAAAAAAAGATTTGAGAGAGTTTGAGAATCGCGAAGCCATGATACTGGGTCCCCAGGGTCCCCCAACTATTCGACAGCGCAGGTGCGCAGCCGAATAGAAACGAAACGACACATCAGTATTCGCTTTACGATTGGTTTCTAAGCGCACCAAGTAGGAGGTAGATAAATCGGTCGCTCAATTTCCCACATCTACGTGTAACGCTTCCATTGCCCCCCTAGCCGGTCATGTCACCGTCATTTTTAATCATCCCACCGAAGAACGATTGCGCCGATCTACTAAGGCTGCTAATCAGTCATTCCTATGAGGCGTGCGTGATTGAATCATAGAATTTTGTCGTATCGTATAATCAATGAACAAAATCCAAACAAATTTCGAAGTATTTTAACTAAGCACATACGTGTACCCCTCCTACAAATCATTATTGCACTTTTTTTATAAGTATTGATTCATTTAGGTTTGACTTGCAACGTCGAGGCTATCGCACGTTTCTTACCCTCGCATGACTGATGTTCGAATAACGTTCTTGAAACGACGTTCAATAAATTATTTTCTGTTCCCTTCACTTTTTTGAACTCGCACAACTAATGTACGTCAACCCTTTTCAAACCTTGATCCACCTTTATATACTCTTAATAACGGAAATGGCTTTTAATGGAACCAGAAATGATAATGTTCATTATAGTAGGCTGAAATATGCTTTCTACGCTGTTTGAATGGAGCTTGTCGGCCGCAGACGGCAATACTCATTAACTGCTAGAAAGACAGTTTGGCCTTCCACGTATCGGCGACGGTAACTGCGGCGCCGTCGGCAAAAAAGTTGTAGATCTATGAAGAAGTTAAATCCGACATACCACCTAAGATGTACAGGAGGCCAACTAAGTTCAATGAAAGGCTGTGCGTCGTGAACGCAGAAAACTGCTTCAGCACATTTTACGGGCAGTAATTGACGTCAAAGCTGCCATGCGGCATTTGCTGCGGAAGAATGGAACGCGAGAGAGAGGGCGCCGAGAGGTTAACGAACGGAGAAAATTTATTGCAGTATAAGGCACGCGATGGTGTGTGGGAAATCAAATGTAATGTACATTGATGAATTATTTTAGTCGTAGTACATAGCCGTGCTAAACATGAAAATGCCAGAGCACCATTGTCGGTTTAATAAAGAAAAATTTTGATCAACTACGTACTTGCAGTAAACCCCATGTTATTTAGAAAGCTAGCGTTCATTTCCTGTGATGCAAAATTTTTTAGAATGTGCATCCCGATTATGTATTATCTCGTTCAGAGTACTTTCTACCTATTATCCGCTACCTCGGATATACAGGTGTCTATACAGGAAACGTTTTTACGAATGCACCCTCTATTATACGTACAGAAACTTCTGAAAATGCGCACAACTAATAAAGTCGTCGTATTAGACTGTAGTCAAAAACCATCAGGGCACCGGCACCGCTCTGCTTAATACCCACAGCAGTTTTCGCCCATGAAACCGAGTGCAGGCACAAGGCATGAGGGGGCGCTCGCAGTTCTCACCAAGGAAGGCGAGCTGAAGCACAAAAGCAAGGTGTCTGACTGGGCATGAAGCCTAACGCTGCCGGCATTGCTAATTTATTTTAGGCGCGAAGGCCTCCTAAAACGAGAAATGTTACCGTGGGCATGTACATTAGGCACTAGAACGTCACGATGACGCCCCAGGTCACCAAACTTCGCGACGCCATCATTACGTCAGATAACTTAAGGTCACGTGATGACATCGTCACCGGATACCGTCGTTTGGTCAAAGGTGGTGCTTTCCCGGAGGCAATTTCAAGCCACGTGATGTGTAGAAAGCTTCTAGTGTCTCTGATCACGGAGGCCGTGCAAAACCACGTTGGAGGAGGGAATGAATACTATGTTCGGAGAATAAAAAGATCATGGCTGACGCCTTCGAGTTGTCTTAATGAACAGCGTAACGGACCGCCTGGCTTTTCCGATAACTCTTGTTAACAGTGTTTTCAACACGTTTGCTGGAGTATTATGCTAGTAGTGACGCGTGTCAATTGTTTGTTTGCCTTTTTTTTTTTCGGTCGTGCGCTGTGGTCTCACTGCCGTGTCGTCGTATCGCCACAGGCGATGCACTTGATGTGTAACACTGCCTACCTTCCGGGTGCTGCTGGCGACTTGGTGAGCCGAGGTACAAGCCGGTATCCCAACACACAACGTCGTAGAAAAAAATGGCCACAATTTCTTTCTTATACGATACTGTTACTTGCTGAATAAAAATATTTATGAAATGGGCATCATCTGTAAGGCGGTCATCTTTAGGGTGAGGTGGGGGAAAATGAGACTAAAATGTGAAAATAGTTAATATTTATTTTTATTTCACTCTTTACCCTTAAACATCAATGCAAAAACTTTCCTTTGGGTACAAGGTATGTGCTACATAATTATGACCATGTTGCCACTGTCAAAAAGTTTATTTTTAAAAAGAAATGAAAAATGCACGAGATGTCTCATTTTGCCCCAACCTGCGGGACAAAACGAGACAGTGGGAAAAAAATTTCATCCCTTCAGTTTTTTGCAGTAGAAGCACTTGAAATTAAACTCCGTGGGCCCTCACGCAGCCTTCATGACCCCAATCCTAGCACTCCACGCATTGAATCCAGACAGAATCCGGTGCTGTTTTGCTCCAAAACTCCTTGCAGATCAAACACCACCAGTCCTTCTTTGTGCTAGTGTTGTATTTTGTTGAAAGCTTGCACTTCATTGGATTATTCAACGATTGGACGCTAGATATGTTCTGACACGCATCTTCTTTGCCTCCTGTTGCTGTTTTGGTGCAGAACTGCACGGGCGTTTCGTGGCTTTCAGCTTCGGCAGCCGGGCTTCGTGAGGCGGTGAATTTAAAACTGTGCTAGATTCGGATTTTCTAGCGCTTGTTTTTTTTCATTTCGGTATTGGCGAAATGCCATTAAAACACGATCCCAAGATGTGTTTTCGAACCTCTTGACTTGGAGATTCTTCCAATTTTGCATTCGCCTCTTGAGAGCATCCTTGGGAGCGCGGAAAAACCTCGATGCATGCGCGAATGGAATGAGTGTCCTGAGCAGCAATTAGTGCTTTTTCGCGTCGTTTTCCACCCAAGGAAGCTCCATATGATATTCTCTTGTGCGTCCGAACCCTCCTAAAGAATGAAATATAATATATAATGAGTGTAAGTAAATGGTTCACTTAATAGGACACTCTCTAAGGCAATTCAATGCCTTTGAGTCGCGTTTTGCCCCCCCCCTTCCACATGCCCGAATTCAAAAAAATTTCCACTTTGGCCCCGCGCACCAAATGAACTAAAATGTTGGTGGTATGTAGCTAGTAGTATAAAGTAACAATATAAATACCTACGTTGTTGTACTGACGCCAGATTACCTTCATGCACAGATCTGAAAATTTGGCCGAGCAGAATTTCGCCTTTTTTGACGGGTCACGAACACACTGACACCAGCCGCGTAATTTTTCCCACGCGAACGCTGTGAGCAATCATCAACTTTTACACGTAAAAAGGTGGACAACTACCAGCACCTTTCGCTGAAATATAGAAACAAAGAAAAGTGCTTTCTGTATTAGCTATAGAGGTCGGCAAAGCCAAAATGTCGCGTTTTGCCCCGTGTCTCATTTTGCCCCGCCTTACCCTACCAAACCACTTGCGATATATGGTGTCTGAAAGCAACGATTTACGTGTCAGCAGCAACAGCTGTTTAAGCTCGCTCTATTGTAAGTTTGTTCTTCATATCGATGACCTCAATAAAAACTGACTGATTGACATATTAGCGCCCAGTGTAAATCACATATACTAATTTTAATGAGAACTAACAGACCATAATACCAAGGGAAGTATAGGGGATGTTTAAGTAGTAAATGTGATGTAAATGTGAAAGAAAAGTGGACGAAAAGATAACTTACCGTAGGCCAGAACCGAACCTGTGGCCTTCGAATGATGCGTCCGATGCTCAACCAACTGAGCTACCACGGTGGCTATACTCCGTCCAATCTGTGTGGTATATATGTCAATTAAAACGGGTGAGCCTCAATCAGCGCCGCCAGTAGCCATGACGACGAGTGTGGAACACACTTTTTCTGCCTGTTGCCGTCATGTAGCACGTGATCTTATTACGAGCTGGCAGCTGACCGTGGCCGCCGTGGTAGCTCAGTTGGTAGAGCATCGGATGTCTTATTCGAGGGTCTCAGGTTGGGTCCCCTGCCTGCGGCAAGTTATCTTTTCGTCCACTTTGCTTTCTTCACATTTACATCACATTTACTACAAAGAACATCTCCTATGCTTTCCTTGGCATTATTGTCTGTTAGTTCTCAAAATATTTTGTCTAACAGGGAAAAACGAGCCTTTAAAATTTCCAAGTACTAATCTTGTAAAAAATGTACGTGCTCTACGACGAACCAGTACAGATTGCTGACGCTCGGTCCCAAACGCTTGTGCTTATGGATACATATCTAGTGTATTGTTGTCAGAGGAGCCAGCGGTCAAGGCATGCTGCTATGGTGCGTACTGAGAGAGTTGTAAGTTAAAATATTTCAACAAAATGAAGCAGTGCTTTATTGAAAATAAAGCAGCTGAGAGACCAACATGGGTTCGTTAAATACTGATATGATAATACACTGTTTATGTAGTGCGTAATAGGAATGCTTAAAGCAACAGTAGCCTATGACTCACTTATAATCGCAGACCGAGCAGCGATCCTCACCACTGGACTTCCGGAATAGGGAGACCACCCAAGTGCATTTGTTGTGCAACTCTCTGTACTTTTCCTAATAAATATTTTTCCAACACCACAACCCCTTGATATGTATACAATATTGAATAGTTGGAGAAGGGAGGTGAATGAATCTTTATTGTAGAATCCGGTGGCCTTGGTGAGGTGGATCCCACGCCTAGGCGTCAGCCATCATTCCTTGGACCCTGGAGGCGTCCTCAGCCCGTCGGATTGCCCAGAGCTGTTCCTCTGGATCTGTGCTCAGCAGCACGGTCATCGTAGTGCTCATCATTAGTAATCGCGCGACCCTGTTGAACCACCTTTGGACAGGCCCCCCAGATATGCGGTAGGTCCGCAATTTCCTGACATTAATTTGACCTGTCGGTGTACCACCTGGGTAATAGTGGCTATTGGCCACCGCGTTCCGGTACGTGTTTGTTTGAAGCAGGTGCTAGGTAGCTTTCCCACAATGAGAAATTGTATTCAGGCGAAATCATATTGAAAATTTGAAGCGGCCAGTATTGCGGCGTTTACGGCGCAGTGCGGCCGATGAGGCGATGTTTTACGGATAAGCTCCGAAATGCACGGTGGTGTGATGGCGACAGGCGGCAAACGCGCCAGTAAGGCTTGGTCGCTGACAGCCCTTCTCAGAAACATATTCAGCTTACTTCTCAGTAGTGCCTGTGGCCTAGTGCAGTGGTATGCGCTAGGCCACGTACGCCGCACCGCTTTTCATGTTGCCTCTTTATACGAGGCTATAAGTGCGCCACACAGACGCGTTGCCTTCACGAACGAAAGCAGCTGGCCATCGCCGCGCCCGTGTACGGTCAGGAACGGAGTGCGCGCATCACGAACACTTTCATGACAAATGCGTGCGTACGGTACATCAGTGACTGCATCAGCTTAGTTGGCGATGTGCTGCAGACAACGAGCAACGATCCGCTTCGAGCGGCAAAATTCGGCAATGCGTGTGCGCATCGGGGAAAGCTGGACGAGCTGTCCACTCTTCCGCCACAGTCTTTGTGTTCCGCGTCATCGTTTCCAAACGTTCCATGCGAGAGAGCCGTAATCTATTCCGCGCTTTGCTGGTATCAGCGGCGCTCATCACGAGCCGCAAATCTTCAATTGGCAGTTGGCACGTACTTCAGCGGGGTTCGCGGCAGGAACCGAATGTATTCACAAGAGCCTGGGCGCGCACAAAAACGTCTGACAAGTCTACTGGTAGGCATTGAAGTTATTTCAAGCGCGGCTCTGTCGATTTCAACGCTTAAGCTAAATAAAAAACAAGCATGAATTCTTTTTTCGCACTGTCCGCCTCAGTGTAACAGTGATTACGGTGCTCGGCTGCTGACCCGAAGGTCGCGGGTTCGATCGAGGCGAAATCGTAGAGGCCCGTGTACTGTGCGATGTCGTTAAAGAACACCAGATTGTCGAAATTTCCGGAGCCCTCCCCTAGGGCGTCTCTCATAATTATATCGTGGTTTTGGCACGTAAAACCCCAAGTATTGTTATTATTTCTTGCAGCACACGTTATTTAGGACGACTTCGTGGCCCCAAGAGAGTCCGAAAAATGGGACATTGTATTTAGCTTCCGGAAGTCGGAATACTTCGAATGTTCAAATTCCGGTGTGAATCGAATTGAACAGCAACCACTATTCGAAAAATACTTGAAAGTTAAAATATTCACGCACCCCCAGTATAAACTATACAACATGACATGATTAGTGCCATAGAAGGGACGGGGACGAGAAGAAGGTACACGGCACACTGGGTGCACGGAATCCCGTGTTCCTTGTGCTCATCCCCGTCTCATTTTACGTTAGTAATTATGCCCTATTATTCTCTATACTAACTAGCCCAGCTTTCGGCCTTAACTGTATAAAGGGCAGATGCATAAGCAGAACTGCAAAACTTATTGAACAAATAAAGCACGATCCAGACAAGATTTATTTTGAGCAATGTGTGGTTTAACTATGCAAAAAAAACATGGTTGATCCCTCCGTCATAGGAATCGGCACGACACGAAAGTGAAACGTGTCCTTACAGAAGTAGTAGAATGTTTATTGCACATTGATATGAGAAAGCTCGCCCAATGTTTATTGGTGTTTGACAGCTATAGCGCCGTTCAAAGAGAATGCACCCACGTTGACGCTCAGTGACAGGTCTCCATTCCGGCGGCTAACTTCCATGGTCGATTATTAAACAAACCCGTGAGGTCATAGATGCTTGTGGTAGCTGTAGTAATTAAACGTGAGAGCAGAATCAGAGAAAGCGGTGTGACAGCCATGAGAGCGTCACTGAATGGACGCCGAACTTGGGCTAAGGTCGCCTGCTCGCGGCATGTTAGAGTATAAAATGGCACTGCCCGACTAGAGGGAAACGCAACACGCGTCGTGTCTTCCCTGTTGGCCGGCCGCGATGTTTCATGGGGCGAGCGTAAGTGCTGAACGCGGATACAACGCCGAGTTACAGCCAAGCGAAGTAGGCAAGCGTCGCTGGGCTATTTTTGGTATGGATGGATACTATGAGAGAAGCCGACGCTTGGGATAAGGTGGCCACCTCGAGGTGTGCTAAGGCGTCGACAAAATTGCACTTTTCCTATTCCAAACGCGCCTTATGGGACGTACGCGTAGAAACAACGCCTTGAAGAAACTAATCGTGGATTTCACGGTCATGATGCATTATTTCACTTTAGCAAGAGCACTTTGAGAGGACAGTGCTAGATATAAAAGGCGCGTTTGTAAACGCTATGGAGTATGTGACCGTGGCTGGGTGTGCCATTAGAATTTTACAGCGATAGTGAGCCGTACTGGCGGCGGCAAGCTACTGAACTACGCGAAAAAGTGGATCAAGTTAGAGGATGGGATTTTTCGATCTTCTCGCGGGCCACGGTATGTAATCTTTTCTTTGTCTCCAAACTCTGATACACATTACAGGTTTTGCATTGCTCACGTATACATGTGCAGAAGCTGCACCGCGTGTTCGCAGTATTTATATGGGGATCAGTGTGGGAACGGTCTAGTCGCACTAATCTGTTTCGCCGTGTTCGGTACGGTGGTCTCAGTCTGTCACATTTGTTTCTAAGGCAAGTCGTTAGCCGTTTTATGTTTCTGCAAGACACCAGAGATCCGTTTCTACGTGCAGTTATTCAGCTGAGGCTTGGATGAGTTCTACCGTCGCTCGTTGTCACCTCGTATCACGTGTATGGGGCACTTCAGGGTTATTTAAAAGAAGTTGTAGGAGCATGCAATTTTCTAATGGCACGTTTTTCTATCGAATATCTTGCGGGAGTAAAACGAAAAAGGACCTTGTCAAGGACCTTGTCGACCTTGTTTTACCGGTACCACTCTACAGGAGTTTGTATCCTGCTGGACATGGGCAAAATGTACTAGCAAGAGTTAAAAAATTGGCTGTACCATCCAGTTCAAAATCCTTTTTTTTTTAAGCTCCATGCGGCTTGTTGACGTTGAAGATGGAGATGGTGAACTTGATCGCCGAGGGCTTGGAGATCGATAGCGAGCAGGCGCTGTTGATCTCGGCTGATGCTGAAAACCAGCAGTTGGAAACTGATGCTTGGACAAGTAATCTTCGATTTCAATGGGTCTTTCACCATTTCGGGGGCATGGCGCATTTACAGAACACCCACGCAGACCGACTCTTCGATATGGGCACGTTCTGTAAAGGTGTCCGGCTTCGCCGAAGTGGAAACAGAGTGGCATCCTGTCGGGTGTGCGCCACACGTCGCTTTTTCGTGGCCTCAGATTGCCTAGAAAGGGTGAAGCACGCGAGGCCGGTGGGTGGCCGCCGGGGGCTGCAAACGAAGCGTTGTGCATGGCGGGCTGGCGTAAAGCATCGGCGTAAGTTGGTACAGGACGCTCCTGCAATGGTTGTTCGAGTCGAACAGGTTGGATCTCATGTTCCGCTTGTAGAATGGCGTGACGAACTTCATCTCGAATCACGCTGGCGCGATATGAAACTGTCGGCGTGACTTGCAGTTGCAGTATCTTCCGGAGCTCTTCCTTTACAATAGATCGCACCATTTCCCTCAGCGCTTCGCTGTTGCTGCCCAGGCTTGCTGAAAGGACATCCGCAGGAACACTACTGGCATCATGGTTGTAGGGACGGGAGCGCTGCTGCAAGGCCCGCTCTATGGTGGTTGCTTCAGTGCGGAATTCAGCCACTGTACGAGGTGGGTTGCGAACCAACCCTGCAAATAAGTCCTGTTTGACTCCTCTCATCAGGTGACGTAGTTTTTTCTCTTCGGTCATGTTGGGGTCGGCACGTCTGAAAAGGCGGGACATGTCCTCGATATGCATGCCAAGGCTCGCGTTCGTGCGCTGGTTCCTGGACTGGAGAGCATTCTCTGCCTTCTCCCGACGATCGGTGCTGGCATACGTGGCGACCAAATGACGTCGGAACTCTTGCCATGTCGGTATGACTGCTTCGTGGTTTTCATACCACGTCCTCGCCGCATCTTCCAGTGCAAAGTACACGCGGCGCAGTTTCCTTGCCTCGTCCCAGCTGTTGATGTTCGCAACCCACTCGAAGTGTTCCAACCAGTCCTCCACATCTTCGAACGTGTCGCCGTGGAAGGGCTCAGGCATGCACGGTGGAGACAGGATAAGTTCAGATGAGGTCACTGGGCTAGCCATCGTTCCGTAGCTGGTTGTGGACGTTGCCTGTGTTGCCGGAGCAGTGGGGGAGCGGTCCTAATTCAGGCGGGTCTCCTCGCAGGCGGCGGCTTGAACGCTGGTGTACTGGAGTCAGTTCGCCAGGTTCCAATAGCTGAAGATCAGGGCTCCACTCTCTTGCGCCAAGGAGACTTCCAATCATACCCAGCACCTCCACCAGAATGTAACGGATTCAAAGAGAGGAAACACAAAAACCAGTTTATTATGGGCGAACTTGTGCCCTGAAAACTAGATGCAAAAATGAAGGAGTCTGCTAGAGCGTTCCAAACAACAACTGTTCCTCGGCCAGTGCGTGTCTTCTTCCTTTTTCTCGCAGGTCCAAAAACCACTGACACGTGCTCGTGCACGAGAGGCATGAGTTGCGCTGCCACAAGAGCGAGCAGGCACGAGACTGTGGACGCTGACCCAGCGGCTCACTGGCCTTCATAATATCGAGAGCTTAGTAATTAGTCTTTGCGGCAATATTATGCTTTTCGCGCGCAACAACATATAATTTAATTGCGAAGTTAGCGCATCGATTCAGTTCACTCCTGCATGTTCAGACACAGTGATGCGATTCAGATACAGCTATGTAAGTGATTGCCAGAAAGGCTACACCAAACGTCTTCATTGATGAAGTCATCTTCACGCTTAGTATTTAGCAATAGAGAGTGAACATTGGCGGGTGGTCTTTTCCCACTTTTCTAATGTTCTCAACAGTAATGTTTCGCCGAATGGCCCGCACAGTGGCAGAAGGTCCCTGACATACTTACCTAGAAAGGCACGTAGACAGAGACCTGTAGTTCAAAGAATTGGTTCGAAAGTTGCCGCTTTAGTCTTTTGTTACTCAAAACAATTGCCTAAAAACAGGAAAAGGTGAATTTTACTTGAAATCGAAGACGGAATTTTGTTAATTGTACCGACAAGATTGTGTGGTAGTATAAAGTCTCATTAACTAAACCTGATATTCAACTAATTCATTTTGAAAGTAATTGTAAGCGCCCTAATTAGAGATTTATTACAATAGGAAACCTCTCGTATCATTTTTAAAACGAAACTAAGCTTAAGCAAATGCTTCTCTGTGTACAGTATGAATGAAAAATACGTGGTACTTATATACCCTGATTCTACTCGAAAATGTAGTTCTGCAGCCAGTCGGGAGCTAACACTGAAAGTTTACGGAATTGTAGACAAATTGTATAATTCAAAAAAACGATACTATGCATCTCCAAGGACGATTCCTCATGTTGAAAATTTTGGCGATGCAACTTTATATTTGTCAGAAGCCTGCATCAGCGACTTACCCAGACATACGAGAGGTAAAAACAGACCTGCTTCATTTCCCAGATGCGTATTGTTCGTTCGCCTTAATTCATTGTGTTAGGCAATCACAATTCGCATGTTTGTCTCATGTCCCCATGTCTAGTGTCCAGTTTACCACCATTGTAATAAGAACGTGTGGTATATCTTCGAAAGCGTCAAGGCTGATCGCTCGAACTTTGTTGCAATGTAAAGCAGGCAACTCTGGTGGTCATTGCAGCTTGCGTCCTAGTATTTAGCATTGAGCCTATCCGAGGTAAGTTCTGCCGAAGTATTACCTGCGAAGTGTTTCAATAGTGCTGTGAAGTGTTACTTGTTAAAAGTCTTTTGGTGAAAATTTGCAATGGGGGGTTGAGACGGCGTTAACAGAACATTTTAATAAAAAGAAAGCGCGCATAACTGTAACAATGACATCAATCGTTACATGTCACTTGCATACATCGTAGGCTCTATTTTAAGCTAACCTCTATTCCAAGGTGAATCTGCAAATAGGTGCAGTTGTATCCTTCTTGTTCATGAATGATAAATCGACCCATAATTGGCTGCAAAGCCTAATGATTTTCATTGGAAAAATACCACTCCTATTAATATTGTCGACTAGATAGAAGCGTGAAGCAAGCTAATGATCTCGCTCGCTTCTGCATTCGATGTTCATCAGGCCAGTGTTCGCTACCATGAAGAGAAATGTGCAGTGTTTGTTTATGTGAGCAGGCGTCATGCTACTTTATTTACGCAATTAGTATGCGAAAGTTTTTTGCAATATATAGGGCCGGTAAAACTACGATAATTTTCGTGGCGATTTGGCACGTGTTGCTCTCGCCGTCAGGCTTTCTTTTTTGCTCTGTGCAGTAAATTGTTCAGTTTCTGTAAAGCACCAATCTTTCAGAGCTAGAATTTCGCTATTAAGTTACTGGATTGTGCTGTATCTTTGAAAGAGAACATTTCACTTTAATTTCACCAGGAGAATATAGCAAGATTCCTAACCTTACGCATGCAGCACTATTTCATCTATATAAAAAAGCGTATTATAATGAACACATCGCTAGTGCTGCAGAAGTAAAAGTTACTCCAATCCCTCTGATAGTCCGATAGTCTGTGAATTGATGTGCACGGTGTTGAATCACTGAAGCCAGTAAGTCAGTATATGACTTCAAAAATAGACCCGCTTCATAACATGCTCACACTGAGTGCATTTTTTGTATCTGTACACAACTACCACGCGAGCAACTTCCGAGAAATAAGAGCAGGCATTCCCAACTGGGAAATAATTATTATTTTTATTCGGGCTCTGAGTTAAACGTCAACTCGTCGCTTGAACCCGGTGCGCGGTCCCGGCTAGAGGCTCCCTTGATTGAAGAACCCTCCCAGCTATACTAACGAGCCACTATGTCAATAAATATTTATCCTCTGTCTCATAGGCTGATGCTATAAATATCCTCTCTTTGGTTACGCGCACATCAGCCTTGTACATTTAGTTTACTTTTTCTTGCTTCTGCCGCTATGCGATGTTCATTTTGCTACAGATTCCCGCTAGCTACTTTAACTGGCACTGCGCTCTACAGTCTCACAGTACGCGTGTGTCTCGAACGCTTTATATATTTGGAGATTTCACAAAAAATTGTGGACGTCTCTCTGGCAGGGCAGACTTCTCAGGGGCAGTTCTTTTTTTCTGTATTCCAGTTCATGATGAATCCTCCGAGAACCTGGACCTACAATGCCACTCTCAAAATCCCCTATACTTGCAAAGTGGACGTTGCAATAAATCAAAGCGGAAGAGATATTTATTTTAACCAGTCCGGAATTGATAACCGTGGCATGTAAGGATTGAACGATTTAACTCGCAACTGTACATTTATTAATTTTATTCTTTCTGTTTCTTCTTCATAACAGCTTCTCTGGCATTCGCATAGGACACACTTATCAGAGCTACGATCTAAGAGGGAGGCCCTGGAATCTGATGTTCATTACTAACTGTAAGTAGAAAACTTCAAGTTCGAAATAATTATAACACATAGCCCCACGCATCTCTTGTTACTAAACCAAAGTGTATTGGAAAGCTCACCAGCGATTATAAAATAAATTCTGCTTCTCTTACACCACTGCAAGAAGTTTATGATGCATTGACTCGATTGCTAGGAGAAGTTTCTTACTTCTGCAAAAAAAAAAGAAATGTGTGGTAAGTGTTACCAATTACAAAAGGATGAAATTCTCAGGCAGGAGATAATGAACGAATGTCAAAAGAAGTGGCAGCTTTGTCAGAAGGCTGGGAGATTGAGAGAGCTAGCAAATATTCGCGACGCACTTGAAGCCGTTTTACGTTGTTCAGCATGTCATTGTGACATCTTTCTTCGAATGAAATCGGCAAGCGAATTCAGGAGTCTCAACAAAACGTCCTTTGAGAGATTTATCATGCTTGCACGAACGGCTCCGAGAAGAGGGGAGTTACGTTGATTACATCACCTCTTGATGCTGCCCAAGGGGAGATTAGGCAAACCAATGGCTTTGTATAGGAGGAATTTTTGAATACTGCGTAAGTATTTATTATGACTGCATTTTTAGGGACGAAGCACCTTAGGGGTGAGGCTTGTCCATCCATTTGGCATACGTGCGCACGGCACGGCACAGCACAATGCACGCTGTCTTGAAAATACGCGAGGGGGCCCCTAAAAAAAGTTTTACAATAAACTTCAACGTAGATACAGGCTAATTATAAGCTAAGAGATCGCTGTTCCTGGTGAAAATAAACTATCGAGAATAATATTGGTGAGTTGACCTCTACTAAAATTTGCCTAGATGTTGAGGCTTCTCAAGGAAACCTGTAACACAAAGGCACACGTCGAGCACTATATGTCCCAACAAAGTACCCATATGAGAGAGAGAGAAACGAAGAGGAAAGGCAGGGAGGTTAACCAAGCTTTGGCTCGGTTGGCTACGCTACACGTGGCCGGTTCTTGAATTCACTTCTGAGGCATACCCTCCACTGCAGCGATTTTCTAAATCTTCCTTGAATTGCCTAAGACGACTAGAAGGCGAAGTAAATTAACATTTCTATATACAATTTATCTCACTAAATTTAGACTATATGGACACCGAACGATTCCCAGGTGCTTTGCCCACTCGTCATGATTCACTTCGTAGAGTTGCGTGGATTTTTTTCGCAGAACATAACCATATGAGCCTAGGAGCTATTTTAGATTTCCCCCTGTACTCGATATCATGGCGCAATGAATACAAGCCGTGGGAAAACGATTAAGAATCACTATTTTGACCGTTACTTGCGGGTTTTGATGTGCTCGTGGTGTGGCCACATAGGAGTGTGTTTTAAGCGGCTCTAGGCTGTGGTTTGTATGACAGTAATTGCGCAGAAAAAACCGCAAACGTTTCGAGAAACTCGCCAAGCTTATGAGCGCACTTGCTCCAGTTTGAATAATTCTTTCGGAACATGCGCTTAAATCACAGTATATTTTGCCGGAAGTTTTAAGGGAGATAACCTGGTCAGCCTACGAATGTTTTCGTGATGTTCATATGTAAAACTTATTGCGCAGCAGTTGTGACTTCAAACAGAAACCACTGACTATAAGGCTAGCTAGAAAACTTTCCTTGCCCATCAAGGAAGCCTTAATGCGGCAGCTGCTGCTTGCCCTAACCCAGGGCGAAACGGAGAACCAGCTTTTGTAAGATGTCCACGACATGCACGGCACGACAAGCACTTGATTTGAGTCCTGAGAAACTGAGATTTATGGAAGCCGGTGGCCCCACCCAGATAAAGTCGGTGGCTCTGCCCAGGATGCAGCCGGTAGTTGAAGTCTCGCCGCGATGCGGTGGGCACTCGGGACGGCCAAGAGCTGAGTGTGAAGACTGTTGCTTGTGAGGGATTCTTCTCGTTGCTCATTTGAGTGGATGGAGAGGCGTTAGGGTTGGGCACAGCCAGGTCATGTGATCAAAAGAGCATGAGTCATGCACATTTGGGGCACGACTGTGAGGAGTCAGGGTTCATTTTATTATTGGACTGAGGAGGGGGAGATGAACGGGTTTGAAGAGGTATGAGTGTGCTAGCCCGAGATTTGTTCATTTTGTGGTGGCGGGCGGTAGAAATTTTCACCAGGCCAGACGGTACTGGTAAACAATTTTGTGGAAAGTACACAATAGATGTTTGTAGATGTTGACTTCGTTACTTCAAGTTCCGAATTTAAAGACAAGTGAGGCCAGAAAGGTATCCCGAAAAAGCAGAGGCAATTGAACGCTAAATATGATGTGTGCAACCACACCGAAAACAGCTTTCTACAAGCAGGCATATCATATTCAGGTTTTTTATACTTCGCGACCATTCAGCGTACGAAAAAAATAAACAGCCCCATATTTAATGCTGAGTGTTACAGTGGACCCGCGTGACTATGCGATTAGTGCTAGGGAATAAAGCCACGAGCCAAATTACCACTCTCAACACACCTGAGATAGATTGTCTGATGCTGTCGTCTCATAACTTCCGCTTTCCTCTGGACCTGCGGCGTCATTTTGCAGAGCTGCTGTGCACATTCAAAATCTTTGATACAGTCTGCAATGGCAAAGCCTGAATTTTGAAGTGGTTAAATTATTACACCTTATATTTATATGCAGGCTGCCACGTTTGGTAAACAGGCATTTTCTCTTTTTTCTGCTCATGTTCTCACCTATTTTTGAGAAGTACACGCCAGACAGATCGCTGTGTCAGTGCCGGTAAGTCGACCCACGCTGAAAACTACTCTGCAGTGTCAGCCGTTGGAGACCGTCTGATGCCCGGAAAGAACTTGTTGAATCATATAACATACGCTTGCTAAAACAATCGCGCAGAACGATGTCACTCTTACTGGCGGTTTCAAAAGGCCCGTCAAATGTCACCCTTCTTTTTTACATCAAACACCACGAGGAACTAAGCTATTCGAGGCCCTTTAAAGTGGAGTTGAGTGGAAAAATAAATGAAAAAAAATTATAATAAAAATAAAAATAAATTAAATGCCCTGCCTGCACCACCTAAGTATCGCAGGAAATTATTCGAGCTACAGACGTAGTGTTTACGCAAAACAACGATCTGAATTCACGATGACAATCTCAAATACCTAAAGCATACTTCACTTTTACTTGCACTCGCTATAGTTGGAGCAGGCAGTAAAGAAACTGGGGACAAAAGTTTCGTATCAACGAACAGTTACGAACAAGCTTGTAACTGTCTCTGTTCAATATAGTAAAAGTGATAAGAAATGTTCTGCTTATTTTAGACATTACATTAACGTGAAATTTTGTTTTCATATCATTTGTACAGCCACCCGTTTAACGCATCCTTATTTTTTCTCGTCCTCGAGTTGCAGAAGACAGATAACAAGAGGCGATTATAATCTTGCTCCGGGTTGCCATATATATGGATAACGTTTGTTGCGGTTTACTGACATTAAAATTTGGAATAGGCTCTCTGCGGAAATCATTAGCCCCTCAAATCTCCCTATCGCCCTGAAACATAATTTCCTGTGTTAGCTGCATTCAAATCAATGAACTAATATGATGCGATACGCACCGAAATAACAGTTTCATTTTATACTGTACAGTCGGAAATATTGAACTTGTGAAAAACGCTTTTGTTTTTTCCTAAGATTTGTTGGCTAACTTTTGTGAAATGTCTGACACAGAGCATGACGCTAGCGGAATGCTTGAGTATTTCGTTAAAATGGGATAGCAATTTGTCTTGCCAATTTTGGTATTGTTCATTATGTTTCTATAGCTGTATTGTATGTAGCTATTATACCGCTCATTTTAAACAAGATCTACGTTTGTATGAACTCAATTTTTCTTCAACTAGCGTGCTAGATAAGTTCACCCACATTTATGCATTCCCTGTTATTTTGTTTTTCGCTTGCCCTGCTGACCCGAAGGTCGCGGGTTCGATCCCGGCCGCGGTGGTCGCATTTCGATGGAGGCGAAATGGTAGAGGCCCGTGTACTGTGCGATGTCAGTGCACGTTAAAGAACACCAGATGGTCAAAATTTCCGGAGCCCTCCACTACGGCGTCTCTCATAATCATATCTTGGTTTTGGGACGTAAAACCCCACATATTATTATTATTATTATTGTTTTTCGCTTGCTATCTTGTGATTTGCTTACTTTTTTTCATCGGACAATCAACTAGATATTATCTACACGTTCGACATGTCTCTGAAATGTGTGATTTGTACTGCGAAAACAAAGTAACATTCAGTGATTCATTTAAGGAAGGATTTTTTTTTTGTGTCATCAGCGATTTATTCATGTTATGCGCTCTTTATTGGTGACTGCTGTCTCTAACACACACATTGTTTTCTTTTACGTAGATTTGACCGGCTACACACGGCGGCAGGTTAGGTTTCTGATACCAAGGGTGTGCGCCTGCGTGTCACTAATACCAATTTATTCGCCTCTCGCGGAAGAACACTGCACCGGAAATAACGAGTGGCGCATGTTGCGGAACGACTGCTTATGTTTTTCTTCGCTCACACGCCTCCCGACAAGCTCTGACGCTGTTGAATCGGTTGGCACCTATGAGGCACCGATGCATGAGCAGATTCTCCACTGTGGCTTTGACACAGTGTCCACCGGACTTGCCAGTATGTCGGCGAAGTATGGAAAGCGCAGCTGCTCCTCCGTGGCAACTCTTCGCCTTTGGTTGTCGGCACCCTCGGTTCTCTTTGCTGTCCTTTGAGGATATGCACCGCTCGACGCACGAAGATTCGTCAGCAAACACGGCCACGTCAGAACCGTCGTCGTCCGGACACAGACCACGCGGAAAGCTCCACTGAACGCAGTCTTCACCCGAGAATACCCACCAGGAGTGCCAGACGTCTTGCCTACGAACGTACGCGCAAAAAGAAAGAAAAAAAATCAAAGCGAGTTCCACCCCAAGCGAAAGCTGTGCGAATTGCGTAGCATTGATTTGCCTGTGTTTCCTTGTGTCTATGTGCACTTTTTTCTGCGCTTTTCTACACTTTCCTACAATTTTTGTGTGATAGTGTGATGTATTATATCATTTTCTGTTCTTTAGTTGTGTGTATTTGATTTGTTTCGCGGTTATGACAATTATATTCTATGGTCTTCTTTCAACTATTTTTGTACTGTATACTGCTCCGAACGTGGGGCGTCTAGCTCCTGTCACTGGTGTTTCGCGTGCGCTTTTTCTCTTCCGTAGGTCTGTACCCAACTCCCGACGTTGGCGTGTGACTGTGCTTCGCTCGCTTGGACAGACAAATTAGCCCTTCGTCGAGGCTGGCATTCACGGGCAAGCAGGCGCTGGCGTTCCAAACTTGCAGCCTACGCGGCTTATGTGTATAAAAGGACGAACCTCCCCGACTATGCCTTGAACTGATCGGCATTTGAAAGATACTTGCAGTTGCAAAGCCCTCCGCTACTGTTTCAAGCAACTCGGAATGATTCCCTTGAAGGGATCAGTTATGCGCCCGAAAGATTATGTGAGTGACGGCTAAATGAGTAAAGGGAAATGAATTACGGGCTTCGTATTTTTTTTTTTTTTTTGTTAACAAGAAAGTATTTTATGCCGGGGTCCACCATGGCTCCACTGACGTATTTACATCACGGATATGACACTGCAAAATATGCACTAAGAGATGGGAAGAAAAAAGCTACAAGAAAAAGGTCTGGTTGGTTGTGTCGGGTTTTATGGCGCAAAAGCGACTGTGGCTATATTGCGCCAAACGCAAGGTGATTTTATATATAGATGGAAAGTTATAACAACAGGTTCTAAAAGTCCTTGCTAAAGAGTGTCAGAGTAGTTGCAGTACTTTTACAGCTTTTAGGAATCTGATGAGATTTTTCAGTTCTATTCGAGGGTTATCTCCTATTAAAAAAGCGGGATGAAATGGTGTTTTTTGATGAAAAAGGTCTGACCCCGGCACTCGAACCTACGACTCCCGGTGAACTTTATAAACAGCGGCTCAAAGTCAGCTTGTCGCTTGATTTATTTTACAATAAACACAATACCTAGAGAGAGCGTCCACGAAGAAAAGATATGATCTTGAAGCTAACTGAATGGGTAACAGTGGCGATGTATCAATGACCAAGTGTAATTCCGCATATGTCTACCCACCTGTCGCAGTCCGTGAACAAGGTCTTCTCAAAGCACCGATCAGCCATGGGTCCGTGCATGCGACCGCAGGGAGTTGTAGCACGCATCGAGGCTGGCGAACCGGTTGGGGGACCGGTTGCACAGGCGCACCGCGTCGGCTGTGGTGAGCAAGCAGCGCCCCCCTCGCGGGCGCTATAGTACGCCTCCTGGTTGAGCACGGTGCAGTACGTGTAGAAGGAGCGACCGCACACGTGGTTCGGCTGAATGTGTAGAAATACAGGGCGAGGTAAGGAAGTGGGGTTTTAGCTACAGGGGCCACTATGCAGGCTTGTTAGTGCGTCAAATATCAAGGAGGATGAGAGAAACGAAATAAGGACATACAAATGCACGGTGCACACAAACTGGCACTCTTAAGAACAATGCTTCAATTGTGTTTGCTATCCCAAGCAAGAAGTATTGTATCGCTGCTCCATTCACTTGACTTCTGTAGTACACGATTGTTTGGAGATTTGAAACATACAAGGGAGGAAGCAGCGTACGTGTTTATTTAAGCTGACATTCATATATTTTGGCGTCCATATATATCATAAAGCAATTGTGAGAGACTCGGGATGTTTCGTATTGCGGAACATGTATCCGTTGTGTACATGTGAAGATGAAGGGTAAGCATGAAAAATTATTTCTGCAGACAATGACAAAGATGTTGAAAAAAATTCTTGAAAAAGTTTCATTCGACACATTCTTACAGTGAACTTAGAAGCCAATGAATGCGGATTTCTAGAAAAGAAAAAAATTATGCATCTCCGTGTACGAGTAACATACATCAATTTGTTTTTCCGTAAGCTTAGAAGCTTTCTATTTGCGCTACTTGACAGACCACTTCTGATGGGTTAAGCAATGACGCAGACCTGAACTGGTTGTGCTCGGGTTCTTGCGAACACCGAACCTTGACGAGCGCTTGCTGCAATTTCTCTTCAAGGGCGCAAGTTCGGTGGTTATAACGAAGACTACTGACTAACTACTGTAATAATGACGTAAACGTGATGCCTTCACTGCGGCACAAACTTGCGTATGGCATCA
>JALIZH010018914.1:0-37500 GCA_030522465.1 Rhipicephalus appendiculatus
CTTCCGCAACACTAACTTGCTGAATGTATTACACAATGATGTGTACTTAGCACTCGTAAAGTAAGACTGTGGGCAAGGTAGACATGCGGTTGCCTTTTCTTTGGTGCTCGCCCAAACATGCAAAAAAATTATGCCAGCTTCACACTAGTGGTGCCAAGCCTGAAGGAAGACCGCAGCTGGGTGGCCTTCCTTGTTTCCGTTCATTTTTGGCCATGGGGATTTTCCCAATTTCTGTGACACATAGCAGTTCATAATAATGATGGTTTCTTGTGCACATTTCCAGACACTAAAGTTTTCTCGGGCGGCTTCGCTGTTAAAAATATGTTATCAATATCCTCGCCCATGCACAGTACGGATGGTTAACCAGCGAAGCTGAAACATGGGGCCCCGGTGCTTACTATAGCGTTAACTGCGACGGTTCATTAAAGTCTTCCTCCATTAGCGATAGCGTCTGTCCAGAAGTCTTAATTGGTGTTTACACACGTGTGTTCCATTCTTCATTTGTAGTAAATCAGTAATGAGTAGCGGGGCTTGCCCAATTTCTGTGACCCGTATGCGCTAGGAGGTATTCGGTAGATGGGATGGGCGAATTTCGGTTCCGCCTTGCCGTATAGATCTTCGTCGAAATACGTTAGAGCAAAAAAAATCCGGCTGATCCCACGCGCTTTGGGAACCGATGTAATGCGAAGCCGCCAGCAAGGAGAAAATCATGCTGTATACATAAAATTGAAGAACACTTTCTGCATTCCAAAGTGTGTTCGGCGAAATGTTGTGGCCATTCGACTGACTATGCCATATCTTTTTTTTTTACACTCTTAGTGGGATGGCACACAAACGGAATGTGTGCTTGTTTTCTTTTTTTTAATTGTTTAGCGCGAATCGCAGCGAAACGCGAGGCTCTGTTTCGCATGCGTTCGTTTTCCTACGCTTTGCGCATCCTGCAGACGCCATACGCGTCCCAGCGCTTAAATTGACGGACACTTTGTAAATTCCAAAGTGTGCTCCGCAAACGCTTGTGCCCATTGACACGGGTTCGGTGAGAATGGAACGCGATGCGCGCGTCTCCCTAATTGCATGATTGGACACTCTGGGCACAGCGACGCTACGACAGCAAAGCGCGAGCGTTGTAGCGTCCGACGCGACCGGCGTCCGTTTGCGCGCCTCGGCGGCCACCTGGCACCGTGCCAGGGCGCGGCCGGAGGGACGGATGGGCGGTCAGATGGACGTCATGTGCATGTCACGATTTACTGTGCATGTCATGATTTACGTGTTAGGACCTGTCATTTATGTTCGTCATACAGTCACGTCACGCAATACCAATTTTCATGCATATTAAGCTAGCGAACTGGACGCAAGCGCACCATGAGCGTGGCATGTAAATGGCATTGTAGATGACATGCATTCCAAGCTTTTCATGTTACCACCTACAACTTATGTCCGTTATACAGTCACGTTCCGCTATACCAATTTTGGTGTAAGCCAAGCTAGCGAAACGTCCACAAACGTGCCATGAGCGTGGCATGCAAGTCATCTTGCACATGATACGTCATGATTTCCATATTACCACTTGGCATTTATGTTCGTCCTAGAGTCACGTCACGCAACACCAAATTTGGTGTATATCAAGCTAGCGAAACGGCCGTCAGCGCAATATGAGCATGCCATGTAAATCATGTTGTACATGACATGCACGCCATGATTTTCGTATTACCACCTGTCATTTATGTTGGCCATGCAGAAATGTCTCATCGTACTAATTTTTCAATATATCAAGTTAAGAAAACGGCCTCAGGAGCACTATGGCCATGGCGTGTAAATCATACTTTTCATGACAAGTTAGTCATGATTTTCATGATATGACCAGTTATTCACGTTCGTCATACAGTCATGTTATGCTATACCAATTTTGGTATAAAGCCCATTAACGATATGGCCAGGAGAGCACAAAGTCGTAGGCGGCTAGATAGATAGATACGCTCAAAGTCGCCGAAGTTCGCTAAGAAATGCTTCGCATTTCATACTTGAATGGACAACCTAGCTACAGGCACAGAGTGATTATCTTAGAACTGACCTGTTTCTATGACATTTAGTTTTGTGACTCCACATCTCCACTAACGTGAACTCTATAGGGAGGGGCGAAACATGCAGTGTGCGCTGATGTTTCTCACAGTAAAATCGCTGCTTATAAGGTATGAGCGAGAGAAGAGGAAGAAGACGAAAAAGAGACAGAAGAAGAAAAGATAGAAGGGCCTGGCGGAGGTGATTCGCCACGCTGTTTTGAGGGAAATTTTCTTGATGAGGCACCCATGGTGCCAAGCCTGAAAAGCGGGCATGTAGGGAAGGGTGTTTCAGCTCTACTGACGACGCTGAAAAACTGCGTCAAAATGTAGCTTACTGTAAGGTGCTTCTTCTTCATCTTCTGCTCTCTCACTGGCCATTCGCAGCGATTTCGTCGCAAGTTGTCTTCGTGTTTCACACCGCAACATGCTTCGAACGATGTTTTACAGGAGAAATCTTGTCCTTCTAAATCAATTTCGAGACGGAATTTAACAAATTTCTGTAAATTTATCCAGTAATTAAATCGTGGTACGTCATGGACTATTTGTTGGGCTAACTGTTCCATTCGTCATTGTTAGTGAATCGGTGGCGAGTCGTGGGATTTATCCAATTTCTGTGGCGCATACCCGTTGATGATGGACCACGACGACATGACACGCCGACAAGCCGAGACCCTAAAGTGCATCCCGCCTAAAATAAAGTCCAGCTCGCATGAATGTGTGGTTTACCTCGACAGTAACGGTTGCCTGATGGACATGGAAAATGGCGAAAAAAATGCCCCCCACCTCCCCGAAGGGAATCGTGAGGAAATGCGAATGCATTTCGCGCGCGCTTCACTCCCTTTATATATGGTGGTTGTGGTTCGAAGGAAAAGGCGCCTAATTTCTGCAGCCCGGTCGGGAGCACGGCGCAGCGCCTGTTTTTTTTCTTTGTTGTTGTTTCTTTTTTTTCATTTTTTTTCTTTTTTTTATATTTTTTTATTTTTTAGTTTATTTTTTTTAATTTTTTTTTCCATTTTTTACTTTTTTTTATTTTTTGTTAATTTTTTTTTCATATATAGCTCCGCCGAGTTCCGGCGATGCGAGCGCCCTCACGCACTTGAAATGCATTCGCATTTAAAACTGGGGATGCGTAAAGCACGCAGCGATGCAGCGGTGTTTCCTACTGGAACATGCCAATCGCTGCTAATGTGCAATGAGAGACAGAAGACTCCGACTGGACACAGAGACTCGCAGTCCCCTTTTAGTCAACGCGCACGCTGCGAATTTTGATTGTTCAACAACGCACAGGAGAAATCTCCCACCGGCACCACCTTGGAGGTCAAGATCCATTGCCATATATACGGGGTGGCCAGTGAACGGTTGTGCAGCGCGAGCAGTCGGTTTTTTCAACCAAGAAACTCGCTAGCAGACGGCTGCCTGTGTCGGCGTCGCGAGGCGAGAGAGGGGGGTGTAGCGTAGGAGAGGAGAGAGAGGGGGGGGCGCGCATGCGCAGTGGGAGTGTGGACGCTGCGGGCAGGGACGCCTAGAGGAGAGAGGGGGGAGCGTAGCAGGGGAGAGAGGAGGGGAGGCGCATGCGCAGTGAGGGTGTGGTTGCCGCGGGGAGGGATGCCTAGAGGAGAGAGAGGGAGAGAGGAGGTTTTTTATTTTTATTTTTTAGAGGGTTTGCGCATGCGCAGTAAGGGTGGTCACGCCGCCCGCCACCGCCACCGGATTAAGCTTCGCCATAAGATGCTTCACATCTAACACCTGCCGGCGCTTACCTCCTCAACCTATCCTCCTCCTCCGCGGACAACGCTGGACAACGCTGGAGAACGCCGGACAACGCCGGACAACGCCGGATGCCTGACATAGCCCGACTATGAAATGCATTCGCATTTAAAACTTCAGCAAAAGAGAAGAATACGATATAGCGGTGACTCCCCCCCCCCCCTTTTTTTTTTTGTGTGCAACCACGGGTAACGTTGTACACATTAGCCGTTCTTGCCCGGCTGAAATGCAGCCTCTGTGTGCTCTAGGGTTCGAATTGCTGCGACAATATTGCACTCGCGATGTCGCATCCTGACGCTTTTCACCTTGATGCTTCAGCTTCAAAACAAAAAAAAAAAAATTGAAGGACACTTTGTACATTCCAAAGTGTGTTCGGCGAAAGCGTGTGGCCATTCCACTGACGGAAAGACGGACGGAAAGACCGACGGACGGACAGACGGATGGACGGAAGGAAAGACGGACGGACGGACGGACGGACGGACGGACGGACGGACGGACAGACGGACAAGCATCCAGTGCTACGGGGCAGCTAATATAATACTCAAGCATGATATCGAGCAGCTGCGAATGCCCTGTATTTTTTCTAAAGCACTTGTTTTCTATCAGAGTTGCAAAGGGTGGAACCGGGACAATAGTTAGCGCTCTGTTTGTCAACTGTGTACGTCATGCTTTTTTTCTCACCACGCAGCATGCCTTACTGTTTCTTGGGCTAAATGTACAGCCACGTTTAATAAAATAATAACAGAAACACGCTTATCCCGCCTCTGCGGGCGCTCTCTGAAACTGTAACTGCGACTGGCTGATATAAAAACGTCTCGGAATAATTAACCACCTCGCGCTTGAGCGAACGAGATTTCCATGGGCGGAAAGTTTGTTATTAGATATTCCTGCAGCAAATGCAAGATCTCAAAGTTTAGCTTGAGTTGTCTATTGAAAATAACACGGGAAAACACACACGTAGAACAAAAAGCACTGCAATTTATTTATTTATTTATTTATTTATTTATTTATTTATTTATTTATTTATTTATTTGTGTATTTATGTATTTATTTATTTTAATTTTGTTTTCATTTACTTATTTATTTAATGAACAAAACGAAAAAAATGGTTTTATGAATGTAGCTCTTCGTTGCTCGCAGAGCGTGCAACGGCTAGTACATTAATAATGCGATGATAAATGCTCTACAAGAGCGTTGTTGTGCGTTGTGTGTAGTACGTGTTATCATAGAAATCAAATGCATTGCAGCAGCTGCCTAGTAATCACGTCATATATTATCTGCTTGCAACCGTATACTGGCAACTGCGTATTGTGGGGCTACCAGCAGTGATATTTCCAAACAAAAAAAAAATAAACGGAAAGGTACAAGGGAAAGACGCATGCGGCGCTTTTCAGAGAAAATTGAGTAGCTTTGTTTTTTTCGGCAAATTTTTTTTTTATTTTCAAACAGCTCCTGTTTTTCAATCTCACTGCCTCTTCATCCAGGTGCAGCGTTTGGAAAGCCCTGATGCCGCATAATGTCGGAATAGATGCGGCTGCTGGTTCATTTTGAGCTTCTATTAAGAGCTTGAAATAATATGATGCGAGAAAATTACAGACGCGCTTTATTTTCCTACACAAACGGGACGAATCATGAATTGAAACCAAACCAGAGAACGGAAAAACACAGCGCTTATTGCCATGGGAGAAATGACGCAGTCACTTGAGCATGGTGCATACAACCGTGCTGCATACATTGTTCTGTCACGCAAACATTGGTTTGCTAGCGAGGAAGCAACACAGAACTTATACATGAGCGAGAAAGCTTACGCTTTGCAAGGGCAGACGCTCAGGGCAAAAAAAGCGTTCATTTTTTCCAGATCAACATGATTGGTCGTGGTCCTTCATATTTATTGGTGCGACAAACTTTCGTACATTGTTGATTCAGTGCAATATTAAAATGAAAGTTGATAATTACTCACACCGGATGGAGAACCTCAACAAGAGCGGCGCCGCCTTTGTAGGACTGCACATCGCAGACGAAATGGACCACGGTCTCAAAGTCTCCACAACTGTAAGACATCGGTCATTGAGGTGTCCCGATGCTATCAAAGACAAGACCCTCATCTTAGTATACGGAACTGGGACGCCAGTAGTATTGCTTTGTTTTTCGCCACGTATCTTGCGGTTGGAAATGTCCGAAACTTGAATAAAAATTAAGAGGCGTTTGCAAAAACACACTACCATTCGGAGGCGAGATGGCAACATGTCTTACGTTTGAGCAAAATCAAGAAATAGTTGCAGTTTAATATCGAGCATCATGTTTCGATATCCTGAAGAGTACAGTAGCGGTACTTCCGCTTTCCGTCACATGAGCCTACAACAAATCAGCGTCACATGATCGTAGCCGAAACGTCACATATGACGTCATTGGCAGAGTGGCACGCCGCTGTCGATTGTGGTTCTGGATGTGTTGATGCCGGCAAAATAGTGAGAACCGTGACCCGACACGGTGTAAGTAGCTGCCTTTCCCCCCTCCGCCTCACTAATCGACACTGACAAAACAGCGACACTTATGGAACGCCAGGCAGGACGTTCCCTTTGATACGTCTCATACTTCATACGTGACACTTCCTTTCAGTAGTTCGCGACACTTTCCGTCAGGTCCCATGGCCCCAAGCTGGTTTAAACACATGTTACGGTGACCGGGAGTTCCACTATTGTGCTCATTAGGAGAATGAAACGCGCTGTAGAGAACTAGGCAATAAAAATTAGGGTGTACTCGGTTTCCATAGGAGGGTGGTATAAGCAAGACCACTGATAGGCCTATGATGCGTTCGCTGTCTAGAACATCGTTGAGGTGTTTTTATTCTATTCTGGTTTTCACGGCTTGATTTGTCTGTCTGCAATATATTATTCACATATAAGTTTCAGTACCACCCGCCATAGTGGTCTAGTGGTTATGGTGCTTGATTGCTGATCCGGATGTCATGGAAACGAATCCAGGCCGCGGCGGGCGCACTTCGAGAGAGGCGAAATGCTAGAGACCCGTACATTTAAATTTAGGTGCTCAATAAAGGACATCATGTGGTCCAAATTTGCGGTGCCACCACCCACAGCGTCCATCATAATAATAATGTCTTTGTTTTGGGTTCAAAAACCCCAACAATTATTAATAACTGATCAGTTCCCCGGTAGCGATCGAATATGTCATACGGATAAAATCAGGTGTCAGGCTGATCGTGCGCAACTGTAATACTGCAAATACCCTCTAATTATTACCTCTACAGAAGGAAAAAAAAAATCCAGCCAGATCCACTTCGTCAACACTGTCGAAACAGCGAAGCTGATGCCCCTCCTTCATCAGGCTATTGCCCTTCTATGTTTTTCAAGTCTTCCTTTCATTCTTGCTTAGCGTCGGCCTCTCTCAATCGCGGTTGCCTCGGCGACGACATGCCCGTTTCCGCTTCCGCTCTAGCTGACGCTCACGCCGGGCAGCTTCTCCGTAGGGAGCACTATTGGCCATTACGAAATTGCAAACTCAGAAAGAACCAACGCCGTCCTTTATAATCCACCGTGACATTTACTGACCATTATGTTTTAGAAAAACGGCCGGATTCTTTCGCCGAGACTCACTCTCAACCCTCTTGATGTATACCTCTCATTGCTCATTGGTTCACTCTTTCCGCAAAGGCCCCCCCTCTTCCCATTCCTGGCACACTATCATCGGTTCACCCTCCAAGCTTCATCCTCGCCATTCTCAGCATGGCGGAGCCCTCCCCCCTTCCTACTGTCACGTGGTCGTGACGTTGACGAAGGCAGAGACAGCGTGTCCAAAGTGAAACCCTTTATTTGGCCGAGCTTGTGGCCGGAAAAAATGAAATCTCGAACTACAGCAAGCAATGCGCGTTGTACGCTGATATCGGCGAGCACAGCGTCGCCCATCGATAAAACTGACAAGCGGTGAAGCACGTCGGCTTTTATACGTGTATCACCGAAGGTTCCAGTGTTAACGCTAGCGGCCGCGTCAGTACCAGAACTAACTCCGATGTTGGCGTTGAGCACGTAATCTGATCGGCAGGTTCTAACATTTTCCAGATAGTGCCCAGTCATTCGTGCGCGCTTTGCGCGAGGCCGCAGTTACATTGCAATGGGGCGGTAACACGAAAATATAAAAAAAAATTAGTGGGCGTGGTACTATGAAGCCCCACTCTCGCCACATTGCCATGCCATGGAATGAGCGCTAGGCCAGCGAACGGGGAAGCCTCGACTAAGAACAGCTTTGATGTTAAAAGAAACGGCTACTCTCTCTTGTCAAGGGTAGAACATATGACTTCGAAAAAATCATGGCCAAAGGAGAAACAAGGAGGTCTTCAACAAGGACCATGACAAACTGCAGCGAAATTCACTACCCGCCAGTGAAAAGAAAATGAAATTTCGCCATGCGTGCATTTCACGGCAAGAAAGTGGTGAAATCTTAAGCGCACTTGCTTAAGATTTCAAGAAAACATTTATTTATGATTCCTTGCTTTTAGCGACTCAACTGACACCAACCGCAGCTTCAGATAGAGATGCTGTTTTGCGATGCCGTCCGTCCCTTCATTAGGTGTTGACTTAACCGGTTGAGGAAACGGGATCGTTTCTTTTACCGCATCACTTGTTAGGGGACGGGGAGGCTGAGTCACGAAGGTTGAGCAGATGCACGGTCATCCTCCATGACTCCGCCTAAAATACAGGGAAAACACCAAAAAACGTCACAATCGATTAGTTTTATATATTGCTCTCTTTCGCCCATCGAGATTCCTTCTGAACTCCGGAGGACATGGAAAACCACAAATTGAAAACCAGAAACTTATCCTCATTTTATATTTCAACCATTTTGGCCTATTAGCCACACGCTACTCGTTTGCAAATTCGGAGAAATAAATTTCTCGCAATTTTCAAGAGAGGGTCACGCTTTTAGTATTTATACTCTGGCACCCTCGTTTGCATACATATATTATGTACCTCATATATGTGTACCATTGAACTGAAACTAAACTGGGCATCAATTGCACCGCGGGTTACGGTCACTATGGTGGACACCAAAATTGTGCAGCATGTAAACTTCCTTTTTTCGCCAAACTTTGACTCTTATCTGATTGCGTAGAGGTGCCACTGCGAGCGTTCCTTCCGGTTTAAGCTCCATGGCGGGATTAAAAGGGAATGCAATTAAGCTCCCCCCGCGAACCTGCGTCATAGCGGTTTTCACCACTAATTTGGCGCCTAATTGGAGTTGATTAATGTCTCTCTTTAGTATGGCGAGGATCAGTTCGCGCAAAAGGCCTACAATAGCGCCCCTTGAGTTCCATTTAGCGAGCTTCACTAGGCCCTACTCACGTAGAAAAGAAACAGACAACCCACCAGGGAACATTGATGCAGGATTACGCTAAGACAAGAGAAAAAAAAACAAAAATGTATAAAAAAACTGGCATGGTGCTCCAGTTATACGGCGCTGTGGCATAGTTTAATCCGTGAGCACACGCCAGAGTGCAGCACAGGATGTGGGAGGCAGTTGAGGTGGTGCTAAGCTTTTGGGGGGCACGAGCGATTAATTAGTGATTTGGAATGTTCTAGTTTCGCTCTGAGTACTGGGAGCAACACAGCGTGCGAAAACAAATTTGACTTTAGGTTAAGGTGAGACATTGGTGTGAACTGGTGTATTTTATGTGACCTCGACAGGGTGATAGGCAGTAGGGCTTTTGAACCGGGAATGCTCGGCTTATCCTGAAAAAAAAGAGAAACCGAAGGAAAGAAAAAATTACACCACCTCCCGCTAAAGGGAACCATGTGTAGATGCGAAGCAGCGGGCGCTAACGCTTACACTGGCGGCGGCGTTGACGCTGGCGCTCATCGCAGCGTTGGGCAGGAGAGAAACCTGGGGAGGCGCAAAGCACGCAGTGATGGACCGGTGTTTCCTACGTGAACATGCCAATCACTGCTAAAGGGCAATGAGAGACAGAAGACTCCGACTGGACACAGAGACCCGCAGTCCGCTTTTAGTTAACGCGCACGCTGCGAATTTTTATGGTTCAACAACGCACAGGAGAAATCTCCCACCGGCACTACCTTGCAAGTCAAGATCTAGTGCCATATATACGGGGTGGCCAGTGAACGGTTGTGCAGCGCGAGCAGCCGGTTTTTTCAACCAAGAAACTCGCTAGCAGACGTTGCCTGCGTCGGCGTCCCGAGGCGACAGAGAGGGCGGAGCGTAGGAGAGGAGAAAGAGGGCGGACGCGCATGCGCAGTGGGGGGTGTGGAGGCCACTGGGAGGGATGCCTAGAGGAGAGAGGGGGGAGCGTAGGAGGGTAGAGAGGGAGGGGAAGCGCATGCGCAGTGAGGGTGTGGTCGCCGCGGGGAGGGATGCCTAGAGGAAGAGGGGGGAGAGGAGGTTTTTTATTTTTATTTTTTTTAATGATTTGCGCATGCGCAGTAAGAGTGGTCACGCCGCACACCACCACCACCACCACAGCCACCGGATTGAACTTCGCCATAAGATGCTTCACATCTAAAAACAACACAACGTTGAATTCACAACTGTAATTAAATGGAAATAGCATGCTCTGTCGTAACTGTACGCAACAAGCAGGCACGCAACAAGCAATGTCACCAGGTTGCAAAGTAAAGTCGATTTAGTAAAGGGCGTAAATTTTTCAATTGAAAAAGCTGCCATGCTTCTGAGAAAGAAAAACTTCCCCATCTCCAGCTAAAGGGAACCATGTGTGGATGTGAAGCAGCGCGGTGAGTTAGCTTGAGCGGGATAAACGTCGCCGCTCTCGTTTCACGGCAGCGGCCCGGGCGCTCATCGCGGCGTTGCACAGGAGAGAGAATGAGGCGCGCGCGCTCCGTCATTTCCATACCACGGAACTACCGTGGCGCCCCCAGCGGAGTATGCAGCTGTCGCACCACCTGTCGCGCGCGCCGCTCCGTAGAGGATTCCTAGAGGAGAGAACGGGGGGGGGGGACCGTAGGAGAGGAGAGAGAGGGGGGAGGCAACGCGCTTGCGCTGTGGGACGCGGGCGCCGCTCCGTAGAGTGGAGGATTCCAAGAGTAGAGAAAGGGGGGTGAGCGTAGGAGAGGAGAGAAGGGGGAGCGGACGCGCATGCGCTGTGGCGGGTGTGGGACGCGGGGGGCCACTCCGTAGAGTAGAGGATTCCTAGAAGAGAGAAAGGGGTTGAGCGTAGGAAAGGAGAGAGAGGGGGAGGGGACGCGCATTCCCTGTGGGTGTGTAGAACGCGGGACGCGGGCGCCGCTCCGTAGAGTACAGGATTCCTAGAGGAGAGAAAGGGGGTGAGCGTAGGCGATGAGAGGGGGGGAGGGGACGCGCATTCGTTGTGGTGGTGTGAGACACGGGACGCGGGAAAGAGGGACGGACTAAGCCACCCCCAAACACATGCAAGGAAGATCAAGGAATGGAGTCAACCTGGGCGACAGACACCACCTGCCTAGCCATTGCTAAGCAGCCTCTCTGTGCTCTCGGCCATGACTCTAATGACTGTGGTAGTGGTTGACGGCCTTCATATTACTACAGCGTTCTGGTTCGCATAATGGGTGATTCCCTACTTCATGAACGTGGCCGGACGCGGGACGCGGGAGGGACAGGGGAAGGGCATAGCACCTGAGCATAAGATGCTTCGCATCTAAAAACGTTTGCCATTGTTCCCAAACTTGCCAACGTCGTGCTGTTATTGCCTCAACAGTCAGTATGTCTTGTTTATCTTCCATTTAATACCGTGCATTCGCAGTACGTCGTCAAGTAATTTTTCAGTAATAGTGTCAAACTTCTGTTTGCAGTTGAAGCGATAATCCTCATTTCAATTAGGCACTAACAGCTGCGAAAAGAATTTCGGCGTCTGAACATAATCATTGCAGCTGTAACTTTTGCTGAGCACAATACGTACAAATGCAGATCGAAGTGTTCGAAACGGCGCAATAATATTTTCGAATCCCAGTTTAAAACTTATTGCGCGCAGAAAGACATCAGCAGCTTAGTATGAGCGTTTTGGAGGTGAGATTAGGTAGACAGTGGACCTTTATCCGAACTAGCGCGCACTAAACATGATATGCTTTATTATTTGAATTTATTGGTATATCATACCGCATCAGACCGCATGCGCGTCCTCTCCCCTATCTCCTCTAGAGATCCTCTACTCTACGGAGCGGCTCCCGCGTCCCACACCCGCACAGCGCATGCACGTCCTCTCCTACGGTCCCCCCCGTCCTCTCCTCTAGGAATCCTCTACGGAGCGGCGAGCACAACAGGTGGTGCGACAGCTGCATACTCCGCTGGGGGCGCCACGGTAGTGGCGCGGTATGAAAATGACGGAGCGCGCGCGCCTGATTCTCTCTCCTGTGCAGCGCCGCGATGAGCGCCCGGACCGCTGCCGTGAAACGAGAGCGGCGACGTTCCTCCCGCTCAAGGTAATCATCTCCCCGCTGCTTCGCATCCACACATGGTTCCCTTTAGCGGGAGATGGGGAAGTTTTAGATGCGAAGAATCTTATGCTCGGGGTATTGTCCGTCCCGCGTCCCGCGTCCGGCCACATTCATGAAGTAGGGAAGCACCCATTATGCGAACCAGAACACTGTAGTAATATGAAGGCCGTCAACCACTACTACAGTCATCAGAGTCATGGCCGAGAGCACAGAGAGGCTGCCTAGCAATGGCTAGGCAGGTGGTGTCTGTCGCCCAGGTTGACCCCATTCCTTGAACTTGCTTGCATGTGTTTAGAGGGCGCTTAGTCCTTCCCGTTTTCCGCGTCCCACACCACCACAGCGGATGCGCGTCCCCTACCCCTCGCTCTCCTCTTCTACGCTCACCCCCCGTTCTCTCCTCTAGGACTAAATGTACATTTACAGCGCAAGCGCAAAGTTTGCGCTGTAAATGTACATTTAGGATTATGAACCAACTAGGCCCAAAAGAAGTTTTACTCTCCTCTAGGAATCCTCTACTCTACGGAGGGCCCCCGCTTTCCACTCCCCCCCCCCCCCCCCCCCCAGCGTATGCGCGTCCCCTCCAAATATCCTCTCCTACTATCACCCCCCTTTCTCTACTCTAGGAATCATCTACTCTACGGAGCGGCGCCCGCTCCGACATCCGCACAGCACACGCGCCCTCTCCCCCCCTCTCCCCTACGCTCACCCCCTTTCTCTACTCTAGGCATCCTCTACTCTACGGAGCGGCGCGCGCTCCGACATCCCCACAGCGCATGCGCGTCCTCTCCCGCTCTCTCCTACGCTCACCCTCTTTCTCTACTCTAAGAATCCTCTACTCTACGGAGCGGCTCCCGCGTCCCACACCCCCCACAGCGCATACGCGTCCCCTCTCTCTCTTCTCTCCTACCGTTCTCTCCTCTGGGAATCCTCTACGGAGCGGCGCGCGACAGCTGCATACTCCACTGGGCACCACGGTAGTTCCGCGGTATAAAAATGACGGAGCGCGCCTCATTCTCTCTCCTGTGCAGCGCCGCGATCAGCGCCCGGGCCGCAGCCGCGAAACGAGAGCGGCGACGTTTCTCCCGCTCAAGCTAACCATCTCCCCGCTGCTTCGCATCCACACATGGTTCCCTTTAGCGGAAGATGTGGAAGTTTTTTTAAAGACGATAGTCTTTCTTGGGATACTTAAACGCAAAAATTTTGGTCTGTGTAACCATCTCCCCGCTGCTTCGCATCCACACATGGTTCCCTTTAGCGGAAGATGTGGAAGTTTTTTTAAAGACGATAGTCTTTCTTGGGATACTTAAACGCAAAAATTTTGGTCTGTGTGTCTTTCTGTCTGTCTGTCCGTGACCCGATTCAGCTAGCTACAGTTCCAAAGTTTACCTAATTTCTGAACGCCCAGCCATCTTGAACTGGTATTTGCTTTCATACTTGGGAACATATTCGATCAAAAAGCAAATACTACGCATACCTGAGGCCCAACATTAATATGTAAGTATCCGGTCGTGTGTTCTTTTATTAGAAAATGCACAGATACGCAATTCTAAAGACCCTAGTGTCTTTTAGGCTGTGCTGAAAATGCGAAGCTGTGCATGAACTGGGACGCTTTGCACAAAAAAGCGCTTTGCCGACGATAAAGTCCAGCCGCTGGCAGTGACCCTTGGTTCAGCACAATCTCATGTTTTAGATGTGAAGCATCTTATGGCGAAGCTTAATCCGGTGGTGGTGGTGGTGGTGGTGTGCCGCGTGCCCACCCTTACTGCGCATGCGCAAACAGTTAAAAAAAAATAAAAATAAAAAAAACCTCCTCTCCCCCCTCTCTCTCCTCTAGGCATCCCTCCCCGCGGCAACCACACCCACACTGCGCATGCGCCTCCCTTCCTCTCTCCCCCTCTTACACTCCCCCCCTCTCTCCATCCCTGCCCGCGGCGTCTAACTCCCCCCTGCGCATGCGCGTCCCCCCCTCTCTCTCCTCTCCTACGCTCCCCCCCTCTCTCCTCTACGCATCCCTGCCCACGGCGTTCACACTCCCACTGCGCATGCGTGTCACCCCCTCTCTCTCCTCTCCTACGCTCCTCCCTCTCTCGCCTCGCGACGCCGACGCAGGCAGCGTCTGCTAGCGAGTTTCTTGGTTGAAAAAACCGACTGCTCGCGCTGCACAACCGTTCACTGGCCATCCCGTATATATAGCAATGGATCTTGACCTCCAAGGTGGTGCCGGTGGGAGATTTCTCCTGTGCGTTGTTGAACAATAAAAATTCCCAGCGTGCGCGTTAACTAAAAGCGGAGTGCGGGTCTCTGTGTCCAGTCGGAGTCGTCTGTCTCTCATTGCCCATTAGCAGCGATTGGCATGTTCTAGTAGAAAAAACTGCTCCATCACTGCCTGCTTTGCGCCTCCCCAGTTTTCTCTCCTGCGCAACGCTGCGATGAGCGCCAGCGTCAACGCCGCCGCCAGTGTAAGCGTTAGCGCCCGCTGCTTCACATCTACACATGGTTCCCTTTAGCGGGAGATGGTGTAATTTTTTTCGATGACGTTCATATCTCGCGCAGCGCCGCCTCTATTTTATAAATGCCAGCCAGATGCGGCCAATTCAACGTAGAGTAGGCGCTGTCTGAGGCAAGGCATAACATAGGAATACGGCCGGCACAAGACTATCATCTTTCGACAACATTTGCAGCGAAGCACGCAGATACGCGGCCAATTTTTTTAATGTGTTTAGATGGTCATCGGTCAGTGTTCTTGGAGTATGACTAGCCACCCCAGGACTTTTAGATTGCGAATTGAACTAGAATATGCGATATTTGTACCATAGAGAACACAATTTGTTAACTGCACTTTTAAGATTCCATAGATTCAGGCATGGACACCTTTTAATTTGGTTAATTTTTCGCGGAAGTTATAGCTTCATATCTAACGCTCAGACGTGATGCTAAGCATTCGTGGTTCCCTGGTTGGTGGGCCCATTATCCACCGTAAAAAGGCCGCAAAATCATGAAGTCGTAACTTCGTTTCCTTTCAGGTGTGATCCAAAATAATACATAAACCTATATTACAGATTGCGTTCCGTGAAACAGATGTGAGGTGACAAGCCCGGACGCAGTGTGACAAGGGATATAATGCCGATCTGCTGCATTAAAGAATTGCATCTACAGTGGGCTTGAACGCCAATGTGGCCCTGCAAAGAAACGCAACCTCTACTAAAAGTGCGTGAATGTTCAAGCCCACTCTGTATGCGGCTAAGACAAGAAATCCAGCAATTCAAGAATTATTTCGGCTGATGCGCGCGTCAATGTTAATACTCTTGACAACATAATTGCCTTTTTCGTAATTGTCCAGCACCTATGGGCAACTTCAGAACGCGGTTTGTTAATAAGTGGTGCTTCCCAACAGTCCATTGCTTGCTCTCCGTTTACCTCGCCGCGTTATGCGGTCCTAACAGCTCTAGTGCGGAGTTCTCTCGCGAGAACGTCTGATATGTATAAATTGGGGTAAAAAAAGTTAGACCACAGTTTCCTCGTAGCTGTGAGGAATCTTTTACAACAACTTATATCGAAGTTTGTGGTAAGTTCGGCCAACAATATTTGACGCCCACGCAAAGCTTACAGGAATCATGTTCAAACCAAGAATATAAAATGCATTATAACAACTACAACGACACATTTATCTAATATCTTTCTCAGTCACTTTGTTGTGTAGAGAATGAGGTGTACGACGCGATACTGACAAAGACAAAGCAACAAAAAGGTAACTTCGAAGAAATATGAAATCCCATTGATCTAGCGTTCTGGCTGTACGATTGACGACGATTGACGAACGGAAAACGAAAGAGTGGTGTAACATTCGCAGTCATTGACTTTGGGACCCTCGTCTGCATATTTTTTGTACCATTCATTGCAAATTCAATTTGTAATAAACTGAAACTGCAAAGTCAACTCACACTTGCACACGCTAAGCGACGAGACGATGAAGTTAGGAATGAGAGTGAGATTACGAGATTGCCTTTGTGGCCACAGCCTCGGCTTTCGAAGACAAAGCAAAGTATTTCACCTGCTTGAACATTTGCTACAGAATGATGCAGAATGGGTTCAAGAAATAAAACGAAAAGACGCGATGCTCGAAGTGCTGCAGCAAAGAAAGGGCTGTGGCAATGTGATGAACGAGGCTTGCAATGGGAGAGGAAATGGGAGGCAGCCAAAGCAGTTAAGATCTATGTACCACCCTAAATCAATAGAAGGAGCTTACTTAATTGCACAGTTCACTGCTATGTGAGTGGCTTTGGTTATGATCTACTGCATGATGCTGTTAGGCTGGTGTTAACGATCTCCGATGGGGTCACCGTACCTTCCACTTAACCTTCCATTATGACTCAGTTTCCCTGGTTTTCTCTACTGTTTACCTTTATTCCTATTCTCAGGATCGCATACTTGCAATTCTGCACACCTCTAATGGCAAATGGCTATTAAGCTAAAATTACCGCCACGTCTTGTTATTCTAACACACCACTATGATTTTGGTGTGCTAAGTGGATCTAGTAGCTCGGTTATAAATAGCTAGGCACACATTAGATTACTAATGTACTGCTTATTTACTGCGGAAACCTAACGTACCTCTTCTGTAGCTGTTAACTTAGCATTGTTCAAATAACAACGAACTATATTTTGGCATGCCTACAGACGTTTCTAGAATATTACTTGACGCCACTCTGGTACTAAGATTTCTGGGCTACCATGAGAGTGGTGTGTAACAGATACACCTGTCTAATATTGGAGCTTGTGGCCTAACTAATAATTCAGCACTTAGTCGGTATTACAGTTTAACTTTCTAAAGTTTCAATTATAATTTTCTCAATACAGCAAGGCAAAAGGTCTTCGCACTCACCATCTAAGTGCGCATCAGCACTTATTTATAAAGCAATACTTTGAAAAAATATTATCACCTTGAAAAGGTGCCAGGTCGTTTAAGACAAACGAGTAAAACGGCAACTGTGACGTGATGGCGGCTGACGTGGCGTGTCGTCGTCCTTACGATCACCGAAGAAAAGCGACAGGGGACCCTCAAACAGATCGTCAGCTGCACCACAAAGGGCCGGCTGTCTCAACTTTTATATCACAGTTAACCTGATTGTCAGATTTTATTAGAGGTTTTGGTGGCGACCGCCGCTCACGAGCCGCGATGCCAACTATCCACAATTCTTCCATTCGTTTCCCGGGCAGCCGACAGAGCGGCGCCTCACGTGGCGCCACGACAACACGCGGTGCAAAAGTACTTGATCTGGGATAGAAGTTTTCTTCGCCGCCAAGACAGCTGTGAGGAAAGGGCACAAGCATTTTCGCGCAAGCTGATGCGATAGCCAAACAGGAATGACACCTACACATTGTCAGACGCCACTGCTGTTAGGGACGGCGCCTACCCATTTGTCAGACGCCCAGAGCATGGCTGCTGGCTTTTAAGTTGGTCGTCGTGCCTGAATGGGAGGAAGCAGCCAAATTTATGGTGGGGTTACTTTAGGGTAATAGCTCTTCTTAATGCAGCCAGTCTCCTTGCGTAGCCAAAGAGATGGAAAGAAAACAAGAACATGTAGAAGCTAAAGATCACAATGTGAGATGCGTAAAGAATGTTATGATACAGTCGCAATCATTGTTCCAGTACTCGTCCCAAAGTATTTGTCTTGTTTTTGTTTGTTTTTTTTACTAGTGTGAGTGACTTGCTGATCTGATTCCTTTTAAAGACGATAGTCTTTCTTGGGATACTTCAACGAAAAAAATTTTGGTCTGGCTGTCTGTCTGTCTGTCCGTGACCCGATTCAGCTACTCGGCAAAAGTTTAACCACTTTCTGAGAGCCCAGCCATCTTGAACTGGTGTTAGCGTTCATACTTGTGAACATATTCGATCAAAAAGCAAATACTACGCATACCTGAGGCGCAACATTAATATGTAAGTGTCAGGTCGTGTGTTCTTTTATTAGAAAATACATAGGTACGCCATTCTAAAGACCCTAGTGTTTTTAGGCTGCACTGAAAATGCGACGCTGTGCACGAACTGCGACGCTTTGCACGAAAAAAGCTCATGTTTTTTTAATGGCGTCCATATCTCGCGCAGCGCCTCCTTTGTTTTTTCAATGCCAGCCAGATGCGGCCAATTCAACGTAGAGTAGGCGCTGTCTGAGGCAAGGCCAAACATAGTAGTACGGCCGGCACAAGACTATCGTCTTTCGACGACATTTGCAGCGAAGCACGCAGATACGCGGCCAATTTTTTGTTTGTGCGTATTATGGTTGGACTGGATATAAATTGATTGCACTAACAGAAAGAGGGAGATGTAAAACGACGCTACAGGCCGCGTTTTCCTGCAACGTACGTCACGACCATCACTGTCAGTGAAAAAACGGGGTGTCTTGAACTCACACTTTCCATCAACCGAAATGGCGTATCGCTTTACTTTGCAGGTAGAGACGAAGTCCCAGCTCACCAATTCCTAAAAGCCCCCCTCCCATGTAAAAACAGAAAAGCAAAAGGAAAACAAAAGGTTCATAAAAATGCGCGAGCGGAAAATATATCCATAGATAAAAGAAACAAGACTGATGATGCAGGTAGCCGCCGCGAGGCGTGCAGCTGGAGAGGAAGGCAGTAAATGTGTGCTGTTTTCGACATTCTTTTTATTTCCTAGCTGGCTACATCGTTCCCAGTGTCCACATCGAGACTGTATACTAAAAAAACAGTGATGAATAGCAACATATTCCTGAAGTCCCGCAAGCGATCTATTTTCAAGAATTAACCGTACACGAAAATTGTATGAATTTACCTGACACTCTGGCACGGAGACGTATGGCTCCATGTCCTAAGCATTTTATTTGCGCTGGCTGTCTTTTTTATTTAACATTGGTTACAAACATATTTCGTGCCTGGTATTGCACACTGGATAAATGCGCGCAGTTCTCCGAGTTTATTCTTTCAGTGTTGACGTCTTGCATTTTGACGAAAGGTTTTTAATGTGTGAAATGTATGATAAGCTATGCCATTCGTAAATAGAGGTGAGTGTGTTTGGTTTGCAGTATGTCATTCGCAAATAGTGGAGAGCGCGTTTGGTTTGCAGCGTATACCTTGAAAAGCCTACGCAATCACTAAACAGAATAATTCTATATTTAGGTTGGTGTCTTTCCAGTCCCAACATACCAGTTTCCCGTTTCACTGTACTCTTTTAGATGTGAAGCATCTTATGGCGAAGCTTAATCCGGTGGTGGTGTGCCGGCGTGACCACCCTTACTGCGCATGCGCAAACCTTTAAAAAAAATAAAAATAAAAAAGACCTCCTCTCCCCCTCTCTCCTCTAGGCATCCCTCCCCACGGCAACCACACCCTCACTGCGCATGCGCCTCCCCTCCTCTCTCCCCTCCTACGTTCCCCCCCCTCTCTCCTCTAGGCATCCCTGCCCCCCCGGCATCCATACTCCCACTGCGCATGCGCGTCCCCCCCCTCTCTCTCCTATCCTACGCTCCCCCCTCTCTCCTCTAGGCATCCCTGCCCGCGGCGTCCACACTCCCACTGCGCATGCGCGTCCCCCCCCCCCCCCCCCCTCCCCCCCTCTCTCGCCTCGCGACGCCGACGCAGGCAGCGTCTGCTAGCGAGTTTCTTGGTTGAAAAAACCGACTGCTCGCGCTGCACAACCGTTCACTGGCCACCCCGTATATATGGCAATGGATCTTGACCTCCAAGGTGGTGCCGGTGGGAGATTTCTCCTGTGCGTTGTTGAACAATAAAAATTCGAAGCGTGCGCGTTAACTAAAAGCGGACTGCGGAAGAGAGGAAGAGAGAGTGGTAATGGAAATTCTTTCAATCTCCCTTTCTGTCTGTCCCACTCTCTTTCAACTCGAGAAGTCCTCTGCTTGCTAACGCCGCTTCCAAAAACGAGGTCAGCAGTGTGCCTTACAAAACAAAATAAAACAACAAAAAAAAAAACACTGACCGAAGAATTTTTTGTTATCTAACACTCGGTGAAGCCCTCTAACTCAAACTGTCCCGCTAAAAGTATCCTGGGTGTTGAGCGCCATTGAAGAGACATAAAATAAGAAAAAAAGAAATCATTCGAATCTTGGATCTCCCTCTCTGGCACAGCTTGGTTATTCAGGACATGAAAGAGGTTCTGTATCTTTCTGTTCGTGGATATGAAAACATTGAGACCCTTCTGGCTGAATGCGTTGAGAAGCTGGCGTCTGTATACACATCGGTGGCGTCAACACACTATCTCGAGACATAAACTCCTAATGTTTTATGTAAATATACGGCTTTGTCTACGACCTCAGTGGTGGTGCTGCATAGAGCAGCAACAAACAACAGACCATGATGAGTGTGTTATCTATGCCACTACGCGCAGTTTCAGAACACCCTGGCCAGGTTCACAATTTCTGTATCTGACAGAGGAACCTTTCAAGGTCCTTTCAAGGAACCTTTCAGACAAAGGAACCTTTCAACTTTAAGAAAAATATGATCAAAGAAAGTTAAAATCACAATGAAAATACGGGTTATTAATGGACAGTTATGAGAAATTAAGTAGTGCGCAGTGTTTTTTGCTTCTCCAAAGATATCTCCAAAGCGGTGCTATTTTACAATTTCTGCTAAAAGGGTACGGCTTCATTATTTCTTGACTTCGACTTCGCGCTTTCAGGATGTCATCATCAGCCTGTCTACGCCCACTGCAGGGCAAAGGCCTCTCCCATGTTTCGCCAATCAACCCGGTCCTGTGCTTTCTGCTGCCACGCTATACCTGCAAACTTCTTAATCTCATCTACCCACCTAATTTTCTGTCTCGGATGTGCCCTACCGTAAATCCAGAACAATCGCTCACTTAATGCTGCGTAGAGTGAGTGGCACTCGAACCGCCGCACAGGGAGTGTTGCGAATGTTCGGTGGTTTCTCCGCTCCCGCACGAGTCACATGTACAGGTAGGTGTGTCAGCCATTGCGAAGCGTAAAGACAGCGGCTTAGCAAATTCAGCCATCATTTATGGGAAGCGGTGATGAATTTGCGTTGGTGCGAGAACTTTGTAATTGCAGTTGCGGATGTTAAGAAGGACCATATTCATTGAGGTGACATTTTTTAAAACTAGGATGTGACGAACAGGTGCGTGTGACATTTTGAGACAGAAAATAATGTTGCCTTGCCATGCCAGTTAGCGCCTATGAGAACGAAACCGCTAGGATGCCTTCATTGGCCGATAGGCCGCAATGTCGGCGAAGTCCTAACCAGTAGCATATATAAGTCCTGGTAGCGAATCAAAGATTATGTCCTGTACTTTCGCGCGAGTCTTATGGGGATTTTCCTGCTATTGTAATTTTTGTTGGACCCGTAGCGCTCAGTACAACCTGCTAACTCTGAAGGGTTGCCTTTGAGTCGCACAATATGGTTCATTTACATGGTCGCTCGAACGAGATATTTTATTCGTAAGCTGGCAGCGCTTGCATGTTTACTCATTATGACGTCTATGGGAGGTCTCTTCCAAACAATTAATTGTCTGGTCCGCTGGGAAATGCTTCTGAAGGCCTCAATTCTTGTATAATGGCTACATGCGTTAGTGGCACCGACAGCAACCTACGAATTGCAAGTGTACATCAAGTTGAAGCAGCCCTCTTACAGTTTGTGGAAATGATGGAAAATTTCATGTGCGTGCACGAGTGATTACCTCTCCTTCCCCTTCTTAATTTTCTTTCACTCCCTAGCCCTTTCCCATCCAGGGTACGGAACCGTTTGCGCGTTTGTTGAACCTGACTGCTTTTTAACACGAAAGTTTTTTATGCCGGGGCCCACCAAGACTTCAGTGACGTATTTCCGTCACGGAAATGACGTTGAAAAAACGTACACGATCAGATGTCAAAGAAAGAAAGTTCCGCCAACTGGCATCGAACGTATGACCTCTCGGTCAGCAACAACAGAAGCCGAGCACACTATCCATTGCGCCACGGCCAAAGACTCTGACTGCTTTACGAACGCGCCTTTTATATCTACCACTTTCATCACAGTGCTCCTCGACAGCGGGGTGGTGCCCTCTTGGAGCAGTAAGGTAAAGTGATTCATTACTGTGGCTTCCGCGATTAGCGCCTGTTACGCGTCCGTCTCAGTCGGCATGTTTTCAGTAGAAGTGCAATTTTGTCAACGCCTTAACGCAACGCGAGGTGGCGACCTTAGCCCAAGCGTCGGCCTCGCTGATAGGGTCCTGTCGGCGAGCGCGCGCTGCGGCAGCTTTCCGAGCCCTCCGCTATAACAGCGCCATCTATCATCTTTAAGCATCAACGTATACGAAAAACCACTAACGCCATCTAGTGATATTATTTCCAAGGACATATACACGCAACGCTATCTAGTGATATTATTTCCAAGGACATATACACGCAACGCTATCTATTGAACAATTCATAAACTAGAGGTGGCTACATACATACTACTACGGTGGAGGAGGGAACGACCCACACCCTGATGGAGCTTCGCCCCTAAAAAACCGGCGCCGTTGCTTATCACACGCGCCCACCGACGGAGAAAGTTCGCACAGCCGCCGCTCCCAGTTTCCCGGCGTGGCGCGAGCCGATTACCAGCGATGAAAGGCCCCCGCTTCCACCGGGGGTGTCACAGCCAGCTTTGCACGTTAGTTCTGGCGCTGGAGTCTGGACATTCTTGCATGGTCTGTGACAGGTTGTGCTTCTACTCTACTTTGTCTACGTCAAGGAAAGACCTAGCGTCAGCCAATAAGGCCACGTTAAGTCCCCAAGATCAACAAGCTTTGCTGTCTCTTAAGCTTTACACGGCAAGTGCGAACGTCTCCCTTTTAAAAAAAGAATATATTTGTTGATTGAAATAATATCTAATGATCTCACATCTTAACACCATGTATTCTTCCTTTGTCCTCCTTTGTTATGTATAACGCTTCAACCAATGGGTAAGTTTTATCGTGACGCTTTGTGTGCCTTCCCTCTGTGACCTTTATGCAATGCTTTTATAGCGGTGGGCACTAGAAATGATCTTTCATCAAAGTAGCACTAAAGAGGCCGTGCAACATTTTTTGATTATGGTCAGAAAACGCTGGCGGTCAGTAGTCGGGGCGCCTGAAAACACACGAGCCAAATATTGTAGCGCAGCACGCTGACCGAATTTACAATCAATAATCAAACCTAGAAAATTTTGTAAACTTTCCTCGAGAAATGATACTATAAACCCAAATTACGGCGCCACAAACCCAAACTGTCCATGGCCTTCGGCTGTTTTGAACACCCTGAGCTGCATAGTTACTGCGGTCACCGCGAGATGCCGCGACGTGCCCGCGCTCGCACACGCCATCTCATTGAATGCAGCCGCGCGTTCTTACACCTATAATCAGGTCCTGGTTAAATGCTAGCGATATCCAGGATACCAGACGAAAAATGTCTGGTTTCCTGGATCTAGCATTTTAAGCGGGATTTGATTAACAGTGTAGAAAAAGAAAGAAAAGTGTTCAAGGTCTTCACGTGCTGACGAACCGTCTTCTTGACCTCCTGCCGCCCCCCCCCCCCTCTCCCCAGCGTACGTTTCAGCCCGTTCTTTGGTACGAATGGTGAGAGAGAGCGCTTAAAGCGTGCAACCAATCCATGTAACTGTTCATATTTTCATGGATTCTCAAAATCTTTGTGGCAGTCAATTCGCGAGGCAACACGCTATTTCAATGAAGCCATTCCATGATTACTTGTAAAAGTGTTGCAGGGCATTTGAATTGCACCACTTATAAGTGTATCTTTGCATTCGCAGTTGTCTAGTGGGATGTACTTGACTCCTAAAGCGACTTGGTTCCTCACTTAGGCCCGTATTCGCAAACGCTCCTCGACTCGGAATTCGACCTCAAAGGGATCCTTGAGACTTCTCGCGTTGCAGAAATCGCAACGCGAAACAGTCCTCGAGGATTCCTTGAGGTCGAGTTTCGAGTCGAAGAGCGTTTGTGAATACGGGCCGTAGCTTATTGCTTCTACCATCTAAGTCCCGCTTCCCTCCAAAGTTCGACAGCTGAATGCGGAATGTGGTTAATTTATTTTTGATCAAAAAACCTGCATTGTGTATAAAAGCTAGGAGACAATGGGAACAAATAGACAGGTTAAAACATTTTTTTTCCCTTTTTCCTTGCGTGTGATAAACGCATTAATAGGTTTCCCCAAGTTTCATGAAAGTTCGGTTGCACAAAAAATAAACAACGTTCAGCATTCTTTCAATCTCACATCGCTATCTTCATATTCTCCCCGGGTTCTGCGAAAATAGGCTACCCTAGGAGTCACAGTTTGCTGAAAGTTAATGGAATTTTCTCCAAATGCAATCAACTACTATGTTCTCCTTAATTTAATAACGACAGACAATTGCGCTTGGTATAAAGTAAACGCTTGACATTTCCAGTGACACTTTTGTCTCGTATTGTGGCACAACAATAATATAAGCCACAAGTTGGCGAGTTGGGCTAGATTGTATACACACACAATGAAGCGCACCGAACTCGTGGACAATTGAAAGTGGACCGGACACATTTTGCCAGCACAAGACAGCGTTTGAATATTAATAATCTAAGCTTCTCGTTATGACGGTAAACGTTCTTCCTTCTTACTCAGCCTCTCGGATTGTCCAATAACTTTAAAAAAATAAATCGCGAAATTTTCTCCTGTTAGCCTTTAACATTAATTTTCAAAAAAATTGTGCAGTACGAAGAGGAAGTCAAAAAATATATTTATCCTCATATCCTCTTACACGTTATCACGCTGTGCTTGTAAGGGTTTGCTTGTCAGATGATTGGTAATATTTGGTACGCGGAACTATTGTACGGCCCAATTGGCGCACTGCGAAAAGATATTTGCAGTTCCGGAAATAAATAAATAAATAAATAAATAAATAAATAAATAAATAAATGTTATCTGTGCGTAACAACAATGATTTCGTTATGTCGATAATTTATTGTATCTTCATACCTAGACATTCATTGCCTTTAGCTAGTATTTATTCAGTCGAGGTAGGTATATTTATTTATGAATATGTCGGAATTCAAACTATATTACTTAGCAGAACCTACCCAAATTACGGATGAAAGAAATAAAAATGTTTTTCTCCTGTGTTTCCGTTCATTTTTCTTTTTTCTTCCCAGCAGATTGTACTGCCCCCCCCCCCCCCTCGCCACCGAAAGCTTTCTGCACCCAGCACGGTTTTGTATGACTCCAAGATCGGGGGCATTGAAAGCTTTGTGCGCCTGATGTGCCTCCGGGATCGGCCCACCTGTGACCAAGCCACGATATCATGTGGTGACGGCATCATGGAACGTCACAGTGACGACACTATAACATCAAGGTGAGGAGACAAATCATTGTTATCTGTGACGTCACGATGACGTCATGGGATGACGTCATCACATAATGATGATTTTTCCGCATTAATTGTGTTGACGCCATCCCCGACAGTCACATTTTGTGTTTGATGAGGCATCTAAGGCTTTCACCTTTAATAACTTGCCATGGCGCATCCCTTCAAAGGCAATGGCAAGCAATTTTCACAGCACGGATTTTTATTCCTACAGAAAGCTTACTAGTCAGGGTGCTCATTTTACGAAGCCGCAATAATGCCGAAAACGCCGTCGAACATTTGTTGTGCAATTTTTTTCAATACAAATGGGAGGAAAGCGTAAGCCGGAAGCATGTTTGAATCAGTCAAACGTTATCGGCGATTGCGGTTGTACGATCGTCTTAGAAGAAAGTCATAGGGACATGCCAATTGTGCAGTTTATGTAATGCTCGCGCCAATTTTTTCTCAGAATTTGTCACAGCAGGGTCATTACGGAAATGAAATGATGTGACGGAATGATTTCACGTTACACGAACGTGTTCTCCCGCAATCGGGAAATCAGATCGATTCGTTGGAAACATATTAAAAATAAAACCCACAGAATGTCTTTTCAATCCACTAGATTTTGGTCCACTGATAAGAAAAGTGTGGATATCACGTGAACAGAAAGGCCTTATTCTCGGTACTTGTGAGTGTTCAGTGAATGCTACTCCCGAGATGTTGCGGTATGTCCTGAAGTTTGTGTGGTCTTCAGCTATAGTTCCCACATGTGGCAAAATGTCCTCAGCGATTCGTTTTTTAAACCGCCCGAGCCACGGTTTTCGTTCTTGAGTTCGCCATTGTTCATTGTGCCCTAAAGAACCCCTAGCCACAAACATCGCACAGACACAAAAGAAGGGTTTCATGCGGCCCGTAATGGTTGTTCATGCGAAACACCGCGAAAGAATGGTAGCTGCGGTCAGTTCTATTTTTAGTACTGCGCTAGACAAATGATGCAGCCATTTCGGGCGGTTGCCATTGTATACGACATAGCGTTGCGCTGGAACCCGCTGCTCTGAGGGAATAACACGCCTCTGCTTTTGTTATTCCCGCTGTTTGTGGCTCGGAGCTGGCTGCTCGTTATAACTTTCAAACTATTTCTTCTCAATATTGCAGCAGAGGCGACTTCTTGCGGTGGCAAAAACGTGGTTTACGTTCGCGTTTTCAGCAATGCAACAACTACTGAACTAACAAAAGTCGCTCTTTAATCCCCACCGAGTAAAAGTCAATTCTAGCAGCAGTGGGTCCAGCTTACTTGCTGTCAGTGTCTCCAAAACTCGAAAGATTGCGTTTCAATAGGCATAAGGCTTTGCCGGTTAGTGCATGGTGCTATGACGGAGGCAGGGACGGGGGCTTGAGGTGAAGGCTTGTAGCAGCATTTTCGAAGTTTAATAACTGTAGAAATAACATCGATTGCTTCAAAGTTACCGTTGCAGTGCGGATGGATACGTTTAAAAGCGACTCTTTACTATGCCGATGTTCGGGTAGAGCCCGGTGTTTCTCAAGGCAATGTCAACGTTCGTAGTGTAGCAGCGTCTTCTTCTACCACACTTTTATCAAAGAGAAACAGGGCAGAGAACGATGAAAAAGACGGAACACGAGAGAAAAAAAATGATAGGAGACATAAGTTTCCTTCGCCTTTAACTGTAGCACTTTCATTCATGTTTACGTATTGACTAAAAGCACCCTATCACAACCTCCACGCGTAGACAATAACATTAATAATAACAGAAGGAAACGAACGGGTGTTCGTTCTTGTTTATTCGCAAAAACAATTTCAACATTTCTGCTCCCTATAAAATCCCTTGTCGAGATACAGTAGCGGCCAAGTGAAACGGATGCAAAGCAACCTATTACAAGAAAAATCCCATTTGTCACGCCTGGCCGTTCGAGTGAGGCCGGTAGTCTTGCCAACACGAAACAATGTATACAGATGGAGCTGGAAGAATCGGGACCGGAAGTTAAGATCTGTAGACCACAGTCACTGTGCGCTATTATTTTGCGCCTTTTCCGCTGTTATGAAGGTTTGACCTTCTACATTTTTTCATGAGACACTATGACAATTTTCGCCTTGTGCTTGTCTAGTTGACTTGTTCTGTTTATATCACGTCTTTCTTTCTTTCTTTCTTTCTTTCTTTCTTTCTTTCTTTCTTTCTTTCTTTCTTTCTTTCTTTCTTTCTTTCTTTCTTTCTTTCTTTCTTTCTTTCTTTCTTTCCTTCTTTCTTTCTTTCTTTCTTTCTTTCTCTCTTTCTTTCTTTCTCTTTCTTTCTTTCTACTTCAATATTTTTCTTTCTGTCTCTTTCTATCTACCGCACACGCAAACCCCGAATAACAGTTCAGCTGCGAAACTCTTATAGGGCGTATGTGCCACAGAAATTGGACAAATCCCAGTACTCACCACAGTGGCCTGCTCAAAATTAACATGGGAACACATGGGCGGCAAACGCCGATTGGGGGCCGCACCTTGCAGCGTCTCTTGTAAACCATCTGTACCGAGTGTTTGGACGGTGATAGAGCGTGTGCCGGTTCATAATGATGACCATTTTCCATCTACGACACACAGCAAACCTTGACCATAACAGCACTGCTGTAAAAGCAAGTGTGTTGTGAAATCATTGGAATTAGGTATTTTCATCTAAACATCTTTTGGTAGTCGACTATAGGCAATACATCCAGGCTGATAGAGAAAGAAAGTAGGCGCGAAACAATAGAGGAGAGTTGCTGTTTTGTATTGGCTGGGCAGTCGTTTGAAAGTGGTTCTTTCGGCAGGAGCTTTGCACTTTTGCGTGAGCCTTTCGGGAGCGAGAGAGCTGGCAAACAGAAGTAGGGCCACATATAAAACATAAAAAATAACATCTAAACCAGCTCAATCTAACATAAACCATGACTTATATATAAAAGACATCTTTTAAATATAAATGGGTCATGCTCTCTTCGCTTTCATGTAACGTAATGAAAGGAGAACAATACAGCGGGACACATAAATATAAAGAACACAAGAAACGCATCCACGTAACAGAAGAAAATACCAGTGAACAATTCTGTCGCGCACTGTAGAACTAATGTTCACAACTCTTACCTGCCTGGTCCCATTGTCAGCCTTCCGTATTGCCTTTCAGTTGACACATATATAAGCAACAGCTCTGTCGTTCCCTCTGGAGAAATACCTTTGCGCGCGTTCTTTTCAGCAATGTTCAGTCTCTAGAGCAGAGAAGAAATGTTGGCCATTCGTTGTCCAAGACAAATGTTTAACTGCCAAATAGTTCGATGTGCGTGAGAAAGAACCCAGCCATGCACGAGATATATAGTGTCCATTCTCCTGAGTACAGCAGTCGCCAACTCCTCGCAAAGACACTGGGTACTGACGACCTCTTAGAGCGACAGTCGTTTATCACCATTATCTGGGAGAATTTAATATCGTTTCCAGGAGTCGACGCCACCTCAGTACCCTTGGAGAAGCGACTTTTTCGTAGCAAATAATCCCACCTTTCGTTTTTTGCTATATTTCTTTTTCAGCAGAAAATCCTTATTTTCTGCAAACCCATCATTGGAAGATGGTGATGTGTTACGTAGAGAATGTAACAAGTCATCCAGGAAAGAACAAGCGTGATTCAATGCGAGTATTCATTCAGTAAAGCTAATAGAAGTATTAAAGGGCTAGTAAGTGATTTTTTTCTGTATACCCTTGAAAATTTCAGGCCCTCTTTCACGCCTTCGCAAATTAAGGACGGTGACAGAAAGTGTTTTTGTAGGCTACGTGATGTGTGCAGAAATATGACGACACGTAGTGAGGCAGAAAGACTTGGTCTGACATATTTGTGAGTTGCAGAAGTTAATGAAGGCGTTGCTAGTGCAGCCAAAAGACCACAGCTTTCTGCGCCCTCTTCGAGACTTGCTCTTCTCCTGCACATGTGCGCGCGAGTCTCTCTCTTTTCACCTCTTTATCAATTCCCGCATTGTAGGGTAGCAAACCATACTTGTGACTACCCTCCTCTCTATCCCTCTTTGCCCCTCTGTCTCTTGCTTGATGTTCAGCTCAAGTATTTTGAGGGGCGCTTCGACTACCCCTGTCAACTATGCTTGCAGAAGATTCTCGTCCAAGCGTATAAGCAAATGAGTATTTCACATGATTGGACACAAAAGGTGTTTCTGCGACATTAGAGTGATATGCAAAAACCGTAGGTACCTCATTAGAGTCATGTTCTTGGGGCAAAATAATAGTTCACTTCATCGATAGAAATTTCTGCAACCTGGCCGCTTCGACTTCCGTAGAGTGATGCCATCTCGAATTGGTATATACTGCCTTTGGCGTGCGTCTTACGTTTCTGCATAATAGTTCTCAAACATATGTCTACATATTAGTTTGTCTCACGAATTTGCTTCATCCCAAGTCATCGCCAGCTTTGCAAAATGAGTACTCAGGCTATGCAAGTGATAGGGTGCTGAGTTGTTCAGTCGCATCGAAATCAATCCAAGGGATATTTAAGCCAATGAAAGCAGAGGGGTCAATATTTGTTGTCTTTAATTGTAGTCTATAATCATGACAGACAGACAGACAAGGAACTTTATTAAGGTCCTGAGGAGCCAGCCAGTGCAGTCCTACAGAGTACCCCTGGCTTGCTGTCGGCTAATCCCATGTTGGAGCCGGGAGGCCATGCCTCTCCGCTCTCTCACGGGCCCTCTGGACAGCCTTAGACTGGTCTTCCAATTTTGAGCTCGTGATGGCTTTCTCCCAGTCCTCGCTGTTGTTGAAGTCCTGTAACACAGGGCACTGCCAGAGCATGTGGGCTAAAGTAGAGAAATCTTCCCCGCAATCCGGGCAATGCGGATCTATCTCTGTGTGGAGCGTGCTAAGGAAACCTCTCGATGGGTACGAACACGTCTGAAGCATCCTTAGCGTAGAAGATTGTGCTCTACTCAGTTTTGGATGGGGAGATGGAAAACTTCGCCGCTCCCCTCTGTAATGAGCCGTAATCTCATGAAACGTAACGAGAGGGTCACTGTGCCCAATAGTCTCCGAACCCTTAGAGGTCCCACATCCGTCGCGGTGCGTGAGTTCTCGCGCTCGGCGGTGGGCTATCTCATTGGGGTTCAGGCGACCCGGCAGCACGTCATCTCCCATGTGGGCTGGGAACCAAGTGATGTGATGCACAGTTTCGGCTACTGACTTCTTTTGTAGAATTGCTGCCGCTTCTTTAGCTACGAGGCCCGAGGTGAAGGCCCTGACCGCCGCTCGGGAGTCCGTGTAGATAGTAGTTCGTTGGGGATCTAGCATTGCGATTGCGACGGCAACCTGTTCAGCCACATCGACCATGCTAGTCCTTACCGAAGCTGCGGAGAGAAGTTCGCCCCTGTCGCTAACTGCAGAAACAGTGAATTTACCCGTGCATCCATACTGGGCAGCATCCACAAATATTAAAATTAATTAAAGTAGCCGAAAAAGCATCCTTTCTGTCGGTGGGATCTGTACCCACAGTCTTCGAATTATGTATCCGATGCTGTACCAATTTATCTATGACGGAAGGCCACTTTGTTGGGAATCTATGCGCTTGTAATCCATGCGAGTGTTAGTCACTGCCACACGTAGCAAAAGCGGCGAACGTGTAATGTGGCATCCTGTAGTACGTGATCTTTGTACAAGGCGGCAGCTGACCAATAAGCTCTCGCATATCACCTAAAAGCATTAAGTCTGGTGGGTCGAAGTCCTCGCTATGATAAGTGCCCCTTGTCGCTGATTCTAATTCGAAAGCTTGCATATTTCTTTCAAGTATGAAGGGCACACCATTCCATTCTTTTAGGTCACCTTTTTATTCTTATGATAGGTACTTTTATGCTTTCTTCCGAAACAATGAGAAAGCTTTAATCCTCATCATCATCATCATCAGCTTGACTGCGCCTACTGCAGGGTAAAGGCCTCTCACATGTTTCACCAATAAACGTGCTGGTTGCTGCAGGGACGTTATCCCGGCAAACTTCTTAATATAATCTGCCCACCTAACTTCCTGCTTCCACATCGCGTGTCTGCCTTATTTTGGAATCCAGTCTGTTACTCTTAATGACGAGCGTTTATCTTTCGTACGCGCTACATGCCCTGCCCGTGCTCATTTTTTTTCTGCGTGATTTCCGCTAAGATGTCCTTAACACCTGGTTGTTCCCTGCACCACTCTCCTCTCTTCTTAAGAAGAGAGAAGAGTGGATCGCGGTCCCTCAAGATGTCCATTGTGTTTTCTCTACTTCTTTCCTCTCCGGTATGCATCCGTGATAGCTTGTACATATATAATGAATCTCCAAAGCCGTTTTGATATTTATTAAGGACAGGGTTGCTTATATTCTTCACACATATATTGCGGGTATGATGGCGTGTGCCCGGATCACTACAACTCAGCACACGACACTACAACCTGCAGTTGCTCTGCAACTGGTCTGTCGCCGTTTAGGTCGCCTCCAATAATGGGCCTTCGCTGCTTTTGTCTTCAACTACCCCGTACATCAGCACACATGACCTTCCTAACACGATTAAACGCTCTTGTAAGACGAGGACAATGAAGAGGCTTGGGAGGCACGAGCACTACTGTGTGCCACGCTTCTTTGATGTTCTCGTCTTGTGCACTGAAAGTTTTAACTACCAGCTCACTGTACTTCAACCATGCCATGCCAACGTGCCAAAATCACCACCTCAGCAATTTCTCAACACATGAAACTTTAGAAATTTGTATTATTGCACAGTTTCACAAGAATGCCAATGTGAGAGGTATAATACTGAAAGTCCTTTACAGATGTCGTAAATGCTCTTCGTGCTTCACTTTTGACATTGGCGGCCTTATTTTTGGAGCAAGAACTTCGCCTATTCCCTGTTCAGCGTCATTTCTTGCGATAAGTCTGCTTAAATGTTATTTTCTTTTTTTTAACCGTCGCAAGTGCACAGCTATTTTTTTTTATTTTACCGTGGCAAGTGCACAGCTATATTTTTTTAGACCATCAATGTTATTGCCATCAAACCACTCTAAATGATTTCTGCATATACTAGCACAGCTGAAAGATAGAATCTTCGTAGCTAATTTCCAGGGTAGAAGTTCTTCGAATACGGTCTATAACGCAAGTACCAGACGGTCACACTGACTTAGCTAACAGATTTTATTTTCTGAATTGCAAATTTTGAATCTGTGAAAAATTTGCGTCGTAATAAGCTACTCCATACAATAAAGGCGAAACGTCTTCTGAAAAAAAAAGCAGAAACCAATACACCTCGATAGATTAACGAGGCACTTCAGTTTTAAATATGGCGTGCCAATAACTTCTATACTACAAGCTTTAGTAAAATATAAGATCAGATGCTGACTTATTAGGTTAAGTATAGCTAGATTGTTAAAATGACAAAAATCTTTCAACCATTCGGTTATTTCCCTTCGTGTTCGTATGTATGTTTCGCGAGGAAGAAATAGAAAAGCACCAAAGAAGAGTGGAGAGGGAAATGTGTGAGGCGCCACATATAAGCTGTCAGGGAGAAGAAAACAAGCTGGGCGGCTAGGTTGACTTTTCTTTCGTCTCTTTATTTATTTTCGTAGCCTCGTTACCGGGCAACGTTATAGGCGTGTCGCGACAGCTGGCAGTTCCCTATCTCGCCGTGGCAGCAGGCAAACTCCTAAGCTTTCGGAGCAGACAAGGATCACATCGTTACTGCTTCGAGTAGTTTGCGTCCACCACCCAGCAGCTGGCAGGATCGTCGCCAAGATCCGAAGTTTATAAGTAGTGTCACCACCCTCGAATCTGTTCATATTTCACCAAACACATTTCCATGGCACACAAAATCCTTCGGGAAGTGCTTCATGCTTATAACAACATCGTACGATGTCGTGCCTTTAGTAAGCCGTATGACGGGATGGTTGATTGGCGCCTGGATCCTTTGTCATAGTGTCCCGTGTGATTTTAGTATGTCACTTTCGTGAAATGTACATGCACTGTGGTGTTACAGCGAAAACGTAAATGAAGAAATATACCTTATGTGCACCACCAAAGCAAGAAACTCACCCCCCACCCCTTCACAAGTTTCTAGTATAGTGTGTCATTCAGACTTATTCGGCATGTCACTTCTTCCTGTCGGTTTTCTGCAGTCAGAAAATATGTCTTCGCATGGAACTTTCCTTAGAAAAAATGCATTCTGAAATGCGTGAAAGCGTCCGAGACAGCCGAAAATCCACAAATCTTTTAATGAGCTCACTACCACGATAATAAGATACCTTTCAACGCCTATATCTGTGTTGAGATGAAGAGCTAAAATACCAGCTGGGGTGGCGCGCTGGTTCTAATTTCGGCTGGCTTATGACGTGAAGGTTCCTTTTTGTTACTTCATGCGTTTTCACGTCGTAGCCACGGCACAGAGTATTTCTCGCTGGCTGAAAAGCGTTTAAGTGTGCAATGCGCATTTCTTTCAATGGGGAAAACTGGCGGAAGTACAGGGCGGCTATGGAGAGCCGAACAGAATTGTCTGCATTCAGATGTGCGGCCAGGTTTTTTTTTTCTATTTTTTCACTTATTTTCCCACAAACCTCCCACCAATCTCACACTGTTTGTGATTCTGTGCGCTGGAGGCATCCAAACTCATCGTAAAACAGAAGCGGATGCCGTTTTTATTGAAGAGCTGGCTGAATCGTTTTCACTTCTTGCATGCGCGTTTATGCATTGGATTCTTGCAAGGCGCGTCAGGCGAGACTAACGTCGACAGACGAGGCACCCTGTGTGCAGCCGCAGAATTAGCATACAGAGCGGAATGCCTTTTTCAGCTCGGCTAACGTGGTAGTTGCAGCAGCTGTAATTGAATTGTAGAACGACGCTCCACCGGCGGGCCTTGTCTTCTCTAACGCGTTGTACGCAGCAGCAATATGAAGACCGGAAAAATTTTTCCTGAAGGCTACATATTCTGAGCGATATTAAGACGCTGTCTGTTAATTACCGGATGCCTCAGCATCATTTAACGAAAAAGGAGAAACGTTACCTTGATTACATTGGACTTAGAAGTGCAGTGACCACATCGTGCCTTACGGCACGATGTGGTCACTACGCTAATGGTGGCCATTCTACTGCAACAATCATTTGCTCCGCACGTTCTTCCAAAGCAGAGACATCAAATGTGAGCAGGTATGACTGAATGGGATACACTGGCAAAAATTACCTGCAAGCAGATGACATTCATGAGGCCATACTTTGCGGAAGGAGTTGGGCTTTGTGAAGATCGGTAATGGCATGGACTAACAATTAGTGACATCCTTACTTTACTTACTTTGTGTTATTACATAACCGGCATCGTACTCTAAGGTACTAGATAGTAAGATGTCGCATCCAAAATAAAAGATAGCATGCATCGATTACCTGCTGTCAATGTAGACAAGCCCTTGCATTACCAGCCATGGAAGCGCGAAGAAACACGGCTTTCACGTGAGACAAACATACGAAGAAAACTAAAGCAGGCAGGAAGATGAGCTTCAACTTGCTATACTGCTGTTTCTTTTCTCTGTGGTCCATTGTTTTCCCCTTTTCTGCGGTTGTCATAAAGTACATATTTCATGTGGCCGCTCAGCGACAAAGCCTGTGTCCTCTTGCACCCCACTTCCGCCCTTGTCATACAAAGTGTGATTGTGACGAAGAACGACGAAGCCCTGTGTATTGGCTTCAACGAAGCGTGGTCGCCTCGGACTAAATGAGCCGCTGGTGGCAGGCTTCCGCGAAACGCTGCTCTTAGCAGCTACAGAGGAAAGCACAAATGTAGGAGGAAAAAAAGTCGCATGAGGAGCAATGAACGCGAAACTGTCAAATGGGAAGAATGACGCTACTTTGTTAAAACCACGGGGGATATCGGAAACCATTGTTCGCGATTTGATCCGTCGTCTCTGTTTCCCACAGCGACTTTCTCGCACGGAGCATTTGTATATCTTCGAGAAAATCATCAGCTGCATCTGGTTTGCTGGCCCTGTTTAGTGCAAGTTTTTTTTTGTCTTTTCTTTTCTTTTTTTACAGCAAGTTATTGCACTAGAAGAAAAAGCTGCAGCGTTTGCTTGTCAATCATCAGGTGGCAGGCTTACGTATTCTTCGCAATTACTCATCGAGAACGAAAAAAGGCGCCCAAAGAAGGCCTACTGCTCCACGAAAACGCCGCAATTTGTACGTGATTGTACTAAAGCGAATTTCCCTTGTGAACAGCTAACGTTACAAGCTACCGTTAAATGACATAAAGTCGATAGTTGAGCGAGCTGATGCATACATGACCGTAAATGAAAAAACCCGCAAAGAACAACGGACACAGAAAATAACGCGACAGGATTAAGCTGGAACTAGGCTTGCAGTTTCGTCCTATTGCCTTCTTTTCGTGTGTCAGTTGTCGCTTGCGGGTTTGATGCCAAGGCGATTATAGTACGATAAATAGCGAAACCACCAAGCGCCAACGGACGTCTGCGCAAGGAGAAGGATAAAGTAGATACAATTCTTAGATGCCACTGAAAAAAAACGCAAGTAAAAAATGTTGATGGAACAGGTACATTAACTCAAGTTACTAAATGCTGCCATTGCCGCCATGACCATTTGTTCAGTCGCGGACTCCACCAAAGAGAGGTGCGTTCTGGGCACAGACCAAGTCGTGTGATAAGGCCTTCCGCACCTAACTGAACGCGTGATTAGAGTTCGTTAAAGCGTTCATGCTGCCGAGGATGTGTATGAAGCAGTCGTGGAGAGGTAGCGCTAATGCTCAGATACCGCGCTTTGCCACCACGACGCCATTGCGACGTTAGAGGAAAAAGAAAAAAAAATCAACGCTTTCAGAAGCGTTCGGCAGCTAACGAAGGTCTCCATCTTGAAAGAAATAAACAAAAATGTAATCGAGACCGCAAAATATAGGTAGCTGATAAGCGTTCCTGACTAGATTACCTCAGGCATTGTGCATGCCCTTGGGAAAGTGTGAAAGGCTCAACCTTTTCTCGATAAGCTGTCCTAATTAGCGACGGGGGGAGCTCTTCGCTTAGTCCCAAATTATAGGAGGGAAATACAGGACTAGAAGAGCAACCAGGCTTGTAGGGTGTTGCTAGAAGAATAAGCATATTGTGTAAGGATGGAACAGGGGTTGTTCTAGGCCATTCCATCTACTGCTGTTCTTGTACGAACACTCCTGCATGAATATGTGTGTGTGTGTGTGCGGGGGGGGGGGGGGGGGAAGAGAATATTGCACAATGTGGATTATTTTTGTAGTTTGCGGTGGCCTTTGCCGTAAGGTTTTAATATTCTGGACTAATTGCTTCAAATCGCAAATGAGTTGGCTCAAACCGGCAAGCTTAGACTCACAACTTTGACAGCAGTTTTCGTACGCTGTCCTGGTGGATATAAAATGCATCAGTACTAGCAATACGTTAAAAGAACATTCCTTGGGATGGCTATCCACATGTACTACTTTCGTACAACTTTCAGGTTCACTAAAACTCCGATGAACTTCGGTGCTCCTAATCGCACTCATTTAAAAAAAGTAAAGAACATTTAGCTGTTGCGAAATTTCGTGAGAGCAGTGCACTCCCGCTTTGCGCGGTAAAAGCTAGCTACGCAAATGTTTGAGTGAAAACAGGAAAGGGTCATCGTCTTAGCAGGGCATTTCGAGAGAAAGTGTTCGTGGACATTGCAAGTTAGTTAAGAAAACAACGCCTGGGGCTACGGAATAATTATGAATTCCACAAAAAAAAAAAATGCGCGCAAAAGGGGATCACACTAAGCAAGCTCCGGTTTCGGCGATGTCAAGACTGTGCGTGCAAATTCCTCTATTTGTAAACAGAGTGTTAAGAAACTTTCAAAACATTGTGTGGTGACAAGGTTTCAAGTGG
>JALIZH010018914.1:42500-50159 GCA_030522465.1 Rhipicephalus appendiculatus
GAAACGTCGCCGCTCTCGTTTCGCGGCAGCGGCAATTGTTGGTGCTAGCTGGTCTTGGTATGGTACGTATTATTAGCGCAAAACCCCGTCTAAGCAAAGCGCACTTAAAAATTATGAATCTCGGTGAATCATGTCTGTGCGCTTTATTCAGTCAAATTAGGCTTGCTGTTCCCAATGGTTCCAGAATGGTGTATCATAGAAACAGTCTGGGTCTGTTGGCCTGAAGAGCGATTACACCAGGTGCGGGATAAATGGGCAACACACATTTTTCTTACTTTAGTTCGTGCCTTCAAGACCAACAAATGCGTGTTTTAGTTGTGGCAGTGCATGGTTAACCTTCCGGCCATTTTTTCTTGCTTATTACTCTTTCTACGGGCGTTCCAGCTCTTAGAGAAGTGGGACAGATCTTTATGAAAAAAAATCCTTTACATGTTTCCTACATTTCTAACATTCCGCAGCAGAGAAAGAGAGAGAGAATGAAGATTTTGGTTCGGGTATTATTTAAGCATTCCCTTTGGGCTGAACTCCTGTTCACGGAATCAAGAGGCTTAATAGACTTTCGCCTTTCGCTTCCTGTTTCGCAACAGACTTTCGCCTACGCCCTTGCTGCCAAGGCCACTGCACTTAGATAAAGAAGCCTCGTGCCAGATGATAAAAAAATGACGTCATTGCTTACTTGGGAATGTCAGCGATCGTGACTCGAAAGAGTCCGCTGAAGCATTTTGGCATATTCGAGTGCTTAAAACGAGAGAGGTTGATGGCTTTATTCACGCAGGCGCGATCCCCAATTGAAGATATACAAAACACTCCGCGTTGCGTTGATAATTGGTGGTGCTCTAGAATTCCTGTAAAGTCAATGCTACGTTGACACGAGGGTTCGTAAGTGAAAATGACGCAAAATCAAAAGGAGTACAGGATCGCAATCTTAAATTTCTTGCAAAGTCTCTCCGTTACGTCATAAACTTTAAAGTGTTAGCTAAAGCACTTAAAGTTTGCTGCTATCCATGAACAATTATGCCACTCTTCGAATATTAATGCTCCGAACGGCATGCTCGTCTCAATTCTACCTAATTACGAAGGTCCCTCTAATGGCCCCTCAGCAACAAGGTCTGTCCAACGAATCAGAACTTGGAAATATACATGTCCCTACTTCTATAATGTTAATGAAATAAGTGGCTCAGGATACCACGGTCTCACTGCGCAACGTAGCAAACATTGTGTCTCACCCTTATTCCCAGTGCCATTCCTCCCAACGGCCAAGCGTGCCTTAGATCTCTCCAGAGCATACCGCATATTCGTCGCGTCTTTATCGCAAAAGCCGAACACCTCGTGTTCATGGCAAGCGTGTGATCATGGCGCCTCCTTCTTTGTTTATATCGAGCGAACACTTCGTCAATCCTACGGGGCGCTGTGCATCCCAGTTTCTATTTGTACTTGTACTAGTAGATGGTGCGAGAAGGAAAGACGGTCGGCGACGTTGCCGGAGAGTTCTTGCGCAAGCTCGCCGTGATGTTGCCGATTGTGAAGATGTCATAGCTAATTATTTGTCGTTAACAATGAAAATTTTGTCCTAACGTTGTAAACATGACACGTTTTGTGAGTCAATCCTAGCCACGGCAGCTAACATCTGAAAAACATAGATTGAAATAGGTGAAAACAGCAACGAATCGGCGTTAAGAGTTTTATGGAGACTTTAAAAAATAAAACATCAATTCGCTTTCTCCTCGATTTATATTGTTAGGTTAGTTAAAATTGATTCCTCAAGGAACAGTTTACGTTCGTTGAACACAATATTTGTTCACTGCAGGTGAGCACCAAGAGCACCTGTGAAGCGTGCACTGCCGCACTAATGATGGGATTGTGGGAAAGTCATCAAACTAAAGCAAGAAAACTCTTCTAGCATAGTAGTACACAGGTTCTAGCATAGTCGTGCACGTGCGGAAGCACACGAATGGAGGACAAGGCTTTAATATGACCACACTAGTCAAGTCGTCTGTAGTGGGCTAGCGTGGTTATTTGGGGGCAAAGCAGGAGACACGCATAAGATGTAGGTTATCACAACTGAGGAACGCTGCGGTCACAGGGACTTGAGAGCCGACAATGGATCTAATTTTATACGATTGATAAGCCCGAATTTTGCTTTATTTGTCCACTGTGCTTTGCCCAGTATCACTCAGTATTCATTTCTGTGTACGTTTTCCCTTTTGGAGCCGGAAAACTCTGCGTTCCTTCTAGTAGCAGTCGCCAGCTCTTTATCACTTCACAGCAATTGCATTATGCATGTATACACCGTATGATGTGTATAAAAATGCTTACTTTGGCACATAATACTAGAGTCTAGTAGTATATTGGTGCTCTCTATACACAGTATGCGCCCTGCCTGGAAGCACTAGTCCTCCGCAAGAATTGCACAACCTGACCAGTTACTGCTGCCCGGTGCATATATATATATTGCCACGCGCGTTTCTAATTTTCACAGTTGCTGTATTCGGTTTTCGCCCACAAAGACTGTGAGCAACGCTCATCGCAAACCACGCCTCTTATATATATATATATATATATATATATATATATATATATATATATATATATATATATATATATATATATATATATATATATATATATATATATATATATATATATATATATATATTTGAAATGGAAATGTCCATTGGAAAACCTGCTTCGGAGCAACTTAAGGATTACTCAGGGGTTCCGCAAGGGTCTGTTCTTCCTCCCATTTTATTTCCGATGTATCATACTGACATCCAGTTGAATGTTCATGGAATGGTCCAAATGCGGCTTTTTGCCGGTGACTGCGTAGTATACACAGTAGCCCGTCATCCAAGTGATCGAATCCAACTGAATAACTCACTGCAATCTATCTGTTCATGGTACAATACAAGGGGCATGAGACTTATGCGTCAAAAGCCAAATGTATCACATTCACCAACTAGAAAACTCCAATCGATTTCAGTTGTAATCTTGGTAACACTCCACTCGAAAAATGTCATCAGGTAAAATACTTGGGCCTTATACTCACGCCTAATCTTAACTGGGAACCTTACATCTCCTCCATCTGTCAGACCACCGAACGCAAACTATCTTTCTTACGAAGGAAGCTACGTAGCACTCCACTACATGTGAAATTAAATGCCCATAAAACATTGGTTAGACCGTCATTAGAGTACGCTGATTGCATCTGGAGCCCGTACCAAAAACACTTAACTGGTGAAATTGAACGCATACAAAAACTAGCCGCTAGATTCATGTAATCTGTTTATTCTAGACAACCCAGCGTTTCTGAGCTATTAGCGAAAGCAAACCTCGAACGACTTTCACAAAAGAAGAATACTGTGAAAGCTTAAATTAATTTATCTTCTCTACCATGACCCTTTCAAAATTCGAAAGTCACGTTATTTACGGAATCATTTCCTACACTCATCAAGAACTAACCCGAGTAAAACAATTAGACAACCTTCAAGCCTTGTTAACACACACAAATATTCACTCTTTCCGTCAGCGATCTCTCATTGGAAGAAATTACCTGATAGTGTTGTTAACTGTACTGCCGTAGAATAATTTGTTACTAAAGTGCAAACCGTGCATTCATAGCGAGAAACAGCGCTCCTAGACGGGACGAAAAGTCCCGTCTAGGAGCGCTGTTTCTCGCTCAGTGTACCAACTGGCCCGCCAACAATCTTCGTGCATTCATGTTCATGAGTCACTCATTTAATTTTAAATGCGAGGCATTTCTTGGCGAACTTCGGCAGCTTTGAGCGTATCTATCTATCTATCTAGCCGCCTACGACTTTGTGCTCTCCTGGCCGTATCGTTAATGGGATTTATACCAAAATTGGTATGGCATAACATGACTGTATGACAAACATGAATGACTGGTCATATCATGAAAATCATGACTAACTTGTCATGATTTACACGCCATGGCCATAGTGCTCCTGAGGCCGTTTTCTTAACTTGATATATCCAAAAATTGGTACGATGAGACATTTCTACATGACCAACATAAATGACAGGTGGTAACATGAAAATCATGACCTGCATGTCATGTACAACATGATTTACATGCCACGCTCATGGTGCGCTGACGGCCGTTTCGCTAGCTTGATATACACCAAATTTGGTATTGCGTGACGTGACTGTATAACGAGCATAAATGCCAAGTGGTCATATGGAAATCATGAGATGTCATGTGCAACATGACTTGCATGCCACGCTCATGGCATGCTCGCGGCCGTTTCGCTAGCTTGATATACACCAAATTTCGTATTCAGTGACTTGATTGTATGACGAGCACAAATGACAAGTGGTAATAGAAAGATCATGACATGTCATGTGCAACATGATTTGCACGCCACTCTCATGACACTCTCGTGGCCGTCTCGCTAGCTTGATATACACCAAATTTTTAAGGCGAAAGCCTTTAATGTCTCGCGCTCACATCCGTCCGTCAGGTCGTCCTTCCATCCGTCCCTCCAGCCGTGCCTTGGCACGGTGGCCAGGTGGGTGCCGGGGCGCGCAAACGGACGCCGGTCGCGTTAGACTCTACAGCGCTCGCGCTTTGCTTGCGTAGCGTCGCTCATGCCAGGCGTCTCTAATGATGCAAGGAGGGAGACGCGCGCATCATGTTCCATTCTGACGGACCCCGTCTCAGCGGGCACAGGCGTTCGAGGAACACACTTTGGAATTTACAAAGTGTCCGTCAATTTAAACTCTGGAACGTGGATGGCGTCTGCACGATGCGGAAAGTGCGAGAATGCGAACGCATGCGAAACGGAGGCAGATTGGTCTCGCGTCTCGCTGCGATTTGAGGTTAAAAATTAGGCGAACATAAGTGGCAGGTGGCAACGTCAAAATCTTGGCATGCATGCCATCTACAATGCCATTCACATGCCACGCTCATGGTGCGCTTGCGTCCAGTTCGCTAGCTTGATATACACCAAAATTTGTATTGCGTGACGTGACTGTATGTGAACACAAATGACAGGTCATAAAATGTAAATAATGACATGCATATTATGTCCAGCATGATTTGCCTCTTGCTGGCTGCTTCGCATTACATCGAATCCCACAGTGCGTGGGATCTGCCGGTTTTTTAATTCTGTAACCGATGAGCCGATGGGGCCCCTTGCAGGAGTATGTTATATATATATATATATATATATATATGTGTGTGTGTATACAGGGTGTCCCACTTATCACGCAGCATGGTTTTAAAAAAGCGGGACGGCGTTACGCGAAGCAGGCCTTGTGCATATTATTCCCAGTAGATTGTAGTAGCCGCTAAATTTTTTTTCGTTAATGTGAATTAATTCATTAGTCCTAATTAAATTCGTAACTCCGAAAATACTCACCTAATTATCAAAGTGTCAATGAGGCAAATGTGGGCATGTTGAAATGACATCTATCTGTGCTACTTTCAACAACGTACTAATTGCGTGCTAATTTTTTCCTTTCGGATTCGATTGTTGCTTCATGCATGGCCTCCAAGATTGTGCGCCGGCGCGAGACCTCGGAGGCCATGCATGAAGCAACAATCGAAAGTAAAGTAGCGGTAATGGGAATAAAGACTCCCACTAATCGTCCCTCCAATGCCAGAAAGAAGACGACCAAAAACAAGTCATCCGTCAATCCCAGGCCGCCTCCGAAAGCTGACTTGTTCCGGCTGACGTCTAGAGGGGGGGGGGGGGGTGTAAACGCTCAAAGGGGAGCTGCATCTCGCCCCGATCCCCCATCCTCTCTGTCGGCAGCAAATAAAGTGTTTTCTCTCTCTCGCCCTTCCCTTTGATCATGTTATTAATGTTCTCTGTTTATTAGATGTGAACTATCTTATGGCGAAGCTTAATCCGGTGGTGGTGGTGGTGGTGGTGGTGGTGGTGTGCCGCGTGCCCACCCTTACTGCGCATGCGCAAACCCTTTAAAAAATAAAAATAAAAAACCTCCTCTCCCCCTATCTCTCCTCTGGGCATCCCTCCCCCCCCACACCCTCACTGCGCATGCGCCTCCAATCCCTCTCTCCCCTCTTACACTCCCCCCTCTCTCCTCTAGGCATCCCTGCCCGCGGCGTCTACACTCCCCACTGCGCATGCGCGTCCCCCCTCTCTCTCCTCTCCTACGCTCCCCCCCTCTCTCCTCTAAGCATCCCTGCCCACGGCGTTCACACTCCCGCTGCGCATGCGTGTCACCCCCTCTCTCTCCTCTCCTACGCTCCCCCCCTCTCTCGCCTCGCGACGCCGACGTAGGCAGCGTCTGCTAGCGAGTTTCTTGGTTGAAAAACCGACTGCTCGCGCTGCACAACCGTTCACTGGCCACCCCGTATATGTGGCAATGGATCTTGACCTCCAAGGTGGTGCCGGTGGGAGATTTCTCCTGTGCGTTGTTGAACAATAAAAATTCGCAGCGTGCGCGTTAACTAAAAGCGTAGTGCGGGTCTCTGTGTCCAGTCGGAGTCTTCTGTCTCTCATTGCCCATTAGCAGCGATTGGCATGTTCCAGTAGGAAACACTGCTCCATCACTGCCTGCTTTGCGCCTCCCCAGTTTTCTCTCCTGCGCAACGCTGCGATGAGCGCCAGCGTTAACGCCGCCGCCAGTGGAAGCGTTAGCGCCCGCTGCTTCACATCTAGACATGGTTCCCTTTAGCGGGAGATGGTGTAATTTTTTTTCTTCTTTTCTTACTCTGTTTTGCTGTTCTGACATGTATGGTAGCCATAATAGGCTTGACCTTTATCTTCAGTGTGTTTTTTTTGGTACTCCAATCTAACAAAGGCTTTCAGAATTCTGCAGTTCCAATTTTTCTACACAATTTCCCTCTTCCCTTTTTTTTCTGTTGTCAGTCGTTCTGTGAATGACATCACAATATCTGGGCATGCATTGAAGTCGCAACAAATGGCAACTAAATTTACAATCTGGCCACAAGTACGCGCAAATTATTTGCGCTGACCACTCATTCGAAGCAAGCTGCTAGAAGGAGGTGCTTTAATTTTAGTAATAACTTTACTTGGAATAATGACAAGTATCACCAATAGAAGTGTTACGTGAAAAACGTGAAGAGCGAAGTGTTGCCTATTTCGCCTGTTTATCAATGAAGCACCGACAGCACGATGGTAAGACGCCAATAATCAAGCGTTGACAGAAAACAAGAAAAGCGTAAACACTTTGATCTTTTGTCACTAATATCCAAACAGTTGGTGTGCCACTTTGATTAGTGTTATAGTGATGCACGGTCATATTTTTCAGCAGCTCGTGATTCTTCCGACTGGGCTGACTGAAATGCCCTCCCTCATGTGAAGTGCAGTGTGAACAGGAAGCGAAACCATTGTGATCACTACTTGGAACTAGTCATCTCACTTTCCAGGATTTTATTTCATCACTGCGTGTACTTTTCAGCCTCTGGCTGACTGCTTGCTTTCCCGTTCTCTCCATCCACGATACTCCCGTGTAGTGCTCATTTTCTCGGCCGCATCAAGGTCTTATAACAGAAGGTGTGGACGCAAAAAGAAGACAGGATATGACAATTCTTTATTTGCTGTAATGAAAGGCAGTGGTGGAAGGAACCAGGTTAAAAGCATTTAGACGGCGATGCACAATGAGCAACTCTATTTACAGCAGACTAAATGGCCAAGCTTTATGTGAGCA
>JALIZH010018915.1:0-13116 GCA_030522465.1 Rhipicephalus appendiculatus
GGTCTGTTCTCGAGAAACCCTTCCACAAGAGGCATGTCAGCGACTCCAACGTTTGCAGATCGTCGAATTGATGTGGCATTGACGATGGGTATTGTTCCGCCGTCTTGGAGAGAACAACGTAGCCACTCTTATGCTGTTCAGGTGTCAAATCTTCATGCTTTCCTGACAGCATACATGATGCCTGGTCTTTGCCAAATTTAATACCGGGGCATCTGTCACTGCTGTGTCCACTTTTCTGACATACTCCACATTGGCTGGAAGTATTCCCTTTAGTGCGGGACCAGCAGTCGGCTGCGCGATGGCCTGCCTTGTCACACAGGAAACAGCGACTTGCAGGCTTCTCCGTCTTCTTCGCAGACTCCGGCTTGGACACCGAAGGTCCCGGATCCTTGGGAATCCGTTCTCTTCCTAAGTTTGTGAGCGCCTGTGCTTCTATGAAGTTATCGGCAGTCTCGCACAGCGAACTCAGGGTCTTGCAGCTTCTTTCCTTAAGAAAGATCCTGAGCGCCGGAGAACAACCATGCATAAATTGCTCACAAATCATTAATTCTCTCAAGCTAGCAAAGCTTGTCTCCGCTTTCCCCATCTCCAGCCAACGGTCAAAGTAGCCGGAAAGTCTTGCAGCATACTGCAGACCAGTCTCATTCTCTTCGGGCTTGGCTTTGCGGAATTTTTTCTCGGTAGCCTTCCGCAGTATAGCGGAACCTCTGAAGAAGTGCTGCTCTCAGCTGATCATAATTCAGCGCAGCAGTAGGGTCTAACCGGCCTATGACTGTTAGTGCCTCTCCGGTCATGCACAGGCTAAGCGAAAGAGCCCACTTTCACGCGGCCACCCTTGACACGTTGCGACCCGTTCAAATCGCTGCAGGTACGCGTCGAGGTCGTCTCGAGCTTCATTGAAAGGCGGAATCAGTTTATGAGGGCTGCAGACCTCTGTTACTCCTCTGGCGCTCATGCTGGATCCTCCTTGTTCATCAGCCACCATTGGCTGTACCCCTGCTTGCGCTCTCCTGAAGTCGAAGCTTCAGCTCGAGGATCTTCAGCTCTTGTTCCTGCACCTTCTGCTGCTGCTCTAACAACTTCTGCTGCCGTTCTGCGTTTTCTTTCGCAATCTCACGCTCCTTAGCGCGTTCATCTCGAGCTTCAACGCACGCTCGATCAACCCACTCTCTGAGCTCCTCATTCTCCAAACCTAGCTGTCGGCCAAGTGCAATAAATTTTTCCTTGTCCATGACAAAGGCTCTGTCTGAGTAATGGCTTTAGATTTTAATAAGCCATCCTGGCATAGGCTCGCCAGATGTGGTGGTTCGTGGGCCCTCAGACAGACAGCCAAGACAAGGACAAGAAAACATTTATCGACATCACACAAACACAAACAAACACTCTGATTAGCTGTACAATCCAATGCCGCTTCTATAGCTCAGTCCTGCAGTCCTTATGCTACCACGTCCCCACTTTTAGAACTCTATGAAGTCCGTCGGGTACCACTCACGCTACCGGTGAGACGATGTCGACGACGCAACCTCGCCACAGGAACGTTGTCAAGTGCACGGGAGCTCACAGACCATCAGCTGCTCGTGTCGGAACAGGTGGGCCCACGCTGCGGCCGACGTAACACTGAAGTCACGCCTGCAGTAGTCGGTTGCGCCGGACCGGCTCCGACGTGGCACCGTGGCCACGATCTCGGCGACTGGTTGTGCCGGACCCGAGTCTGCACAGGATCAGCCGCTCGCCCTGGCCCGCACGCTCGTCCGCCACAGGAACAGCATGTCAGGCCCGGCCCGGAACCGCCACTCGCCTCAGGAACACGACACGCTCGTCCCGGCTGGTTTGGTGACACCGGCTCGGTCCGCTCGGTCCCTGAGGCCCAACGCCTAGCGCTCTTGCTAGCTGGCCGCGTTCTTCCTCTGCCCGTCGCTGTTCTCCAGCGCACGCGCTCACGCTGACGTCTCTCGCGCGCACTCCTTCGTCTTCGTCGGTTGTTTTCCGCTGTCGGTTTTACTTCCAGTTTCGATTTGAGTTACTAATTACATCCTCTTACTACATCGGGAAATGCCCTGTAAGAACACGATACAGGTGGCACCTCTAGAAGCTGTGACCAGTGCTGGGCAGTATCGAAGATACATGTATCTTCGATACTATCTTAGATACACTTTGGGTATCTTGTATCTGTATCGCGATACGTCTTGCAAAACGAGTATCTGTATCTGTATTTCCGATACATTTAATAATGTATCGTGTATCTTAAGATACAAGATACTGCTGTAAAAACACCACCGCACGAAGCAATAAGCGTCGACCGGAATTCCAGTTCTCAAGCTGATACTGCTGCCACTAAGCCACCTGCATAAAACTAACGACAGTGACATTCTTGTATACTACCGCCAGAGTGCTCCAGTGAGCACAGTTGATCAGCTTTACGCGTCCCTATTGATGGAACAGAGTCACGTGATGGCACTCGAGACATTGATCTCAACAAAAATAAGCGCGCGAACGTCTGCGCGTGGCCTACCTTGTGTTTTATCGATGTTTTCTTTCTTTTTATTTGTGTCGGTACCATGACACTTGTTCGTAGCCACGACACTGTGCTGCGTATTCTAATGCGCGCGGCATCTTTCACTCAAATCCTAATGACGCTATAGTTTCATTATCGAGGTTCGTCTTGCGTGGTGCTTCGTTGCTAAGCCTCAAGAATGAAGGAATGGGGCTTATTTACATCTCGCGGCTTTCGCACATCAGCGATTTGAAAGATCATAGGCATGTAAGCATGGCACACGATGCGATTGACTTACATGCGAAGGAGGTTCTAACAACCATCGCACTATCGGTGCCGATGTCAGATGCAGTAGAACAAACATTTACGTAACAGGAAATATTTTGACGTGCTGTGTCTTTGTTCTTCCTGCTGAATTATTCGAGAAGTTCTTTGAATGATAATTTGAATGTTAGCCCAAGTGCTTTCCTTAGTAAACTAAGCTGGTCGCAGTTAAGAAATTTTCAAGTAAACACATTTGTACATAGGGCCTTGCTGCTCCATTATATAGATCTATCATAGCTAATTTGCAAATGTATTGAAGTATCTTAAGATACAATTGGCAAGTATCGTATCGGATACAATTTTTCCGGAAGTATCTTGTATCTGTATCTCAAATACTTCTTGCTCGAGTATCTTGTATCGTATCGCGATACAATTTCAAAGTATCTTTGCCCAGCCCTGATTCTGGCTACATCATTGAAGTCAACCTGAGCATACAATAAATTACCGCGCGAGTGTAGCGGAATCACCCTACAAGGGATGTAAAACGAAGGATCGAACATAACCAAAATACGGAGCCTAAAGGTCTAGCGTGACCACATGGTGACACGTAAAACAAAATGCTTGTTTGCGAGCAAGACTTCGGTTAATCTACTTCAAATTTTTCACCTGAGATTGCATAGTGCACGTACTATACAAGGACATGTGCATCACGCTATTGCAAAATATAATACTACAAAGAAATCTCTTTAGTTGAAGGACGTTGCGTGCCGACGCACCGAAGTGTAGAACCACTATTTCGCGCCTGTTTTAGCAGCACCCCAATAAACAAAGAAAACTTTTGCCACATGGTGTCTGCAAGGAGCACCCTTAGCTATCACACTGCGTATTGCCGTGTTTATGGGTTAATCGAAAGCTATGACAAGCCTTTTACACTTATGGATGCAGCAGGGAAGGAAAAAAATGCGTGGAAACATTGTTGAGCTCTTCTGCAAATTCTGCTATAACCATAATCTGCCAGTTGTTCAAGCCCGCATGAAAAGCGAGCACCATACAATAATGTTCTCATTTTTTTAGAGCAATAAAATATTCTTATTGTGAAGGAACTGAAGAAGCAGTTTATTGAAGCGGTCAGATTTATTTTGGGAAAAAAGAAGGAACTGTGCAAATGGAAATCCAACGCAAAGACAACAAACCATTTCATAAATTTCGGTGCAAACAGGGTAGGCATCGTTGTTTACCTTCTTTGGGAGACACAATAACTTTCTCGAGGGGCCCACGTTATTTGGTTAGGGAATGCGAAGGCATGGACGGGTAGCAGAAATCTTGGCCACGACCGGTCACGATGAGGGCGTCTCATGTTCGTCAATCCAAGTGGGTGAAACGCACTCTTCACTCGGTCAAGAACGCTGTTCTTGGACAGTCAACCGCATAATATACATCAACGCGTCCGTTGCTCAAGCGAAGCTTTCCTCTGGTTATTTTATCCTCGTAAATCGCTGTCATCGCAAAGCGCCAAGGAGCACTCCCGCATTGGAGGCCGACGGGTACGGTGTTACAGTGCGCGATCTTTAGCGTAATTGTATCAGCAATAGTAGGCAACCGAAATACCAACCACGTATGGAACGCAGTGTATGAAAAGGTTAATTGATTTTACGTACAGCTATCAATCGCAATTTTGATTCCAAGCAGCTGGTCTTGCTGAAGACTTGAAGGTTACCGGTGTCACCTTCAAAGTGGCTATCGCGATGAGAGACCCACTTACGCTGATGGTATCGCTTGCACACAACTTCTTTTCCGGTTGTTACACATATGCGGGGAACAAAATACGTCAAGACGCACCGCTGTGTTCGTTTCTTTCTGCTCGATGACTACAGATCACCTAACGTGACCGATCACTTGTGCGATCACTTGTGAAGCTTGTGAGCGATCACTCATGCTCGCTCACAAGCTTCAATGTGAACTTGCTGCAACTGTGCGACGCCATAGTTGTTTACCGGGGCAGGAAGACGTAAAATCGACACCAGAAAACCAGAAAACTAGAAACAACAAAAACGAAAATCCTACATGGTGTAAGCTTTCTTGATAACAATGATAACAATCTTCGACATAATATCAATATCTTTTCTTTTTATGTTTTTCTTTTTGCTACGTAGTATATAAAAGCTAGCGCTCGCGGACTACATGCAGTAGCGCGGCAAAAAAGTGCGTGCTGGGGTTTCGTACCATTGGCTGTGATGCCACAGAAAGTTGTCGCCAGGTACAGAAGTTGTTTGCAACTGAAAAGTCTCTCCATTGCATTATGTGCTCCCATGACATGCTTTGGCATAGCCACCTGCTATTATGCAATATATAATACACAATTATGCCATATATAAATGTGTATGTGGGCATCTTTTTTACCTAAACTGTTGCTATAGTCGCATTGTGAGCATTATCTGATACTGAAAAAAATTGCAAAGTGTGTTCGGCGAAGGCCTGTGCCTATTGAGATGGGGTCGGTCAGAATGGCACGCGATGCGTGCGTCTCCCTTCTTCCATAATTGGACAGGCTTGGCATAGCCACGCTACGCAAGCAGAGCGCGAGCGCTCTAGAGTCCGACGCAAGGCGCGACCGAAGCGGCCGGCGTTCGTTGGCGCCCCGGCGGCCACCTGGCACCGTGCCAGGGCACGCACGGAGGGTCGAACAGACGGATGTGAGCATGAGACATTAAAGACTTTCGCCTTAATCATTAAGGCGAAAGACATGACCGGCTCATGAGAGGGTCCCGCGGCAAAAAGCCGGTGTGTGATACGAACGAGGCACATTGTCGCTGCAAGGGTGAATAAGTGAATGCGATAGCAAGGAAGTGTAATGTCGTACGAAGTAAACTCAGCCTCTGACTCCTTTAGCAGGTGACCCGGCGTAACTCAACAAAACGATGGCGTGAAAAAACGTTGCTCATGCATGGAGTGACTCGACCTTTAGTCTGCCTCTTGTTTTACGTTGCGATGGGAACACAACACGCATTAAACGGTAAATGAGCCGCCTGCGCATTCCGATAAATATACGGCGCACAGCATGCCCGGCCGGTAAAACTACGAAGTTGTTGTCAGAACAACGCATACTCTTACACCCCACCCCTCTCCACACACACACACACACAAACACAAACACACACACACACACACACACACACACACACACACACACACACACACACACACACACGTGCGCGCGTGCGCGCACACGCGACCGCGCTTGAGATACCCTTCCATGCGCCTTTCGCGCGACGGAGCCGTTACCATAAGGACATTTTTATTCGCGTTGCACTTGTGCCTGCGCCAGTTATTACACTTTTAGTGGGCACCCAGGTACTCTTTATGATGTGGTCAGTTATTTAAACCACGGCAACAAGGCCAAAGAACGAGTAATTCCCTTATTGCAAAAACCAGCGCCTTTCCACCCCCCCCCCCCCCCGTTAACGTGATACCAGTATGTTTCTTGGCACTGGATCCCACTGGGAACACTGGTGCACGCTGGGATTCACTGGCGCTTCGGTGAGTGCACTAGGACAGAGCTGGGTCGTACTGGTGGGGGCGCTGGCTTGGCCGCTGTGACGCTGGCGCGTACTGGGAAGCGCTGCAAACGCTGGAATTTTCACTCGACTGCGGTGGTGCATATTGGAGCCTGCACTGTTTATTCCAGTGCGGCATGCAGGTTTCTGTAGTTCTTGCGGCGGAATGTTTCGGTGTCGTTGAATATAGATTGTTTGATTTGATGGCACCAATGGATGGTATCCTAACAGGTCCCATTTTCACAACTTCTTGCTTACCAAAGAAAAACAATGGTAAGCGCAATACATTATGTGGTATATACGAAATCACTGTGATTTTATTTTTCCGTTTGGAATGTAGGGAAAATTGTGTTAAAACACAAAGGAGCCAACACTGCTCAATTTGTTTTTGGCATGCTTTTTTTATTCACGCATGTAAATAACGGCGTTATTTCTTGCGAAGCACATAGCAGCGATGAATGCACGTTTCGTGCATGCCCCGCACATATACCAGTCTCGCATCAGGAATGGATTGTTGTAATGATTCCATTTTGCAGTGTTTATAAGTCTGGAGGCGTGGGTCCTACCAGAAACAGCCAATTGTTACATCGCCGCACATTTGACGAGAAGCAAATGAACTCTGGCTTCGAAAGCCCACCTAACGGAGGCCAGAAAAACAGTCGTCGTTCCATATCGCCACACCGGAAACACATCTCTGGAAATATTTGCCCTTCCACTTGCTTCAGCTGCACTTTAGTTGACACTTAGAAAGGTTCCGAAGCTCAAATGCAGAAACTTCAACCATCGCAACTAAGCGGCGCCGAGATCGGTCCTACCTAATGGGACAACCAGCGAGCGTTACGCCTAGTGTGCCGGCCATGCCTGTCCGCATGTTACCGACGCTTATCGCTTTAAGACACGCAATTCGAAAGTGTAAGGATGACTGTAAAGTACAGTTTGGATATTCGTTAACCTAAATTAACCATTTTCCCCTGTGTATGGTTGCCGCACAAGGAGCGATGACCATCCATGCGACGCGCTTTCAGTAACGCGCACAAGCTGTCACCGAAAGCTGCCGGCCGCACTAGCCGGTACTTATCTGACTCATATATAAGAACACGTAATTGTCAGTCGGTAATTAGGTACGCCTTAGTGAACAAACTCACTGAGATATATTTTCAGCGCATTGTATTTGTATTTAGCTGAGTGGTTTTTTAGTTGTATGTATCGATATAACTGCCAATTTGTTCACTGACACGCCCCCTGTGCTGGCCCCCTGTATTAGCCTTAATGTGTTCTATATGCAGTAAAGTAGATAGGTGGGCGAGTTGGAACTGATTCATAGTGAAAACTTTTCAGCTCGAACGGGACGGAGCACAGAGAAGAGGACACTACACAACACTAGCGCTGCCTATGAACTAAGTTTTATTGAAAGAAAATCAACCACCTTGAAAACCAACAACGCATGCGCGAAAGTTCACTGTTGTGAAAGAACTCATTGAGCTTACGTAGCTCACATTCTAAAAGGCAAACGGACGGCTCAGATATGCAATCATCTCCCGCATCTTTTATGAAGTAAGCTTCCGCGAGTTCCCGTGCCCTTCTATCACTATGTTTGCGCAAGATGACAGTGTTGTCAAAGAACGGTTTACAACCACAAGCCCTACAATGTGTCGAAAGGTGTGACGTCGGCGTTCCCTTCAAGGTGCTATTGTGCTGGCGGAGACTTTCGTTGATGCATTTCCCGGACTGGCCTATATACACCCTGCCGCAGGAGAGCGGAATCCTATAGACGTCAGACTCTGGAGTTTTGCGGACACGTAGCGCCACCTGTCGGAGCAGTTTTGGGTAGTGCAAAGTCCGGCTCCATGCACAGTTTGCTGTGCAACCGGGTGCAACTAGCTAGTTGGAAACAACAATTAACCTAAATATTTGGTGTGTTGGCGCATTGAGCACTCAGAAAAAGAGCTACGAATTTATCTCCGCTAGTCGGACGCGCAACCGAACCGCCATGAAGTGCGCGCCAGAACGACGGCGAAAACAAGAGCAGCCGAAACAGCTCTGCGCGCTACGAAGAAAGGCTTCAGTGGAAGCTGCTGTTGCGTTGTGAATTCCCACGGACGTAAAGGACTTGTTTTACCGATTTCTGTAGCTGTTGCACGAAGCAGAACGGCGAGAGGTCTGGATACGGGCCGTTGCGAACGTGCTGGGTAAGCGAATTACTCGCGTTCTCCACAGCCGGTCGCATGAGAACGTGTGATAATGTGGGTCTCATGTTAGTGTTTTGAGTAACCTTGACTATGAAGCTTAGCAGAGCCTCAGACCGCGGTGCGCGCCGTGCAGGAGTTTAATGCAGACTGGTGAAGCGCGCGATAAACATCGCGCACTCCGCGACAACCCATAATCTTAACTGGTCGTCATCACGCAGCATCGCCCACGTACGCATTGAAGGTTCAAAGTTCTGGCTTTAACTAGCAAATGCTAACACGTGCATCATACAAGTAAATCGCAAAGTTTTGGTCGTGACCACCGTCAGGTTTTTCCTTACCCGTGGTCTCCGCGATTGCCGGAGCTATCTCGGAGGCCACGGTTTTGCCTTTCGTTGTATGCCGAGAAAGTGGACACGCACGTATCCCCATTTGCAGTTTATACAAACGGAAAACAACCGACAACAGAACATTCGACGATGCGTAATAAAACAGTTCAACGCACAGGAAGCGAGAGATGGATGGAGAATGCAACTGCAAAGGCGAAAATCGCCGGGACCATTCATGCCTGATAAAGCGATCTTTGTACCACTGATCGTAGGAAACATTGCTCGTGTACGTACTTCATCGCTTTGACATTTTGTATATGCCCAAATTTAACCCTCTATTGCATGAATTATGAGAAAGTCAATAGAAAAATTATTTCATCATTTTTTTTATCATTAACTACATGAAGAATAACATGTACAAAAATTTTCAGATTTATTGTGACTGTATTAATGAAAATAAAGGTTTGTGCCAAATATGGCACACTATGCACGTGGGCGAGCAAACTTGCTGCCATGGCTGAAAAACAAAATCTCACTGATTGCGGTCTTTTTAGCTTGATTTGTGGAATAAAGCAAAGCAATTGCTTCCTGTGTTCAGGCATAATTGAACATTTTGGTTAGTGCATCTGACTGCCGACATCTACGTGCAAGATGGCCGCTTACACGTTTGGCTCTTCGCATGGTGCCGCCTTGCTGTACTTTCCTGCACGAATTTCCGACCGCTGACTTGTGGTTGTGAGCGTCAGTTGCCCACAGATCGTAAAAGCTAAATATCGCCGTGCACTGGTTAGACTTTACATAATTTTTTCGTGCACCCACGCCAATAATGTAACAAAAAATTGCCAGGTACTGCTGCTGACACTCGATATTCTCGTGAAGCATCTCAAAACCTACCGCCACAACTGAAATCTGGAAAAACAAGCTGTGCTGCAAGATCTCAGATGATTTCTTTTCGTTTGTATTTGCACTGTGCAACAAAACATAGATGGCATCATATTGCACATTTCATCACTCACATGCATACTGTGCTAAATATGGCACACACCGATTTCCGACTATATACCGTAGTGGAAAACGGAATTGAGAAGAGCCTTAATGAGCATGAATTTTCAAAGCCACGAGATATGCGTAAATAATTTTTTCTTGGTTCTGCAAACAGAAAATGGTTGCAAGAAAAATATAGCAGTCACTGTCGTTCATGATCCGAGCTTGCACGTGCACCGTGCAATCTATTTCATGTCTAGATTTCATACTGCTCTAGGGATGGCAGCGCTTTTTTTATATTTAGTGCACGTAACCATAAGGATTACTCTAACTGTGTCACATTCTCCACTGGTCCTCTTGCGCCCGCTATAAAAATGTTAATCGGTATGTGCCAAATATGGGACGCCATGCAATAGAGGGTTAACGCATTTAGGCGTTGCAGAACGCACGTCGGAGTGCCTCGAACTTGATGTCATGCGATGCTCGCTGCTTGCGAGTTGCAGCACGCCGAAATAGCTGAAACATCTTTTGCATTGTAGCCACAGTTATTCACTTTGATGAGCTTCCTACGTTTCTGAAGCGAGGGTGGATTGACGGAAGAAGCTTTCCAGGTCCTTGATTTTCAGGAAACAGCCTTCAACACGAGCGAAAGAGGGGGGGTTCTATAGTGGCCTACGCGCATTCGCTTGCGGACGGCTCTCTTTGCACTACCCAGTTATGGCCAGGGCGGCGATGAGGGCGCTGGTGGCGGCGTTCTTCGCAGCGCCGCCTGGGCAGAGTCTGACGTCTATAGACCACACCAACAGAGCAGGAAACGGGGGGTTTACGATGCTTCACCGTGCAAACTACACGTGAAGTTCCTCTAGCTTTGTTCTCAATCGCAGCACAAGCTTTTCCAACTTTTTGGTTTGAAGAGAAGAGAACATCGACGTGAAAACTTTCTGCTATCTTCTTAAATAGATGAGACAGCCGGTGCACGTAAGGCATGACGGCATATCTCCCTGGGCTTATCGCCTGGATCATCGGTTACGACTTGGCGGGATTTGCACTTCTTGATTAACCTTTCCGAGGCTGACACAAGAACATGCGCAGGAAACCCAGCGTTATGTAGTCGGTCAACTTGCTGCCGAACGCTATCCTGACATTTGTGTATGCAGGACTTTTTCAGGGCTGAATGCAACGAATTCATTGCGATGGCATTCTGAATAATCTTAGAATGACTTGAAGTGTAAGAAAGCAGAGATTTCTTGGAACGCGGTGAGAAACACCAGCAAACATGGTCACTTTGCAAAAACAAACGGAGGTCCACAAACTGCAAACACTTGTTACTCGGTAATTCACAGGTGAAATTCAGTCCAAACGCCTTTTCCTTAAATAACTTCATAAGGTTAACGTGGTGGAAAGGGGCACACCCTTTCCGGAAAAGAATAAGGTAATCATCGACGTAGCGATAGATTTTCACTACCAGATCACGCGCTTCACAGTCTACAAGCCAGTCTACAGTACTTAGAAAAATATCGCTCAAAACAGGTGCCACCCTAGAGCCGATACATACACCAGACTTTTGTATGAACAGCTTCCCTTCCCACGTTACAGAAGTGGACTTTAAATAAAAAGCTCAATAGCAGCCAAGTGGAGCTCCACCATCAGAAGCCCCAACAAGGGGGATCAGCTTTGGGCCGTTCAGAGAGCCCACGATGCGGCGGTCAGGCTAAGCCTGCCCGTCCCAACGTGGGAGAAGCCCACTGCGCGCTAGTCGCGTCTCTCAGGACTATATTTAATAAAGTTCCACCATCCATCCACCCAGAAACGCCTCAACAGAAACTAGGCTACTATGGACAAAGGCCAGTTCATCATTATCCCCGGTGATGCAAGATTTCACAGATTTCATCAACTGGATTTCATCAATAAAACAAATCTTCCGCATCGAGACTGGACGCTTCGCAATGACCAGGGTTACTGTTCGCTAGAAACTCCTCAACAGCACAGGAATTAGACACTCGAAAAGGGTCCACGACAAGTAGGGTAGAAAGGTGCTTCAGCAGGTAGCCGGATACTTCGGGTTGCCAAGTGTAACGTTTGGACAAAACGCAGCGAAACGGGACATCAAGCTTGTGCGTTTTTGCGGCAAAGAAAACCTGAAGAGTGTCCAGGCGTGCCTTTTCAACCGCTGAGGCGATGCGCTCAAGGCCAAACTCTTTTAGAAGGGAGACGGCTTGCTTTTTTTACGCGGTTAGACTTCAAAGGTGAAGGCTTGAAATTTTTCGAGACAGCGCTCATGGCTTTCTCCGAAAACGCCTTCTGATGAAGTACCACGAAGTGACCTTCCTTGTCTGACAGCAACAGTCTCAAATGGTTATCAACAGAAAAGTTCACAAGTGGTCCCAGTCACCCTGAAGGAATGGGCCTACCTCTTGGTTGAGATGTGGCTGAGACAAGGGTCTTTATGCACGAAGTTCGCCCCCTTCAGGGACTTGTTGCGAGATTGAGCGGGTAAGGGCCAATGTGTCGAGCGTAGACAGCTTAGGCTCAAAGAAAAACTTCGGACCGAGCTCTAACACTCGAAGTAGCCTGTCAGGAACCTCAACGTCCCCCAAAACTGGCGCCTCCACTCTTTGCGGGGTTTGCTGCTTCCTCTTCGGCAACGTCGGTCGAACACAATTCCATAGGTATTCAGTGACACGTTCAGTCGTCACTTGCCACTCAGCGTTTGCAAGTGTCTGCAGTTTCTGGACATCCGTTTGTTTTTGCAAAGTGACCATGTTTGCTGGTGTTACTCAACGCGTTCCAAGAAATCTCTGCTTTCTTACACTTCAAGTCATTCTAAGATTATTAGGAATGCCATCGCAATGAATTCGTTGCATTCAGCCCTGAAAAAAGTGCTGCATTTCACAAATGTCAGGATAGCTTGCGGCAGCAAGTTGACCGACTACATAACGCTGGGCTCCCCTGCGCATGTTCTTGTGTCAGCCTCGGAAAGGTTAATCAAGAAGTGCAAATCCCGCCAAGTCATAACCGAGGATCCAGGCGATAATCCAGGAGATATGCCGTCATGCCTTACGTGCACCGGCTGTCTCATCGATTTAAGAATATAGCAAAAAGTTTTGACGTCGATGTTCTCTTCTCTTCAAACCAAAAAGTTGGAAAAGCTTGTGCTGCGATTAAAAACAAAGCTAGAGGAACTTCGCGTGTAGGTTGCACGGTGAAGCATCGTAAACCCCCCGTTTCCTGCTCTGTTGGTGTGGTCTATAGGATTCCCCCTCTCCTGCGGCAGGGTGTATATAGGCCAGTCCGGGAAATGCATC
>JALIZH010018916.1:0-50479 GCA_030522465.1 Rhipicephalus appendiculatus
AGATAACACCTGCCGGCGCGCGGACGCCGCCGCGGACAACGCCGGACGCCTCACATAGCCCGACTAAGAAATGCATTCGCATTTAAAACTCTTATAATGAGGACGTTGCATCCAAGAAGTGACATAGGTATGTCCGCGAACAAAGGTTGTCAATATTTAGCCCCTTAAGGCGAGAATTTTGCTGAATTGGCTGCGAATGAGTCATATTGGGACAACAGAATTTTAAGGCACTTGATATTACTCTTGAACAAAGAAAGTGAAGTAGTAGTATGCGGTTTCGTGCGTGTTTTAGTAAATAATTATAATTAGCGCTTAATTAAAAGTTTCCCGTTGTGAATAATGTTCAATTTTAACATATAAAGTATCGAATCGTAGGCCCAAAATGCACGCGCAATTCGTTATTGGTTCTATTTACTATTGGAGCGCGGCACGTCGAACGACCCGTCGAACATCGTAGTGCCTCCACATTCTTAAGTAGGGTTCTCAAACACGCGGCCCGCGGACCTTTCGCTAGTGGCCCGGCCCCGACATCATTTTCGTTCGTTTTAGTGGAAAGTTGTGTGTGCTGGGAATTTGATTTACCCGATTGATGATAGTTTTATGATAGGCCAGCCAGCCTTCTGTGGCACGTACCCGTTTGTTGGGCTAACTGTTGCTTTCATTTTTAGTGGACCAGTGGTGAGCAGTGGGATTTACCGAATGTCTGTGGCGCATACCCGCTTATGATGCCCACAAGCGTTAAGCCGGACCCCGGACACGAAAGGCTCGACCAAAAGGAGCTTCGCTGTTAAAACTATCAACTTGATGAACGGGTATGTGCCACAGAAATCGGGCAAATCCCACTGCCCGGCCACTAGTCCACTAAAAAAATGAAGAAGGCAACAGACGGTCCGCAAGCTCCCGTTAAGATTTCTAGACAGATGTAACCAGTAATTGAGGAAGGAAGGAAAGAAGAGGAGGGAAAGGAAAGGCAGGGATGTTAACCAGTCTAGTAGGACCGGCATGCTACCGTACACTGGGAAAAGGGGTGGTGGAGATTTAAAGATGGAGATAGAGAGAGAGAGATAGAGCAGAGAGCACGCACACACAAAGTCTCACTTCACAGTCATCACAGCCATAAGTCTATAATCTTCGGTGCAAGTCCGTTGCCTTTAAGAAGTTTAGCACTGCCTTTGTCGCCTTCACCCGCGATGACCAGTAATTGAGGAAAGCTCTAATAAACCATCGGGATTACCCCAACGATGAAAACAGTGGCCGCACATTTCAGCTTCGCTCAAGATCTCGGCGGAGTGCTTCAGCGGTACGTACATTGAGAGAATGCTAGGGGACTGGAAAGACAACGGCGGCTACGCGATGAAGACCCCGAGGCGATGGAAGCCCTACGCCAACGATGACGTGCCCGTAGATGTATGGGAGGTGCGAACGCTCGGTTTCAGCGCGAGTTGCTTTCTCTGGAGTTTGGACATACGTGTCGTGTCTGTGACGGTCTGCGGATTAACTGGAGTTTGGACATACGTGTCGTGTCTGTGATGGTCTACGGATTAACTGGGTTTGGACATACGTGTCGTGTCTGTGATGGTCTACGGATTAACTGGAGTTTGGACATACGTGTCGTGTCTGTGATGGTCTACGGATTAACTGGAGTTTGGACATACGTGTCGTGTCTGTGATGGTCTACGGATTAACTGGAGTTTGGACATACGTGTCGTGTCTGTGATGGTCTACGGATTAACTGGAGTTTGGACATACGTGTCGTGTCTGTGATGGTCTACGGATTAACTGGAGTTTGGACATACGTGTCGTGTCTGTGATGGTCTACGGATTAACTGGAGTTTGGACATACGTGTCGTGTCTGTGATGGTCTACGGATTAACTGGAGTTTGGACATACGTGTCGTGTCTGTGACGGTCTACGGTTTAACTTGAACCTTTCGGCGCTGAGAGGCAACCTAGAAACAACGTAGTACCACCTAGCTAAACCCTGGCAACAACCTAGAAGCAACCAGATAAGATTTCAGAATTGTCCAGCTTCGCTGTTTTAAGCCTTGTGCGACTTAGTGGAAGCTTCGTCATTATTAATTTTTTTTTTGTTTGGTGTGAGGCATCCCATACGGTCATCATGTGTTCAAACATAACCGTGAAACAAAACTCCACATTTCAGAATCGGCTTCCGAGATTTCAGTTCATTCTGGAGATCAGTATCAATATGTTGCTTGAATCCTGACGCCAAATGTCCTTCAAGGATGACCCGTACGAGAGATATGGGAATGGACTTCCTTCAAATAGCTAGGTTAGCTGATACCTTGCTCAAGCTCCTCTCCAGTTGCCCGTCCCCTCCAACCTCCTTCACTATCCCGGCCCTTGCTGGACTAAATTTCGCGACTGCGGCCCACTAGCTGAGGTGAGCTTGAGACCCCCTGGTCTAAAGAGATCGGCTACAGTCATACGTAGCACACTGAGGTTAAGTCAAGACACACACACTCTGTAGAAGGTCCAATTCATCCTATGCAGCACATTGAGGTTAAGCGAAGACACACCGACTATCTAGAAGGTCCAATCCAGCCTATGCGTCATGTGTCTTGCTCTTTTTGGCCACTGGTGCAAGCAACGGACAGAAACAAGTTGCGTTTGCAAGTTACGACACTAGGTCTCACGGGACTAGTGCTGCACTACAGCTGCATACAGATGTCCCATACTGAACTCTAAGGCGTCCACCTTTTTCTTCAAAAAAAAAAAGAAAAAAAAGAAAACATGCACAACTGAGAACTACCGCGCATCTCTCATAGTAGAGTAAAATTACTTTGAACAAAATTACCTTTTTTCTCACCACCCGGCCAAAACTAATGCAGGTGTTTTCTGCGCTACATTTAAGGGGCAGACCTGGCGGTAGGGTTGTTAAGGTGCTCGGCTGCCGACATGAAGGTCGCTGGTTGGATCCCTGACGTGACGGTGGCATTTTCGATGGAGGCGCGGATGCTAGGACCACGTGTACTTAGATTTAGCAGCACTTTATAGAATACCGCGAGTCGAAATTCACGGAGCCCTCCTGGCGCGCCTCCTAATTATGTCGTGGTTTTGACTCGTAAAATCCCAGCAGTTATTACTACATGAAAGGGACAACCTAATGGTATCCTTTAGTACATGTGTCGTCTGCTGCGCGGCGCAAAGACTGCTCTTCCCAATAGTTGCGAATGCAGGAGAGCCGTGAACGGCCGCACGAAACTTGCAGTCCACGATGTCAAATAGAGTTTCACAGGTGAACGCGGGCCAGTGCTTCATAACCAATTTGAGAACGAACATTTTATGCACACCCATAGCTCAGTAAGCGCTGCCGAATCCAGCGTAAACAGCAGCCTGGTTAAAAGCATACCTGGTCCTGTCCTCAGGCTGCAACGTTCTTGCGGCGCAGGTGCAGTGCTTGCGTTACTCGAATCCGGCAATGGCGCATAACGCCAGTGCGTGTGCCCACACGACGTCCACACCGACAGATGTATCCAATAGAAACGAACCGACAAAAACAGCTAACTCTCTCAGGTGATGTCTCTGACCACGTGACGTGTCCAAGAACGTGGCAGATATTAAAAACAAAAAAGCTGTTCGTGGCTTTCCGTGCACCGGGGCCGAATGAATAGCCGGTGTGTTGCCGAGACTAGAGAACCATTTACCTTGAACAAGAGATTTTGAGAGAGAGAGAGAGAGAGGAAGAGGAAGAGGGAGAGAAAGAGGACACAACTGTTTACCGTCGTACCACAGCGCCTGTTAATCGAAGCAATCCGACAACACGTAATCTCAACCGTGCTTCCTCCAGCTGGCTATTGACCGATGCACAGTTGACCAACACGAGGAACGCACGTTACGACAGTAAGGCGCCAAGGGATGCGCGAATAATATGAATAGGGTAATGCGAGACTACTTTTTTTTTGTTTTACCGTGTAGACTACGAGCACCTCGATCGCATATTTTTTTGTTCTTTTTTGTTTTTTTTTCCGGTGTTGACGCTGTCGAGATGCGACGAATGTCGCATAGCGCGCGCCAGCCACGAGTCGTATATCACTTGTCAATGTTTCTAGCAGCTGTCTCGCCTGACTTTGCCGCTAATAAACGTCGACGTGCTGCGCTTATTGCAAGGCGGGCATTACAGGCTTTTTTCCACCCCCCGGCATGTTCTTGCGTCACACCAATTTCTGGCATGCAGCTGCAGGATGTCGGGCAGCTGCCGGCCGGCTAGTGACAATAACACGAAGAATAGAAATTGCGAAGAACAATCTTGCAGGACTGGTGCCACAATAGACTGAAGAGCTCAATTTACGTAGCGCTAAATTTCTACCATAAAGACATTTCGTAAACGTGTTTCAACTTTTTTATATTGCGCCCACGGGCTGCCTAACTAAAGCAAAAAAAAAAAAACAAAAAAACAATCAATTAATGTGAAAAAGGATCTTTTCAAACGACAGTAACGGTGCTCAATACGAGTAAGTGAAATAATGAGCTACACCATTCCCGGGGTCGTCACACGTGCGCATAGCGCAATATTACTGCTTGGCACTTCGCACTACCCTCTAAAGAAGAAAAAAAAAAAAGAGAGAGAATGTGCCTTAGTCTTTACCTTGAGTCTTGACGCGCCACGTAGGGACTCTTTTTAAAGAAGAACGTTAGCGCTACTTTTGGTCTCGCGACTTTCCGAAGAGATCGTAATGATTTCCAAAGAGAGCCCACGTGACTCTGTAAAGAGAGCTATCTATTTGAGAATTCAGGACTCACAAGAAATACTCAAAGGGCCGTTTTTTTTAGGATGTGGACAAGCTGATAAATAAATACCCCTGAGAAATGTTAAATTTTACGTGGCAAACGCGAGGACGGAGAGAGATTGAGGAGAGGAAAAGACGCTATTTTTGCAAGCCTAAATGGGGACCAGGTCTCAGCGTCTGCAGGGGAATGGGGAGAGAAAAATAAAGATGGGAAGGCGAGTTAATTGGTGTGCTAATGTGGCAGCTAGTGGCCAAATACTGCTCCAGGGTGGCCAATCCTTCTCTGGTGAGGCATTACCGGCTGTGGTCACCGGTTATCCCTCGCCCCAGGCATCTTAATGCGATTCCGTAATTCTGTGGGGGGATCGCGTGGCACCGGGATACGAACCACCGACCTCTTGCATGCTGAAGCTGATGCCCAACATCTACGCCATGGCTGCCTTGGCCATCGCTGCATCGCTGGTCATCAAGAGTAACAGACTGGATTCCAAGAATAGGCAAACGCGCGAGGGGGGAGACACTAAGATGGGTGGGCAGATGAGATTAAGAAGTTTGCCGGTATAACGTGGATGCAGCAAGCACCGGACCGGGTGGATTGGCGGAACACGAGAGAGGCCTTTGTCCTGCAGTGTGCAGAGTCAGGCTGCTGCTGCTGCTGATGATGATGATGATGACAGGAGAGGAGAAGAAGAGGAGAACGGTGTCCATGGCCTGAGGACGTGGCGGGCGGCTTCTACAGCCGGTCGTAAACGTGATGTCGTGTGACGCTTGATATGGCTAGGATGAAGTTCGCCATTAGCTGGAAATTTCGGCAAGTTAGGGCTACACGCAAGAACACCAATTAACGCTTAAATGTGTATTAGTAGACTACGCTTACGTAACAGTTATTGGGCTTACAGAATAACGGAAAGGTGGGCTAGTTGGTTAGGGTTCATGATGAATTATATGGGGCAGCGCTGGAACGAAGACAAAGACGAGAAAAGACAGGACATGCGCTGTACTCACAACTAAATTTTTTATTGGAAAAAACGCCACTTATATATCCAGCATCGTGCTTACATTCTTTTCTTGACTTCTGCACGCTTTTTTGCACCCATGGAGATGTATTCCTCACGATTTGATAATACCGTCAAGTCTTCTCTTGTACTGGCGACCACGCATTCGCCATCATCACCATCAGCCTGACTACGCCCACTGCAGGGCAAAGGCCTCTCCCATGTTCCGCCAATCAACCCGGTCATGTGCTTTCTGCTGCCACGTTATACCTGCAAACTTCTTGATCTCACCTCTCCCCCTAGTTTTCTGTCTCCCTCTCACGCGTTTGCCTTCTCTTGGAATCCAGTCATTATCTCACCTTAATTTAATTTATGTCCCCATGGACCAGCAGCCCACACGACATGACCAAAACAACAAAAGTCACATCATCTCTTATGCATTCACCTAAGACGACACGAAGGAGAATGCCATCTTCTTTTCCTTCTAAGTCTATTGTTTTGGTGCTATATTTGTAATATTGTAATCTACTAATACCAGACAAATGTTCTTTTTTTCTCTTCAGCGACCCTTCAAGAAGCTTGCGACACTTTATAGACACTGCCTTAAAACACCCTATTGAACTTATAGTTGAAAAAATACCAACATTACATCAATACACAAATAGGGAGAGATGAAATTCTTGAAGAATTGTAGGCCCATCAGTTTGCTTTCAGTATTGTACAAAATACAAAATATTCAAGAAAGTAATTTCAAATCGTTCAAGCTTAACACTTCACTTTAATTAACGCTGAGGGCAAACTGATTTTAGGGCGTCGTGCTCTATGATGAATCACAGCCACCAGATCAATGATGTAATGGAGAAAACTGCCGAGTACAAGGCCCTTTATAGGGCTTTCATAGACTGCGATAAGACGCAGAGTTTCTAGATTTATTGTCCCTCTACATGACGTCTACTTTTGTAGAATGGGACGGCCAAGTGTCCCTGCAGAAAGCTGGAGTGGGCATAGGGTCATGCATAGCGCCAGTGCTCAGTGACCTGTATTTGACCTCTCTTGACACTAAGCTAAACGAAGAGCTATCGGGACCCAGCGTCATAAAAATTTTCAGATGTATGGACGATTTTCTCGTCTTGATAGTGACGTGGAACATTTCCATAATGAGGTGGTGGGAATTATTAGCACATTAAAGGTGCCTCCAGCCTTTGCAAATCATGCACGAATCGCCTGAAAATGACATGCTCGAGTTCCTTGACCTAAAGCTGTTTCTTTCCCCACGTCATATGTGGTCGATCTACGAGCCACGGAACAGGAAACTCCTTTTGTCATTCGTGTCTGCTCACACGAAACTCGTAAAAAGGGGAATCGCACAGATGTGCCTGCTCAATGCACTCAAGAAGTCCTGCGTGCACCGTATCAATGAAATCTTTGGCTGTCAGATGCAGCGCTTGGCTGCAGCAGGCTACCCAGAGCACTTGACCGTGGCTGTTGCTGAGGTTCTTCTGCACAAGACGAAGACAGTGTGTCAGCAGGATGAAGCGCACAAAAACGAGGAACGTGATCAAAGGAAGGTGGCTGTAATTCCATATCTGCACTCAACGTCACACCGTTTCGAGAAGATTGGCGAAAATACAGGCGTGAAAGTCGTATTGTCAGCCCCCCCCCCCCTTCCCCAAATTGACCACGTTATACAACCTGACATCACCTGTAGAAAGAGAAAAAAAAAGATTGCAATACACAGCACAAGAACAGATTCGTTGCATGTACCGAAGGAGTTGTGTACAGGATACCGCTGTCGTGTGGCAGAACGTACGTCGGGACAGACGGAAAGATGCCGAAACAACCTTTTAAGGGAAGCACAGCGGCAACGTGGCAAAAAGACAAGGACACCTGGTGCAACATTGCCATGACGATGGGTGTACCCCGTACTTTGACAATACTGTGGTCTTGTTCAGAGACAAAGACTGGTGCGCGCGTGAGATAATAGAAGCTGCAGCAATAAACTGCTGCGATTATGAGTGTGTCAGCGCACCATCCCTTGTCTTATCCCGAAGAGAAATACGTTTTGTTGATGGCAGCTGGCAAAGATGCAATGCCACACGTATTGTTTTGATCAGGTGCAGTTGTTCCTTCTTTCTCTTTCACCGTATATATTTCCGCGCTCTGACATTAAACATTAGTTCGAAGTAAGTGCCTGTGCTTGTCGTGTTTCTTTGTCCCTTGTGTTAGAAGTTCCGCGCTATAAAGCTTGTAATTATGGATTACCAACTAGCCCGAAGCAACGCCTTGCGATAAGACATTCCACTCAGCAGAAACGCCCACTGTCTTGGAGGCATTTCGTCGTGAAGGAACACTTGAAACATTTGTGAACGCGTTTGGCAACATCTACAGACACTACCACTACCTCGATTCCCTACCCTAGCGAGAGAGGGAAAGAAAGAGAGAAGACGTTTATTGATGAGTGGCCAGTTAGTAAAGGTGGGATGGTCTGTTATTCCAGGAACCCTCTGGCCTGAATCAACCGTCGAGCCCGGGCGACGATTTGGCGCTGGTCGACCAGGTCCGGCTTGGAGATTGAAGCTTCCTACGCTTCACTGAGGAGGTCTGGGTCAGCATCTGTTGCTGCTGCTTGTAGCGCTGGGATGATTCCTTTGCGTTGCAGTTGAACGTGTTCCAGAGTGTCAGTCATATTGCAGTGTTGGCAGAAGCAGCCGTATAACATTGGCTTCATATGCTGCAATAGGATGCAGTGAGTGGTGGTGGTGGTAAAAACATTTATAGCAGAACCAAGGGAGGTATGCAGGGACCGCCCCATAACAGGACGGCACCGACAACTAGTAGGTGGGGATCCCTAGTACCGAACCCCATTGATGAGCGTATTGCTCTGAAGTCGCCTGTAGTCAGTGCATTCGTCTCTTGTAAGCTTGGGACGTGGGGGAAGGTCTCCGTTAGAAATGAAAAAAAAAGTCGATCAAACAGGGTTCAGGTGAGGAGATGGAATTCGCCACGATGTTGTTCACTGCATTCATGGAAGTATCCAAAGGACTAGATTGGGTATAAACAGGACTATTGACTTACGGAGAACATTTCATTGACTCACGGTCTGCAGACGACGTCGCTCTCCTCAGGGAATCATGGGAACAAATTAAAAAAAAAACGATTGAAGAACTAATCAAGGGACTGGCATCGTGTGACAGAATCGAAAATGATGGACGTAGTATTACGTGAGACGAAGACAGCAGGATTGATCAGAAAACGAACAGCTGTAGCCGTCATTCTATTTGACATGAAGAGAAAATATGAACCTTGACAGGTCGTGTCATACGCGCAGGCTTTTTCAGTTCCCCGGAGGGGGGGGTCGGCGTCGGCCGGGGAGAGTTAAGCCAGACTAACTGTTAAGTAAGGGAGAGATGCATAACGTAACCGCGTGACTATTGCGTCAACAGTAATGCATTGTGTATGTGCTACCTTTATTCCAGCGTTATAGGAGAACTGACACGAATTTTGATTATGTTCAGGTTGTTACTCTAACCCCTTCAGGCGCAACGTCCACATGTGTGGACGCGACTTGTTTTTGCCAGTTCCTCGGACTAGTGGGAAAGAAAGTGCAAGATACATTGTGCATAGGAATAATTGAACCTTCTGCATAGTAAACGTGTCTTGACTTGACCCCAATGTGCTGCATACGACTGCAGCCGATCACTTTTACGAAGGCACTACGATGTTTGACGGGTCACTGGGCTTGCCGCGTTCCAGAACCAACTTCTTAAGTATTATTTTTCTTTGCTCAAAATGAACACAGCAAAAAACGAACTGCGTGTGCATTTTGAGCCTAAGATTACCTTGTTTTCGTGTAAAAATCGTACCTGAGTGGTTGAATAATAATTAAATATTTAATTATACGACAATTAAGATTAATTAGCATTGCTCGCAAAAAACAACATATTTTTCTTCATTTTCTTTCTTGAAATATAATAACGAGTGCCTTAGAATTGTGTTGTGCGAAATTTAGACATTTCCGGACAGTGCATCATAATGCGCGCCTGAAGGGGCTAAATAAAAACGCGGGTGTCGAGAACCCTAAAAAGAGTGCCGTGGCGCTTGGGAATGCATCGAATATATTTTAATACCGCTACCCTTAAAACAGCAATTTCGGTTTCGGTATCGAGAGGGTGGCTTCGCAGTCACCTGTCAAGAGAGCTCTGACGCCACGGGGAGACTGCAACTCGCGACATACTTGCAACAGCTGCCTGTTTGCTGTCAGCCGTACGTGGTTCACGTAAACAACGATGAGTGAATTGTCGACCAGAAACTGTGACAGTGATTTCCACGATTTAAGCTGCATGCAGGACGCAAACTTCGCAAACCCAGTGAACTGTGTTGACTTGTCGTAATAATATCCATTGCGATGAGGGTGCCTTGCAGATGCTGGGCGACGAACTTTAATATCAAAGTAAAATATTTAGTACGTGTTCTCTGGCTCCAGTGGGTGGAGAGCGATGACAGTGCACACCATGGAAACGAAAGATGTCTCTTCTGGGGTGCCTCAAAATCGTGGCAGTACTTCTTTAAACTACATGTCATAAACAAATGCAGTGGCTAATTAAGGGCTTCTCAGGTATGCGACCAGATGGGGGGGGGGGGGGGTCATAATGGATGAGTTCGGGTTAAGGTGACAGCACAAGCACCTTATTATCCCCTCCCCTGTCCCCGTCCCTGTCACTGACGTCTCTGGGCCATGTGCAGGATAGGCAATGGGAAATCAGTGTAACGGAATACATACCAAGGAATGGGAGACACAGCCGAAGGCGGCAGTGGCTTAGGAGGGGGCTATAAAATTAAGAAAGTTGCCGACATAACATGAAGTCAACTCGCGCATCACATGGTAAATCAGAGATCAGTGGGAGTGGCCTGTACCTTGCGGTGGACATGAAATAGACTGTTAATCATATCATCTGCATGGTAGATAAAACTACGAACCTTTTTTATAGTTGTTAGATGTCTTGCTATCGCAATCAGTACTTCGCCGAATATCTGACTTTTTGATTAAGTTTGTTACATTTATTGATGGGTATATGTCGGTAAACTCACTCGAGTCAGACTCAGGCTTACTCGTAGGTATAAAGGAGTCCAGCTGTGTAAATATTTTGGCCAAACAGAAAGTTAGGGTATGGTAAGTCCGTTCAGTTACGGTTATATGGATATTTTGCCACCTTGCGCTCAAGCCTGGGTGGGCACAATTTTATTGTGTCTGAGTGAGCCCAGTTAGGTAGACTTCTGGTGAATGTGATTCTGTGTGAGCCCAGACGAATGGTATGTTGGGGAAGCTATGTCAAAGTGATGCCGGATGAGAAGAACACTGGAGAGTGTGAGTCACGAGCCAGAGGCAGTCCAGCTGCGTATAATTTAGGTTGAATGAGAGTCCATGTGAGGCTCTGAGTAGAATTCAGGTGAGTTTAGTAAGATCAGCTGAGTAGAATTCTGGTGTCTCTGAGTCCGTGTGAGCGTTGCCTTTGAAATGCCCGGTGTTTTTGAGCTACAACAAGACCTGCTGAGCAGACTTTTGTTGAATCTGAATGTACGTGAGGCCAGCTGAGTAGGATTCTCCTTAATGTGACCCTGAGCCAGCGTGGATATCGTAATTGAAATCAAGAACAATAAGTTTATATGGGCCAGGCACGTAGCGCGTAGGCAGGATAAACGCTGGTAATTAAGGGCAACTGACTAGATTCCAAGGAATAGGGAAACGCTCAAGGGGGGAGACAGAAAGTTAGGTGGGCAGAGGAGATTAAGGAGTTTGCCGGTACAACGTGGCAGCAGGTAACACAGGACCGGGTTGATTGGCGGAACATGGGAGAGGCTTCTGCCCTGCAGTGGGCGCAGTCGGGCTGATGATGGTGATGATGAGCCACCGGGAATAAAACTTTCAAAGTGAAAGTCTTATATGCCTCATCAAACGTGAAAGTTGACCGTCAGTGTCAGTCGCATCTTTGGCATTTTGGCGAGGCTAAATGCCTAAAGTGCTCCGCACTTAATATCATCATCAAGCCTCTCGACTAACAAGAGGAAGAAGACTTCTCCTTGGAGTGAGCGCACGCTCAATATGCTACAGATGAAAATGCCAAACATGGTTTCGCCTGCGTTACGCCAAACGATGACAGCATAGGACAGCCCGGGCCTCTAAAGTGCTCCAGACTTAAGATTTCACCGAGTCTGCGTTCTGTATATATTCGGCCAACTTAATGTTTGACCTTCCACTGTATTACGCTTATGTGTAGACGACCATTTGTTGTTTATTCCTTTGGAATAAGCACGCCATACTGAGACACGGAAATGCCTTAAGTGTATTCAGATATGGGACTTACGCGTATGGGCTGAGACATGTCTCATTACCATTACTTCCTTGATATGCATGGCGCAACGCGTCCATCCTTGGGAGAGAGAGAGCCCAATGCGACAGCCGACGAGACCGTGCTTGCAACACCCGCTGTTGCTGCTACGCTTTGTCATTTCAAAGAAGCTTGACGGTGAGTGAGCCGCAAAACAGCGTCGCCATCTACGTTTTCCTTCTTGATTTTTTTTTCAAGATAGCCACGATTAAACTGGCGAATTGGGCGTGTTGGTATAGCCACCCACTTCTTTTTTTTTTTTTCAGCCTGAACGCGCGAGCGTCGACCGCCGAGTCGATAAGTGCGCGAAGCGGCGAAATGAACCAGAATGCGCCCGCTCGCACTATGAGCAGTCCTGTGCAACGGTATTCTGCAAGGCCTTTCCGGGAGCCGGACACCACCCCCCGATTCGTTCGAGCATCGTTATGAACATCCGTCTTTCTTCTCTGAACGCTGCCATAAAGTTTTAACGAAAAGGTCAAGTGGTCACGCTTGAAATGGATGGGATGTGACATACATCCGTTGGTTATACAACGGCATATCCGCATTTATTTCTTTTAACGCCGGAGCTGGAGCTGTTTAAGCTGGCCGTAATCTGTCCAACGCAAACAACAACAACAACAACACTTGGTGCGGCGATGACGTCAGCACATGTTGCTTAGCAGTCGGTTGCACAGCAGTGCGCCTGTTTCGCTAGCCCATACACGGCTCTACCACGAGGCTGCCTGCCAGGACACTGAGCGCAACTGCTCGGTCGCGCCAGACGTGGCGTTACGGCCAAGTGCGCATGCGCTGCTCCTTCTTTTTGTATAAAGCCGGCGCGCGGTGGTGGTGCGCGGCGCCAGACACAGACATGGGGAGACCGAAGAAGGTTCGCACTGATGGTTAGGAAACCGCTTCCCGAGGATCGCGATGCGCTGCCGAGCGAGACTGCTGGACTCGACTCGTTTAATGCAGTCCCACGAAGTAGTACGGCACAAGCGTCAAGATGTGACTGCGCTGGACTCGACCGGAAGTTGTCATCACTTGGTATTACGTCGTATGACTCAACATCACATTGCGTCACTTCATACGGCCAGGACCAGCTAGGAACCGATCAGCTGGCTTCTTTCATCCTCTCCGACTCACTTTCCATATCTGCCGACGAATCCCACCGAGCCGCCCCTTCTACATATACGATGCAACGCCGGCTCCTCCTCTGTTGTTGCAACGCGGTTTTACCGGCTCTTCCTCTGACGTCATGCCAGATGGCGCGGCGAGCGGCACTGTCCAGCTGCGTTCGTTGCTAGGCAACAAGCCAGCTTGCAATTTCACCGGCACCTCCTCTGACGTCATGCCAGATGGCGCGGCGAGCGGTGCTGCCAGCTGCGGCGGTTGCTAGGCAACGGCTCAGCTCGCGGTGTGGCCACCGGCCACAGCGAAACGGTCTCGTCTTGCTCTTTTGTTGTGTTTTGCTGTCCTCGAGTGTAAGCTTGTGGCCATGGTGCAGGCCTTTGATAGTAATGTGCGCTATTGGTCGGAGTCCTGAAACCTCGACTTGCCACATACTCGTCGGCTAGCTGTGCTGCGCTCTTTACAGACACACCTTCCTGCCTATCCTTAACCCACAGGCGCACGTTATCCGGCAAGGTGTCATAAAACTACTCTAAGCAGATTAGATCTCCCAGTTTATTGAACTTATCCGCCCCTGCTCCTTTCACCCACTCTGAAAAATTGGTCACTCCGGCTACACGCAAACTGAACAAAACTTTCGCTAGGCTTCTTTCTTTCCTGTCAATATCTCCGAAATTCCTCCTGCGGAAAGCTTGTATTTTGCGAGTAATGTCGACTTCACTGAGCTGTACACGCCTGCCTCGGCTGCGCTCTGTCTAGCCACGACTTGCGAGGCCTCTCCCGGTAACAACGCAAGCAACCGTTCTGGCCATGTGTCCTGTTGAAATGGATGTTTCTCACAGATACGTTTAAAATTAATCAGGTAGAGACCGATGTCATCGCCTGTTTTGTACGGCTGAAGCAAACTGGTCATTCTCACGCTCTCTGTTCGCGGCGGCGGCGCATCCGCACTGCGTGCTAATCTCGCCTGCTCTAGCTTTATTTTCTCGAGCTCAATTTCTGCCTGCCTTTGTTCTCTCTTTTCCTGCCTCTCTTTCTCTTCCTCCCTTTCTTTCTTCTAACGACATATGTTTTCCCAGGCATCAGTGAGCTCGTCCTCCTCAAAATCCACTTCGTCTATCGCACTACGAATTTCGGGCTTCCTCAAACCTATTACTGATATCTATACCGAGCTCAGCTGCCAACAGGAACAGCTCATCTTTTTTTAACACTGCGATATTCATGCCTTCACGAGAGCCGACTACTACTTCTCCAATATTAACCACGCACCAGTGGCGGTCAACTCAGAGCCAGTTGCTGGATAGAACCCTGTCCTTATCGTCCGGCAAAACGCAATCGCTCAAGCACTCACACAACCTCGAGCTTGCGAAGGTTGTGTCTCCCGTAGCCACGTTCCCATGTCCGCCGATCCCAGATCGTCAGGTCTGTCTTCTGCTGCTCTTCGTTCGCAGTTTCCTGAGGTCATTCACGCTTTCACGTTGTTACTGCGACGGTTGTGCCTTCCCGAGGCCACAAAGAGGCGCGCTGCTGATCCTGGATCCACAGAATTCGCTCTTGCGTCCAATCTCGAGCTTGCGAAGGTCGTGTCTCCCTGAGCCACGTTCCCAGGTCCGCCGATCCCAGATCGCGAGGACCACCTCGCGCTGCTCTTTCTTCCATGTTTCCTGAAGTCGTCCAAGCCTTCACGCCGTTAGTGCGACGGTTGTGTCTCCCGGAGCCACGAAGACGCTCTCTGCTGATCCCGGATCCATAGAAGTCGATCTTCCGTCCGCAGTTTTCCGCATGCCTTTTCTTGAATGCACCGCTGCCAACCAGTTTGTAGCGTTATACGTGAGTTCTTGTGCGTGGACCAAGATTAGACGATGCGCGTGAGGTCATGACTTCGAGGATGTAACTTAGAAAAGCTGATTTATTTACATTGAGAAAACGTCAATCGGCCCAGCAGATCGGGACACCCACATTCTCTGGCCTCTGCTGTCCGTCTTCTGTCTCGTCGGCCGCTTTTCTCCACTTGTCTCCCCGTCCCGGCCGATTCACAAAGGGAAGAGGTGGCAAGCGGTATGAGAGGGATTAATGAGTCAGAGCCTCCTCTGTGTCATTAACCTCGAGACATGCTCTCCCTTCGTGTCCACGAGCATCTGCACTATGTTTGGGAAAGTTGACCAGTCCCGTGAAATTCCGCGAGGTTTTTCATGGGCACCAGGGTCAGCTCCCCGAACAACCGCGTTCTATAGAGCTGCGAGTGCCATCAATCACCCTCCACCTGGGCGCCCGTCACTGCGGCGCCCGCCATTGTAGCGGGGGCGCGCTCATTCCCGAATGAGTCCTTGTGAACGGAACGCAACAACCCTCATGAAGCTCAAACATTCGAAGGGAAGGGTCGGGCGTCGCCGATGTTAGCCTTTGGATGATACTCCGAAAGAAAGCGTCCCGCTATTGCTCTATTCCTTTGTCATGAAAAGTGGACAGAGAGAGAAAGTTGGTAAATAGGGTGGCCGTAGAATTGTTTGGAGGATTGACGGAAACATCTGGGACAAGGTGACTGACGGTTGAAGGGCCGGTTGGAGAAGGCACAGTCGTTGGTGAAGCGTCGGCATTCTTGACTTCGGTCGACTAGGCGCTCGCTGCGAAGCTTCGTCTGGCGTGAAGTGAATACGTAGCACCTTCCACCGAAGATGTTACGGGGAGAATACATTCATACTATACCCACAGTAAATTCAGCGGGTAACAAAATGGCGGCCAGCTCGCGAAGTATCTGGACGTCGTCTCCTTTCCTGTCCTCTTCGTCGTCCCCTTTCAGCCCATTACAATATGTCTTAACTTAGCTACAACCAACAATTTCTCTTTTTATAAGGTGTTTTATGAATATTCGGAAAACCGAAGCTGCTGGACCGGATATGCTTGGAACAGAAACCAGAGTGTTACTCGGTGCTCGTGGCCCTAAAATGATTAATGAGAAGAGCCTGAGCATTCTCTGGTCTCCGCAAGAACGCAGGAGCACCTAGTTAACGGAAGTGGATTAACCACTTGGCCTTAGATGTCAAAAGCGAACTCGTAACTTGTGTGACTGCTTTTTCACATAGACTGAATATTATTAGAAGTCCTTGACGCGCAGAGGAAACTTCGTTTTGAACAAAAAACAATGAATGATGTCAATGGCGGCACGTAGAGTTCACATGTAGGTGTACAATAGAAAGGGGAGCGATGATAAATTCAGGCGAAGATCTCGAGAGTTGGCAAACCAGTACACGTGAGCAACCCGAAGTCGTAAAAAGCCACTGAGATAGACATCCGGACATCCCCGCTCGATCGGTGCGTGGTAAATAAAAAAAAAAGAAAGAAAAGGCAGCGCACGTGGTGAGGTTGTTCACTTGCCTCTCGTGACGTCATGATGTACGCACTAAAAGCCAATTAAGGCGACCACCAACTCTGTTGACCTCCAAAATGACACGATACGTGCGCCTACACAGCGTGCATGTGCGCGCGTACGTCCAATTAAAAACTCCTTTTTCAGACGAGTTCGCACGCGTTGTGCACTACCAAAAATAAAAATAAAAAAGTGAGAGTAAATGCCAGAGGCGTCACAGGTGCACTATACGAGTGGTGTGAAACGTGCGTCAAACATTTGTGACGGAAGTAGTTAGAAAACCAATAAAACTGACTCATTACTGCTTTATCGTTCAGTGCCCCGCCAAGGTGCCATCGCGCTTCGAAACTGCAGCTGACTGAAGGCAGTTATTGTTTTAACACCCTGCACGTGATCGCTTGAACGCAAATGAGGTTTTCGTTAAGAATGTCCTCCGCCTTCGGAATAGGTTTTCCCCGAGCAGTGTCTTATTTCTTGCATAATATATGGCAATTTTATTCCATTGGTTGCCTAATACACGCGCTTTGTGATGAAGGATAACTATTGACAAGTAGCGTCATTGTTTTTTTTTTGCAGGGTGTGGGGGGGGGGGGGGGGGGGGAGGGGGGGGTCCATCTCCCTTTGATAGATGATAGTCAACATATGGTTCTCAATTTTTTTTTATTACACAGTGTCAGGGATGACAAGTGAAAAGAAAGAAGAGGAAGAAAAGAAGGGAACTGGACAAAACGCGAACAAGGAATCGAATTCGATGAGGAAAAAGAAGAGAGAGATGCGCGCGGAAGACGCCATCTTGGAGGGCTGGCGCGTGCAGAGGAAAACGGGGTGGCCAGGACGGCGGAGAAGACGGCCGAAGACCGGGCAGTCTGGGTCTTGCCCCAGTGCTGCAGGGCGTGGAGGCACGCCTGAGTTTTTTGCCTCGGCGAGCAGCCGTCTCCATGATCCGGTGGACCAGCTGGCCAGCGGTGCAGTGAGCTGCCGGGACGGGTCAGCGCTTACGACGCCGACCTGCAACAAGCCCGGGCTTGCGACCGCCCGTCTTGCCACGTCAACGACGCACGGCCCAGAGTGGAGCGGGGCGTGCCAGGAGGGCCTGCCGGCACGTGCCTCTTGCTGGCGAAGTCGGACGACGGCCGAGCACCATGCCTCGCCTCGTCGGCACTTTACTGAGCCAGCGGAGATGCCGGTACCGAGAGGTGCAACGAGCGACGGCCTCCTGACATCGTCAACCATAAGCGACCATCGGTTACCCATAGACGTTATTACTCAGTGTGAGAGACACCGGTACTTTTAAGCAGACATAGAACTTAGTAGTTTTGTTCTTGTGACATTCTGAGTGCTCCTCTGTGTGTTTATTTGTATATGTTTGTGTGGCAAATGAAGTGTGTGTTCTTGTCACACCTTTGTATCGCCTTCATGTGTTCCATTCCGCCGACTCGAGCAACTGTTAAGAGCACGCAACTTCTTTTCTATAATATCCTTTTCCATCAACAAATGTCCGTCCGTCCGTCCGTCCGTCCGTCCGTCCGTCCGTCCGTCCGTCCGTCCGTCCGTCCGTCCGTCCGTCCGTCCGTCCGTCCGTCCGTCTGTCTGTCTGTCTGTCTGTCTGTCTGTCTGTCTGTCTGTCTGTCTGTCTGTCTGTCTGTCTGTCTGTCTGTCTGTCCGTCCGTCTGTCTGTCTGTCCGTCCGTCCGTCCGTCCGTCCGTCCGTCCGTCCGTCCGTCCGTCCGTCCGTCCGTCCGTCCGTCTGTCTGTCTGTCTGTCTGTCTGTCTGTCTGTCCGTCCGTCCGTCCGTCCGTCCGTCCGTCCGTCCAAGCTCTGGCACGGAGCCAGGTGGCCGCCGGGATGCGCAAACGGACGCCGGTCGCGTCGGACTCTACAGCGCTCGCGCTTTGCTTGCGTAACGTCGCTGTGCCCAGCGTTTGCAATCATTCTGACCGACGCCGTCTCAATGGACACAGGCGTTTACGGAATACATTTCCGAATTGACAAAGAGTCCGTCAATTTAAGCGCTGAAACGTGGATGGCGTTTGCACTATGCGCAAAGCGCGAGATAATACTAATGCATGCGAACGGAGGAAGATTAGTCTCGCGTCTATCTGCGATTCGCGGTAAAAAATTAAAAAAGAAAACACGCACACATTCGGTTTGTGTGTTATCCCACTGAGAGTGTAAAAGATACAAGACATGCCACAGTCAGTGGAATGGCCACACGCTTTCGCCGAACACACTTTGGAATGTACGAAGTGTCCTTCAATTTTTTAAACGCCACCGCTAAGCCTGTGGTCTTTTGAATGCCAGCGGTGGGCGAGGAAACGGCGCGCTGCCATCTTGGAGGCGGCGGTTTCGCGGCGCAGGTTGGCGCATTCTTCGAGCGATGGCGCCACGCTGCGTGGGCCGCATCAGCCTGGAGTCGTGTTGAGGCCGCGTTGACCGCGCACGCTTGGCGAAGCCCAAGATTTATTGCGTCAGTGACAGCAAACAATGGTGTCCATTAGGACTAGTGCACAGTGCATTGTGGTGTAGTTTGGTGGGGTGTGCCTTTGCGAATGTGCACGAGATTCTGCTTTGCCGGTAGGCATATCATGCTTCCATCTACTCTCGTGTATTTTTTTTTCTATCTCTCTCTGTGTCTTTCAGTCCCCAATCCCCTTCCCCACGCAGAGTAGCAAGTCAGCGATTTACACACGCCGGCTAAATTCTCTGCCTTTCAATAAAGAGCTCTCTCTCTCTCTTGAGTACGGGAGAGCCAGACTTTTAAATGCGAAGCATTTCTTAGCGAACTTCGGCGACCTTGAGCGTATCTATCTATCTATCTATCTATCTATCTATCTATCTATCTATCTATCTATCTATCTATCTATCTATCTATCTATCTATCTATCTATCTATCTATCTATCTATCTATCTATCTATCTATCTATCTATCTATCTATCTATCTATCTATCTATCTATCTAGCCGCCTACGACTTTGTGCTCTCCTGGCGGTATCGTTAATGAGATTTATACCAAATTTGGTATGGCATAACATGACCGTATGGCGAACATAAATGGCTCGTCATGATTCTATGATTTACATGCCACGCTCATGGCACACTCGCGGCCGTTTCGTTAGCTTGATATACACCAAATTTGGTATTGAGTGACAAGACTGTATAACGAACATAAGTGGCAGGTGGTAGCATGACAATCTTGGCATGCGTGTCATCTACAACGCCATTTACATGCCCCGCTCATGGTGCGCTTGCGTCCAGTTCGGTAGCTTGATATACAGGAAAATTGGTATTGCGTGACGTGACTGTATGACGAACATAAATGACAGGTTTAACATGTAACACATGACATGCAAATTATGTAAAGCATGATTTGCTCCTTCCCGGCTGCTTCGCATTACATCGATTCCCACAGTGCGTGGGATCTGCCGGCTTTTTTGATTGGACGCTCTTGTCTGGGGTTGTATAACGACTCCCATTTTATTAATTTCCGCATTTCTCTGCGCCGCGCCCACTATCGCATTCATCGGCACAGCTCTTATCGGTAAGGTGCTTCGCGTATTCTGAGGAAAAAAAATTGCCGCATTTTTCGTTTAAACAGAAAGCTTGTCATCATCTTGTCTGAGCTATGTGCTTCCAACGAAAGCGAGACGGTGCAGTAGGTGATGTGCATGACAAATAACAAAAATGCCTGGCTGTAGTCTTCCTGTTTCAAGTGTTCTTTTAGAAAGGCACTGACCCGAGCGGAAGTTGTACGTAGGGACATGATTTATTGTTATTTCAAAACGTCTGTTGACGCCAAATGTCCGAACGTAATGAGATTTTTTAGATTTTGTTCACCTATCCGGAAGCAATCGATCAAACAAATTTATTCCCCAAACAAACCCCCTTCCTGTAGCGCAGAATTTCAGTACGTTCGCTTCTTTCAGTTTTGTTCAAACGGCAGCAAAAACATTGTGAAGCCCTCGCAAATGATATAACTTGTAACTGTCGCGGTTTTACGTCCTGAAACTGCAAAATGATTATGAGAGACGCCGTAGTGGAGGGCTTCGGAAATTGCGACTACCTGGGGCTTTTTAACATGCACATAAATTCTAAGCACATGTGCTTCTAGCATTTTGCCTCTCTCGAAATGCGGCCGCCGCGGCCGGAACAAGATCTCTCGTCTCCCGGTAAACATACAAGCAACATAACTATTAAACCAATGCGGCGAGTAGCATTTGCAAAGAAAGAAGGCGGAAGGCTGGTGACAACCTTACAAGGCGGGGAGAACATCGAAACATACACGTTGTGTCGTCTAACGAGAAATAAAAATATCAAAAAAAAAGATCAGATGTTCTTGCTTGGTAGCCTACACAGCGAACCAGTTACAAGGAAATATAGAAACATAAGGTTTTTATATTGCCTTTGTACTCAAACAGAAAAAAGTGAGAACGAAAGAGAGAGAGAGAGATGAAAGAGGCCCACACAGATATTCGAAAAAAACAGTTAAGGGAATTTAGGGCGAATGCAGCTTGGCCTTGAGGTGATTCAGAGGCTGTAAACGAATGTGAAAGTGGCTGCCAACGTTGAATAATCCTATCGGCCCTTTTGATACATTATGAGTGCTTTCTGGAAAAGCATTAGAACCGTCCTGGTATATCATATCCACCTTGAAAGAATGACATACCGAGTGTCGAGAAAGCCAATGACGATGGTCCTCTACCGAGCGGGAAATGTTGAATAGGCCTTCACAGAATTTTGTACCATTAACAGAACGATAGGCCACGGAGCATCTTTCAAAGACCAGCCTTCTTACAAACTTTTTCTTGCATTACGAAAAGTGAGGATGTGTCACAGTGCTTGCTGACACCAAATTGCTTTTTCTCTAGTAAAATAAAGCAGCACGCGGGACAGAAAATACCTATTTTGATTGCCTAACATGGTGAAGAATGTGTCGCTAAATCATCTGTCGGTGCTGTTGACAACATAAGTAGCCTGGCCAGAGAAACTTCACTGAGTGGTATATCGCAACGTACTTTGCATTTTTAAGGAAAAGTGGGTCCGGCGATGGTTCTCCGTCTAAATATGTTTCTGATTATCGCAGCAAAAAATCGCAGTGCACTTATGTGTTCCATAAAGACGACTCGAAGGTGAACGAAAGCCGTGGCTTCTTCTTCCTTTTATTCTTCTCAGTGAATAGTATACATCCCACCCCAAGAACCGAAAGCAATCTGTTCGTGACGTGGTTTCGCTCTGCCTCCGGGATCCGGGGGGGGGGGAGAGAGAGAGAATAAGAATAGAAGAAAGGCAGGGACGTTAACCTGGCTGAGCCCAGTAGGCTACCCTGCACTGGGGAAGGGGGGATGGGGAAGAAAAAATTACACCATCTCCCTCTAAAGGGAACCATGTGTGGATGCGAAGCAGCGGGGAGCCACGTCGCCGCTCGCGTTTCGCCGCAGCGGCTCGAGCGCTCATCGCGCCGCTGCACAGGAGAGAGAATGAGGCGCGCGCGCTCCGTCCTTTCCATACCGCGGAACTACCGCGGCGCCCCCCAGCGGAGTATGCAGCTGTCGCACCACCTGTCGTGCGCGCCGCTCCGTAGAGTAGAGGATTCCTAGAGGAGAGAAAGGGAGGTGCGTAGGAGAGGAGAGAGAGGGGGGAGGGGACGCGCATGCGCTGTGGGGGGTGTGGGAAGCTTAATAAAATGGGATGCGGGACACGGGAAGGACCGAGAAAGCCCCCGCCGTAAGCTGCTTCGCATCTAAAAGATTGGGGAAGAGGAGAGAAATGTCACTGTTTCAACCGACGTAAACGTTTCGCATTTGGTGTCATAAACGGCGAATCAGTCCAGGATCCTTGAGGAAACGCAACAGCGCTTTCGTTGCCTTCCGTAACTGTGATGGGCTGCCCCATGGTCCCAATATCTTCGCGACAGCGAAGGCGCTTCCGTCCAGTTGACCTAAAGCAGTACGAAGGTGCAGCCTCTCGTTTGAATAAAGTAGAACTTTTTGTTGGGCTAGCTGGTGCAACGAGATGAGCGATACGACAATCAGCGTCCCAAAGGCTTTCTGAGCGCACTACCGCGGTGATAAGGCTGATAGTGTTTCCGGATCACTAAGAAACGGCGTAGCAGATGGCGCAGGCGCCCGAGCATTCTATCTGCGCTTGCCCACCACGCAGGAAATCTCCGATGCTGATGTGCGGCGTAGTTGGTGTGACATAACATTAAAGTGCTTGAAGGAATAGCATTAGGGTGCTTGACGGACGGGGGGCACAACAAGCGCTGGTGCCGTGTTCTTGCTGTGTCTCCGTCCTTGAAGCGTTTTATTCCTATTATGTCAGAAAATCTCGTTTCTTTCGTTTATAATAGGCGCTATCACGCACAGAAGGCAACGCTCCCTCGATGTCTTTAAAAATTGTAAGCGTGTGTACGATGTGTAATAATGCACTGAAAATGTGTTTCATATAACCTTGTATTTCCGCCCCTAGCTATGTCTGAAGAAGCGCATCGTTCTTTGTAATTTCTTGTCTGTGTAACACTGATTGAAAAGTAGTTGGTGCTTCACGCAGGGCAGCCTGTCTGATGTGTCTATCCTTGTTCATTCAACCACAATAGCACCTTGGGCTTCTATAGCCTTCGGGTCACACTTTAACTAGCGATTTGTGATGCAACATTAAGCTAAATATTACAATGTTCAGCGGACGAACAATATATTATAAATAAAAGTAAAGTGGATGCGATTAGCTGGGTAATAAAAAAACAAAGAAATCTTCCCGCTCATTGTCTCATTGGCGCGCTACAACACGACAGCAAAGCCCGCCATGCTTGACATCTGCCAGCTGTGAGTATCTCGTGCCAGGTGCAGTGCTAATTGCGACTGCTGCTCGCAACGGAACGACGCGGCTCTGATGAGCCGTAATGAATGTTGTGCACACCGAGTACTCTCTGACGAAGGCCGTGTTACGACCGATACCTTAAACACTAAAACAGAAAAAAAATCACAGTTATGCCGTGTTGGTCAAGCAATTATAGTGATAGCAATAAAGTGGTATGTTGGGCGTAGTAACCCTAGCAGCTAACTTTTTTAGGAATCCTATCTCTTGTGACTTCACAAAACGCTGGAGTAAGGAAATAAGGCCGCTCTATTGAGTGAAGCGGTTTACGTGTAGTCTGTCGCCTCAACGCGGTGTAAGCAGTGAGATCACAGTACTTAGAAAGGTATGAGCCGCTTACTGATCTCTTTTGAGATTGCGAGCCCAACTGCCCCCTTTTGATCAAAGTTCGCAGTAGCTGCCCGAGCGATGCAGCCCCCCACCGGTATACTCTCTCAATTTCAAGAACGGGCGTAGCTCGGTGGTAGAGTACTGGGCTGTCACGCAGAGGGCCCGGGTTCGATTCCCATTCTGTCATTGGTATTTTTTATTTATTTAGTTTATTTCTTATTTCGCGCGATAGTGGTTACGGACACAAACAACGGCGGCGGCGGCGGACAACTACCGCGCGAAAAAGGCCCTTGTTGTGATCTCATAACAGCTTCCGCTGTAAAAAGCTTCTAAGATAAAACATCCAGGACGGAACGGGGTTCGAACCTGGGTCCTCTCCGTGGCAGCCCAGTATTCTACCACACAGCCATGCCGGTGCTCGAAACTCTTGCCCCCCAAAAACCCTATACAAGCGTTATGTCGGGAAGGAACCGCGTTAACATACGTAATATAGCGTGGTAGAAAAGTAAAATAACAAACAGGCGTCACAGAACGCGAATTGTGTGTAACCAGGCGTCACACAATATAAATTGCGTAACAATCAGGTCATTGAATGCTTCCAACCCATTGCAAAGGGCTCAGCCACAATTCTTCATCGTCATCAGCCACCGAATCGATTAATAGTTTTGGCGCCGGCATTGTTCTGTGGTGGAACACTGGGTTGCCATGAAGAGGGCCCTGATTTTAACTCCTTTGCAACCTGGATCGCTTTTTCTGATTTCTGACGGCGGAGGTCACTGACGGCGCCAAAAATGGCTGTTGCTGAGATTTCAGAACAGTTATTGCTGTGAAACAGTTCGCATGTCGCACAAGGAATTTTCGAATATCAGTAATAAGGTACTGCCCGTGGCGGGGATACCTGCGTGCTTACCTCAGACATCAACGTCATAAACGGTTTGGTAAACGTAGCAGTGGAAATAGGACAAAAGGGAATGGCTGGGTGCCTGTGCTATGTACTTTCTGAGGTTTCACAGTAACTGAGTTGCATTTAGCACCAACCGCCACATATTTTAAGAGTATATCTGTCCCTTTATTCTTAATACTCCCACCAGAAGTACGATCGAGCACAAGAGACACTTGATCTACAATGGGAGGACGTGAGGTCAGACCTTCACGAGAACTTTGTAACGCACTCCAAGTTGCACTACTCCGAGTCTCGAATCTGATCCCACTGCCGGTATCAGGGGGCTCACAGGTTCATACTGTAAGGGAGCTGATCACGGGAATTGCGGAAAGAATCGTTAACTAACGTGAATGGGGTTTGCGCCCTTGTCACTTTGGTGGGGATATGACCGACACTTTCAGGCAACGACCCTGCTCACGGAAAGGGCGCGTGGTATAGGGCTAGAGTTGTGTACTTGTGATTCGCTGGACATCTTGTATGCGAGTGGAAAGCTATGTCACAACGAACCCCTCTGATGATACACTGAATTGCTAAGGACAGAATGTTCGAGGACATCTGCTGCTTACCGTTTTTTCAGTAACTCTGAGATAAAGTTTATCTCTGCACGGTAACAAGGGATTGGGAAAGTTACAACTGTGGACCAATGAAAATGCATTGTCGGTTAATGTTGGGTACTTCCTTACAAAAGGAAGTACGTGTTCTGTCTTTGTTTCTTTCTTTTTTTTTGCTGGCACTGTTTTCTTTTTGCAATATTTGTACACAGCGTTTGTACTCATGGTTATCAATCCTTCTTGCTATTTCAAAAGTGTATATAACCTGTACTGTCTCCATTTAAAATTGCTCCAATTTATTTATATGCTTGTATTTTGTGTAACAAGGGTCAGTTATTGCTACCATTTTATTATGTGTTCTGTCGCCACCCCTACCTCGGCCTGATGTAACGCGGGGGGGGGGGGGGGGGGGGCTGTGAGAACTGAGTCAGGCGCCTCGTCGCTTTTTTCTGATCCCCTGCTTCAACACTGTATTGGTGGCAATAAAATTTTTTAATAATGTTATTATTATTATAAGTGCTTGGAAGAGAAGCGAGGGTGTCACTTAGTGCTTGTGCCTCTGAAAAGCGCAGATTCGAAAAGAGGAGAACCAACAGAAGACAGCCCCAGCCTCGCCACTAGCTGTGAAGGTGACCTACAGGACGCTGTTCTACGAGCGCAAGTCCTACGTTATCACTAGCGCACTGGTGGCCTCGGATGCTGTGGACTGGAACTCGCCGACTGGATGGGGAACAGGGGTTGCCGAAAGCTCGTGCTTACGTCAAGGTCTGGTGTACAGACTGGATACCAGCGACTATGCCTTCATAGAGTTCGCCGTGTGGGGGGGCTAATGTAATAATTAGCAAGGAAGACGTTTCGACGAAACATGGAGCCCAGGTCATCATCGAAGAGGCCGAGAGATTAGGCCCTGTTGGCGGCATCTTCAGCCTTGCGGTGATAAGTGCTCAGAAAGTGTGACAAATGAATTCAGTATTTAATTCCACACTTGCCTTACACAGTGTGGTAAGAGTGCTTCCCACAACCAAAATTGAAAGCAGAACCGAGGAAGACGAAGGAGACAGTCGAACGTGAAGCGCGTGAGCTGGACAACATCGACGTGCGGGGAGAACGCGGCCAGTTTGCTAGAGAGCAGTTTGTTCGGCCTGAGGGACCAGAAGGGGCCGGGCTGGTGCTACCAGACCAGCCGGGACGAGCGAATGTTCTGAACCGGGCCTAGCAGTGCTGTTCCTGTGGTGAACGAGCGTGCAGTGAACGAGGGCAAGCAGCTGACCCCGTTCCAGTGGCGGAGGTGGTGTCCTCGGTGCAACTTCCGAGTGGGTCCTCTCAACCGGTGGCTGAAGCATGGCCTCGGTGCTGCGTCGGGCGCAGCGTGGGCCTGCGTGTTCCAGGAACGAGCGGTTCATGGTCTGCTCGTGCGCTCCCGTGAAACTTGAGAGCACACCTTCCCGGGGCGAGCGCCGTCGTCTGCACCGGTACTGTGAGTGTCGTCCGACGGACTTGATAGACTTTCAAATAGTGAGGACGCGCCGAGTACTCGCGTGTGTACCGGTGTAGGACTGTAAGGTCACGACGCTAGGAAGAGGCGTCGTGGTGTTCAGTTAATGAGAGTATGTGTAATTGTTTTTGTGTGACGTCGATAAATGTTTTTCTTGTTCTTGGCTTGGTTGTCTGCGTCTGAGGGCCCAAGAACCCTTAGAATTGGCGAGCCTACCAAGATGGCCTATTAATACTACAGCCATTAGTCAGATGCGGGGCTGAGCCATGGACGAGGAAAGATTCTTCGCACTTGGCCGGGAACTAGAGCTTGAGAAGGACATGCTTAGAGAATGGGGGGAGAAAGAGTGCGCCCTAGCTCGTGAGGAACGCGCACGCACACGCGAACGAGAACAGGCAAAAGAAAGCTCTCAGCGGCAAAGACAGCTTCAGGAACAAGAGCTGAAGATATTGGAGCTGGAGCTGCGACTTCGGGGAAGCATGGGGAGAGAGTCTACTGTGGTTAGCGAACCAGGGGGGACCTACCACGAGCGCTCCGCGTGCACCGGAAGTGTGTAGCCCTCATAAGCTGATACCATCCTTTAACGAAGCACGTGATGATCTCGACGCCTACCTACAACGGTTCGAGCGGGTCGTGACGTGCCCAGGGTGGCCCCGTGAGAAATGGGCCCTCTCACTGGGTCTATGCATGATTGGAAAGGCTCTAACCATGATAGGCCAGTTGGATCCGACAGCTCCGTTCATAGCTCGGCACACTCACCCATGAGTGCACTCAACTCACACTCAACTCACACTCACTCACACTCATTTGAACGTGGTGAGTTGAGTATGAGTGAGTACTCATGCGTGTGAGTGGACGTGAGTGTGAACGTGAGTGAGAACTCATGAGTGTGAGTGGTCGTGAGTGTGAACGTGAGTGAGTACTCATGAGTGTGAGTGGATGTGAGTGTGAACGTGAGTGAGTGCGAAGGCTGAAAAAATTGTGGTGAGTGAGTTTGAGTGAGTACTCCCTTAAAGTGCCGACCTATGGAGCTCGGCACACTCACTCATGAGTGCACTCAACTCACACTCACACTCATTTGAACGTGGTGAGTTGAGTATGAGTGAGTACTCATGAGTGTGAGTGGACGTGAGTGTGAACGTGAGTGAGTACTCATGAGTGTGAGTGGTCGTGAGTGTGAACGTGAGTGAGTACTCATGAGTGTGAGTGGACGTGAGTGTGAACGTGAGTGAGTGTGAATGCTGAAAAAATTGTGGTGAGTGAGTTTGAGTGAGTACTCCCTTAAAGTGCCGACCTATGGCTCCGTTAGATTATGACCAGCTAAGAGCGGTGCTGCTGCAGCGGTTACGGTACACTGCAGAAAGCTATCGAAAAAAATTTCGTAAAGCTAAATCCGACGACAGTGTGTCCAGCCTGCAGTTTGCTGCGAGACTTTCCGGCTATTTTGATCATTGGCTGGAAATGAGCAAAACAGAGAGAAGCTATTCTGGCTGGAGGGAATCAATGATATGCGAACAGTTCATGAAATACTGTTCCCCTGCACTCAGAATTTTCCTGAAGGAAAGAAAGTGCCAGACACTAAGTGCAATGTGTGAGAACGCTGATAGCTTTATGGAAGCGTAGGCCCTCTCCAACTTAAATAAAGAACGTGCTCTCAAAGAAGGCAGTTCATCGGGGCTTGAGAGGAAGTCGGAGACAACAAGGAAGGCAGGGAAACCCGCCAATCTCTGCTTCCTATGTGTCAAGACGGGACATCGTGCAGCTGAATGCTGGTCGCACATGGAAGCATGTTCCCCAAAGCATGATCACAGTAGTGAAAAGTATTCTACCGGTACAGGGTACATATATGAAGCATCTTGCGTAGCGTCAGTACAAAGAAACGATGGAAAAGCAGCAGCGAGCGCAGATTACGTTTTTCTGGAAGATGGACAAAAGATCCCTGTGGTCAACACTGCGGTCAGCCGAAGCGTTTCATCTGGGAAAATCGAAAACATGCCCGTTTGTAAAGGGGTCATGGATAAACGCCCAGTTACCGTTCTGCGCGACACTGGCTGTGATACGGTCATAGTGCGGCAGGTATCAGTGCTGAAGGAAAAACTGACCGGAACGTATCTGCCAGTACTGTCCCTTGACCGCACAGTGCACTACTTGCGAGAAGCTGTGGTCTTTCTGGATACACCAATTTTTAGGGGAGAAGCTCGTGCTCACTGCCTGCGAGACTCACTTTATGTATTGTTCTCGGAAATATCAACGGAGCCTTAGCACTGGACACCTCAAGAGTGATGGAAAACAGGACGGTCCATCCAAGCAGAAGCACGGACATTGAGGAAATGACGCCTAGATCGTCTGCAACCCGTCGTAATAGGCGACAACACAAGGTCACCGTAAGGCATGTCGCGAACGGACCACGTGCATCTAGACCCGACCTCAGTGACAGCAGTCCATCTGCAGCTGACAGCGATACACATACGGCATGCGCAATGGGATACCAAGCAACGGCACATCGAGGTGGACCTTCGCAGCTATCGACCTCGCCATGGCAGAATTTGCGACCGGATTCGACACGTTAGTGCAGTGCACCTACCCCACTATATGAGACATGGTCGCATCTGGACACGACGCCCAGGGTACCATCGCATCGACGAGCCAGGCAGCAATCCTACTTCGAGCGACGCAATATCGGCCGCCGTATTCAGTCTCCGCCGGGGGTGTTTACGCTCCACAGCGATGGCATGGACAGCCTTAGTGCCCTGATGCAGCAGTCGCAATCATCGCCTTTGCCGCCGCTGAAACCACCACCTTCCCAGACTCACTATCGACGACACAGGACTAAGATATACAAGCGACGTGACAACACTCAGTGACGACGACTATTTGGAAGATGGTTTGGTGTCGTCACTATGCGAAGAGGACTAGGTGAAAACGAGACAGCTACGATGTCAATAGTGCATTGTGTTAGCTAAGTGTGGCTCCGTGTTTAATTACCAGAGCCAGGAGTCTGTGCACGGTGTGTGCGACCGTATGTGCAACCGCCGATCGTGTTAGAACGTGCGATGCGCGCTGAACCTTCCTTGCCAGTGTGTGCCGAACAAGTGGTCCACGGTGCTTAAGTGGTGACAGAAGGTTTTCAATGTTGATATTTTTTGCATGTGCTCGGCGACTGCTTTTGTTATTACTTCTGTTCCGTTGTTTCGCGTCCGGACTAACGTGATCCGCGGCACAACGTACTGAAAGTTGGGGGGGAGTGTGGTAAGAGTGCTTCCCACAACCAAAAGCGAAAGCAGAACCGAGGAAGACGAAGGAGACAGTCGAACGTGAAGCGCGTGAGCTGTAGAACATCGACGTGCGTGGAGAACGCGGCCAGCTTGCTAGAGAACAGTTCGTTCGGCCTCAGGGACCAGAAGGGACCGAGCTGGTGCTACCACAGCAGCCCGGACGAGCTTGGCGTGTCCCGGGTACAAGCGAATGTTCTGGACCGGGCCTAGCAGTGCTGACAGCCACAGAGCTTACCATCAATAATAATATACGCGCCATTAGTGACCACAAATTGATCCACGCGACTTTTTCGTTTTCACCAGTAAAACGCAATTTAGTCACTAAAACAGTCCGTCTTTATTACAAAGGCAGTTATAGCGCAATAAATAATGACTTCGCCCCTTTCCTTTCTGAATCCGAGAGGATAAGCCATACACGCTCCGTTAGTGAAAACTAGGTCATATTTAAAGATAAGTTAGCCACTGTTGTGAAGGTGATTCCGAAAATCACGTTCACCGCGAACTGAAATAGGCCGCGGTTTTTCCATACACTTAAGAAGAAGAAGCGTCTCTTTCGATAATCCAAACAGTCTGAACTCTCGTCTTTATGGGACAGGTATTATGCCGCTGAAGATGATTATCTTAAGGCTATTCGAGACGCCAAGCGCTCGTTTTTGTAGCGAGAGCTACACTGGCTGTATTATCGCTGTTTCGCTGCGGCCGGGGGCCGCACCGCAAGCTGAGCCATTGCCTAGCAACCGCTGCAACTGGCAGCGCCGCTCGCTGCGCCATCTGGCGTGACGTCAGAGGAGGAGCCGGCATTGCATCGTATATATAGAAGGTGTGGCTCGGTAGTATTCGTCGGTAGATATGGAAAGTGAGTCAGAGAGACTGAAGGAAGCCAGGCCTCGTCGTCGGAACGAAACGAAGAGGAGTGTTAGATATGGACTCCGCACCATTTCAGTATTCGGCTTTTCAGCGCACAAGTGCGACATTTCCCCAGAGGCCTGGCACTGTACTCATCCTCTGAGTGACGACTGCGCGCCGAAGCCGAGGTGGTTCATGTTCCATGTTCGTCGACCCGGGGGCTATGGCCTCGCCGTGGTGCAACATGATGCAAGCTTGCATTGCCATCTCCGGGTGCGTGCTTGTGCAACAGTGGATCAACGCCGCAATGAGTACAGTTCCACGGCAACACGGCCCTAGGTCTACCATTGGCCGAAAGTGACGCCATCTGTTTGGGACTGCCGATTGGACGACCATGACATCAGTCGTCCCAGTTGGTGATTCGCTGGAAGTGACGTCATTCAAGGATTTATAAGGAGGACAACCATCAACAGAGAGGTCGTCTTCTGCTGGCCGAGGTCCGCAGCGTACGAGTTGCTGCTGACCAAAGCGATGTGTCTCTAAAGTTATCTCATCTCATTCTCTTACTCTAATTCTCCAATGTAAATAAACCAAAGTTTCTCTCCGTACGTCCGCATCATTCTCGGCCAGCTCCCGCACTTCAGCGGCAAGATGCAATAACTGGTGGCAGCAGTGGGATGCAATAGGAGACAGCGAGCCGTGGAGACGGAGGAAGAACGAGCCGCACGCCTCTAGAAGCGTAACTTGCACACAGAACCAAGCTAAACAATAAGAATAACCGAATAACCGTAACTCTCGCTACGCACACCGAGGCATAATTGAGTTAAGCCACAGCCAATTTTTTCACAATGAGTTACCGAAAATGCTTGCAACCACCTCTCGCAAATTCTGATAAGAGATAAACCCTCAGGAGATGCGTGCTATAAGTGTTCTAAATGCGCATGGCGATGCCCGGGGCGTAGCCAGAAATTTTTTTCGGGGGGGGGGGGGGGGCACCTCCTTGATTTCGGGAAGGGCACCTCATTGAAATGGTCATTTTTCGCTCTGTATGCCATGGCGAAAAAAAATTTCGGGGAAGGGGGGGCACGTGCCCGGTGTGCCACCCCCTGGCTACGCCACTGGGTGATGCAGTACACAACCGGGTATGTGCGAACATTTTTAAAGACGATAGTCTTTCTTGGGATACTTCAACGCAAAAATTTTGGTCTGGCTGTCTGTCTGTCTGTCTGTCTGTCTGTCTGTCTGTCTGTCTGTCCGTGACCCGATTCAGCTACTTGGCCAAAGTTTAACCACTCTCTGAACGCCCAGCCATCTTGAACTGGTGTTTGCGTTCATACTTGTGAACATATTCGATCAAAAAAGCAAATACTACGCATACCTGAGGCGCTACAATAATATGTAAGTGTCAGGTCGTGTGTTCTTTTATTAGAAAATACATAGGTACGCAATTCTAAAGACCCTAGTGTTTTTTAGGCTGCGCTTAAAATGCGACGCTGTGCGCGAACTGCGGCGCTTTGCACGAAAAAGCCCTGTGCCGACGATAAGGATGCTGCCGCTGGCAGTGGCCCTTGGTCACGGTGTAATGCCCTTGGTTCAGCACAAGCTCATGTTTATCAATGGCGTCCATATCTCGCGCAGCGCCTCCTCTATTTTATCAACGCCAGCCAGATGCGGCCAATTCAACGTAGATTAGGCGCTGTCTGAGGCAAGGCAAAACATAGTAGTACGGCCGGCACAAGACTATCGTCTTTCGACGACATTTGCAGCGAAACACGCAGATACGCGGCCAATTTTTTACCGGGGCTTTTTATTGCGATAGCAATTATATGGACATTCTCGGCTGATTTTCGCCGTCACCGTCTCTCGACGCCGTCATGTCCCAGATATGTATTTGTATAATAAAAAAGGCATAAAGAAAAATAAATCAGTAGAAAAAAATTCCAAACCATCTGACCGGCGACTCGAACCAGCGACCCCTCGCTCCGCAGACTGCTGCGCTAGCCAACACAGCCACACGCCATGCTCGTGCCAGGGATATAACGGCGAGCTATTCATATGCACCATTTGCCGCTCGCGGTACTCAGATCTCGGAACAGCTTGAGCGTGCTTTCTATCACGCAACGCTTTTACAGTTTCTTTCAAATTGAAAACTGCCCTTGAGATGCGCACGAAGTTCACGTCTTCTTCTTACAAGCCCGTCTTGCTAAAACTCGTTCATTTCGACTGCAAAACGGCGCCGAAGCTAAGTAGACGCACCGTCACGCTCTTCTGACTCGTTTTCACAACAAAACGAGAGATGCGTTGGGGGCAGGCCACTTAGACAGACCCACCTGGCATCGCAGCAGACGACACGTTAAGTGCCTCTCACCCAATACAGTACTTTTAGTTCTATAAATAGGTCATGCGTACTTTCGAGAAAAGAACAAGCGCGTTTGTTTTCAAGTGTTCTAAAAAATAATTCATTGCATCCTGATGCCAAATCTGAAACACAAGGACACAGTGTTGCATACTCTGGCAGTTAAATTTGTCCAGATTTCACTTCCATCTCATGATCACGGAAGGTTTTTGCAATAAGTTGTACGTACAAAGGATGAAGCAAGTTTCAATCGGAAATAAGTTCATATCACTTTGTTTTACACTTGGAAAACAAGATCAAAGTGGGAGCCAACAAATGGAAACACGTAGTGGGCTAAGCAGGAAGAACAGAGGAAGTGCCTCAGACAGGCTGGCCGACGTTTCGATAGGTGGACCTATCTTTGTCAAAGGCGCCTTGTCATCCTTGGCGTGTTAACCCCCTTAAAACTAACACGCCAAGGATGACAAGGCGCCTTTGACAAAGATAAGTCCCCCTATCGAAACGTCGGCCAGTCTGTCTGAGGCAATTCCTCTGTTCTTCCTGCTTAGCCCACTTGGAAAACAAGCGTCCCGAATCTCAAGAACGTAATCCATCAGAAGAAGAGCCGAAGCCTGTACTTCCCATTATTCCCATGGTTGTACAAGCGCCGCTGAAGGACCCCGCATAGACACTAGCGCCAGATTCCCTTCTAGGTAATACAGTATGAAATTCTATGGCCTTAGGCTTTCACCGAACAAAATCTGGAATTTAAAAGTGCGCTTCAATTTTTCATTAATTACTTCTATCAAATTCTCTATAAAACGCAATATTTCCTCATATTTTTGTTCTGCCTGTGTGTGGCGCATAAACTCTAAAATAAAATCATAAACTTGGCAAAAATGCCAGTTGGCCTAGATTTAGTCTGTAGCACCCCAAGGTGGTCCAAGGAAAAAAATCAGCGGAAAAGCGCATTAAGACTGAGAATCATAGCAACTATGTTCACAGAAAGCCTCATCGAAGTAATTTTTGTTTTAGTGGCGAAAGAAATTTCAGGTTTAGTCCTACAGTTGCATTGTTTTGCTACGGGTACAATACAAGCCAACTGAATTTGCTGCATAAAAACAGTTGTAGTGCACTCGCCGTACATGGTTTTAAGTTCTTTTTGTTAGCACTTTACTTTGTACGCTACATATCGAGGTGATAATAAGCAGAGATAAAAATATAACGATGCTATTGGCTTTGATGCCACTATGCCCCCAAAAATGAATCGGCAGAAAAGTGATAACCAACGCGTTTTATGATAGGCATGCCAACGCACAGCAGCATACATATCTCCTCGATGGAACTTACGTGAGAACTCGAACTGGAATGCCGACATTACTTCGGATGATATAGTAGCCTGTAGGCTTAGTAGTGTATTACACGTGCCTTGTTAACCAGACTCACGAACATGCACAGCGTGGTTTACACACACCCATCAATCGCCTTGCTATCACTCGGCCGAACATGAGGCAGTACGCCATGGTTCCTTCTTCGAAGACTGCTTCGCATAACATGGACTCGCTGAGCGCAGGGCATCTGCCAACATTTTTCTCATTATTTTCGGCTAAAGGATATAAAGGAACTCTAACGAATGCTACAAATATTTGTTAGACTTGACGAAAACGAACGAAGCTTATTGAGTGTAGAGAAGAAAACTCTCTTACTACCTGGAGAGGTTCCGGTGGCCGGAAAGAAAGAATAGGTGAAGTGCACGTACATGCTACTGGCTTCATGAACTGTATTGGAACTCCATTCTGTGTCCATTTGGTAGGAGCAGCCTCTCGCTCTCCCAAAGTAGGGCATATTATCAGGGGTTGGTTACTCCGTATACATCCCATAGGACGCCTTGATTCATGACGTGAGCGCTGGCAGCGCCAAATGTCCCTTCAGTTACGACCTTGGCGAGCGGGATTCAGAGCTAGAAGTTGCATTAATTACGGCGCACACGGTGTGTGTCGTCATGGGAAGACTAAGGCCCGTATTCACAAACGGTCCTCGACTCAAAACTCGACCTCAAGGAATCCTTGAGACTGTTCGCGTCTGCCGAATATAATTCAGCAATAAAAATATGCACAACGGGGGGGGACGCATTTCACCTAAAAGTCGACCGTCAAAGCGTTAACAAATCTTGGTGACATTTTCCTTGTATTTCGAATAGCTTGCTGATCCAGCTGGCGTTATTATGACAGTCGCAATGGTTACATCACGTCTGTTTCACTCGTATCTTGCGTCGTCAGAAAAGACTTCTTTTCGGTTTCATGTTATTTTCGACAACGTAAACAATGAAGAGGTATTGTCATCAATGTAATCATTGAACCATTGCTTGTTTCAAATGAAATCAAATCAAATTGAATTTTCATTTCCTCCGTGTACAATCTTACAGATGGAGGACAATGAATAAAGTATTACAGCTTCACCGCAAGGGTGATGAATGCGCAATGAATGCGATAGCAACAAATTGTAATGTCATACAAAGTGAGGCTGGCAGCTAACTCGTTTGGATCCGACTTCACACAACTCTAGAAAACGCGGGTGTAAGAGAATACGGCCGCTCCAGGGACACTTTTTGCACAGTCTCTTCGAGTTGCGAGCGAAGCACGTAGAAGGGTTTTCGCAATGCCCACGAACTATAGGTGGCGCGCTGTGCGATTCAAGATGGCACCCGGAGGAGGGTCAACTCGTTTGTTTGCATAGGTACAGCGTACTAGAATAGGACGGTGGGCTCAGGGAGCGCTCACCGCTGAGGCGCTTCATGCAGAAAGCCAGAGATGGCGCTGTAGGAGCATGGGCTGTACGGGAGCGACGGCGGAGCGCCTCGCGCTCCTCGTTAAAACGTCAACAGCGGAATTTCTGTGAAACTTGGAGGGCGCTGGAACTTCGCCTTCAAGGGTAGAATGCGATAGCGTAATTTGATCCCGTTAGAATCGCCTTCTCAATCGCTAACCTGCCTTCGCTTCTCGGTGGACGCCTCCACCAGGCTGCAAAGGAAAAATGAAAGTGTGTGCGTGTGATATTGGCCGTTTCAAACATTCCTAGAATCCTAGAAACAATCCTTGAAGCATGACAATGAGGTCAACGTTGAGCTCCAACATATGTTCGCTAAACATGCATGTAGACTGAAGACAAGATTATTTTGAAATTGTTCAATTCGTCGTAGACAGCTACGTGAGCTCTATAAATCGTGTCTTCATCCTGCCTAGCCAGCTGCCGTCTTCCTGTCACCACATATGTCTAGCCTGAAGCACATGCATATAAGACTGCTTTCTCGCCCCAGCGAACTCGGTTGACAACATCCCACGTTTACGGTGCTTCCATGTTAGGCTTCCTTGGCAAGTAAGATTTCTCACTCATTCGCGGTAGCCATACTTCCCTGCAATTATACTACACTCTCTGATCTTAATGCAGACTTCGTGTTCTTAATCCATTATATTCTTAAGCTCTTTCGAAGAACATAAACTCTTCAACTAATCCTCAGTCACTAATCTCCACCACGAAGGGGAATAGAAATAAACTGGAGGGACACAGCGGTACGGTTAACAACGTTCCTCCTCGAAGCTTGGGTGGTGACAAATGAGCAGTCGCCTGTCACACTCAGTAAGCGCTGTTTACGACGCGTGATAATCCCAGACCATCGTCGCCGCATAGCACTGTGTGTCAACCCTGCTTCTCCGCTCCAGGTAGCTCGTGATCTGACAAACTTAACTCGTCACAAGGGTAGCTACAGCGTTTGAGAAGTACTTAGGGCAGGAGAGTATGACTGCAAGGATTAAGACTAGTGCGAATAAGTGCATAGTCGTAGAACAATTCGCTTAGCAAGTGCTTTGTTGTTTTTTATACGCGCTTTCAAAGCCCACATCGGCCTATGCCAAGAAAAAGAAAGGAAATCATCGTCCGAGCACCCCGTACAGGTGGTCAACCAGGGAACTTGAATCGTGTGAGCCATGTTTTCATTGGAGAGTTAATCCTGGTGGTTAATTCCGGTGCAATGGGTTTTCTAACGCAGCTGTTTCGACGCTGTTCTCCCTTAGCTCCCTAAGCTGCCTGCTGTGTGGGAGTTCACACGAGGCGTGGCATACCCATACTACTCGCGTTTTGAGCTGCGACGGAGAGAATGGAATCTTGACCGCCCATAAAAGACGAGGACAGAGGAAGGTATGACGACACGGGTTGCAAACAGCCCGTGTCATCGTACCTCCCTCTGTCCTCGCCTTTTGTGTGCGGTGAAGATATCAAACAGTAAAAATTAACTAAGCCTGACCCAAGTTATTCTGGAGAGAACGATGTCCGCAACGTCGCAGCCAATAGCGCATTTCTTTTTTTTATTATTTTCGCACTCACTCTGTCTGCTCCAACGTAGAAAGGGCCCACTACTTGCTAGTTTATGCCTTGAAGGACCTAAACAAAGTTGCTCGACTTCTTTCCGTATTGACACCTGCTGTTCTTTTTCAGTGGATCAGGGATGAATGGGGGGCTCGTGCAATTTGTGTCGCACATACGAGCCAGCAGTTTTTACACAGGCAGGATGGAAGAATGCTGCATTCGCCTAGCCACGGACAGTTTCAGTGCGAAACGTGATGAACTAAAACGAAAGAGGCCCAGTGGTAACGAGTCGACTGGTGCAGCATTGTTGCCGCTAATTTTAAATGCGAGGCATTTCTTTGCGTACTGCAGACACTTTCGATGTTTCTATCTATCTATCTATCTATCTATCTATCTATCTATCTATCTATCTATCTATCTATCTATCTATCTATCTATCTATCTATCTATCTATCTATCTATCTATCTATCTATCTATCTATCTATCTATCTATCTATCTATCTATCTATCTATCTATCTATCTATCTATCTATCTATCTATCTATCTATCTATCTATCTATCTATCTATCTATCTATCTATCTATCTATCTATCTATCTATCTATCTATCTATCTATCTATCTATCTATCTATCTATCTATCCACCTACGTCCGAGTGCTGTCATGATCACCTCCTTAACTTGGGGTAGACTAAAATTTGTATGGGAGGGTAAGAGGGCTTGGCGGTTATGACTGTCTGGTCATGACATGATAATGTGAAGATCCCGTCGCGTACGACATGAAACCCTTTCCTCCAGACACGTTTGGCACATACCCGTAAACCACGGACCACGATCTCGCGTTCTTTAACATGCACTGACATCACACAATACGCGGGCCTCTAGCATTTCGCCGCCATGAACATATGACCGCTGCGCTCGGAATTGAGCCCGCGACCTTCGGGTTGAGCCCGCGACCGCTACACCACTACCGTGGGCAAGTCATTCAAGGAGTTACGGTACCTAACACCCGAGAAGACGAGTAATATGCACGTCCGAAAGCCACGGTTCGCAGTTGCACGGCTAATCGGGATAGTTGTTGCTCGATCATTTTGAAAGGATAGGGCCCACATAGAAACATGGACACTATAAAAGAGAGAGAGTAAGAATTTATTAGAAGGGCTACAAGGGCTATAAAAGAAAGATGCAAAAGGCACAGGCGGTCGGCGTTGTCTTGTTGGCGCTCAGCGCCTACGTTGTTTTGCGTCGTTCTTCTAGTGTCCGTGTTTTCTGCGCTCGCCATATCACGGTTCGACCCGGTCGCGGCGGTGGCATTTCTATGGAGGCGAAATGCTAGATACACGTGCGCTGTGCAATGTAAGTACACGTATTAGAACACCAAATGGTCTAAATTTCCGGAGCTCTTCACAACGGCATGCATCATGATTGCATCCTGTTTTTAACAAATATGATCCTAGATGATGTTATTAAGATGAATATGAGTAAGACATCAGTTGCTGCTTTATTGTCTAATAGAGATTAATGCGTTGTGCCGCAAAGCGCGAGGTTGTGTGTTAATTTACAGGCCCCGGTGGCCGTGCTCCGATGGCGGTGAACTGCAAATAAACGCCGTCGTGTTTTGATATAGGTGCGATATCGACGTGTCGTTGTTGAGCTTGCTATGAGAATGGAGGCAGCTGCGCGTCGTGAATAACATTATAGACATTTCAAAGGCATTCAGAGGAACATCCATAAGAATCATTCGCATCAATAACGCGTAGTGTGCGAATGTCTTCTTCGTTTATCTGTTATGTATGAACGAAGTCAATCTTCGTAAGCTTGGAAAAAAGCTCAGAGGGTCCCTTATCATATCGCTTAAATGATTCAAAGGCGAAAATCATTTTTTATTTTGTTGTTTTTCTTTCATTCCATGTTTTTTCTTCCCGATACCTTTCGTAAACATTCTGCACCTAATGTGGTTTTTGCACTTCCTTCTAAGATCCGATGAATTGAACGGCTGGTTTTGCACTGCCATTGTGATCGGCGCACATTGAGCCATGTAAGCTCATTTGATAATGCCATGATGTGCCGTCACTGTGGAGTCATAATGACATCAAATTTTAGCGCTGTGTGACATCATGATATCGTCATATGTGACGGGCGGGTGGGGTAAATTTAACACGTACGCCTCAAGTAGACATGAAAGAAGGAAGAAAAAGCAGGAAAGGAAGAAAAAAGGGGCTGTGAGTTCAAGCAGCCGTGCGTTTGGTTTTTTATTTTTTTTTGTCTTGCTTTGGGAAGAGGGATTAAGCGATGAATGGAGAGAACGAAGTGATACCAAAGTGATATTAGAGCAAAACATGCGTGCCTGTCACTTACATGTGCAAAACGTATCCTAAGCACAGTCGATATTAAATTTTGAAAAAAAAATATCCTCTCCCAAGCGCCCAGTACAGGTGGCTAACCAGCGCATCCTAAACGTTTATAACGATCTGGGATCTATTCAAGTGTCTTCAGTAGTAGGTTTTGGTTTCTATATTGTCGCATTTAATAGATACGTGATTCAAACTCTACTTTTGGTGAAGTTAGCTGAAATGACATTAGGAACACTTGAAGGAATTTTTGGGTAGTGATTCATGCTTCGGCGAGGATCATCTCTAGCTATATATGATGACAAAATCTGATTATAGTGAAAGCGCGGAGATCACGAAGCACCGCATTGTGCTAACTCTAAGCCATGTACATCTTCCCAGTAAAAACTATACCAATGATCGCGTCACTTTGCTGACCTTCAACGCTTAATGATATGAGGCGAGGATCTCTTCGTCTGAAAATGGTTTATGGCCTGGTTCGTTCAATGCGGTGCGAAGAACAACGTGTAAACATTGTTTTTGGTAAACATTGCTAAAGTAAATAATTATATCCAATAGCTGATACAGAAACTAGGTTACAGCTTTAAATAACACTTACCACAGTTTCTGGTCTGCGTACATTTTAAAACTACTTCAGATAGAGCATACAACCCAGCTATAAATGAGGTGGTGGTAATCAGAAGTTGTAATAACAGAGCCTTATGAAAGTTTCTGAGAATTGTTTCTTCAGTTCATATTGAAACGGCGCGAAAGACGTAGGACACAGAAAGACTTGACAACACTAGCGCTGACTGATAACTGATTGCTTTATGTGCCTTTGTGTGTCCTACGTCTTTTGCGTAGTTTCAATATGAACGCAAACCAACTAGCTCGACTTTCTCTTTCGCTGTTCTTTCTTCAGGCTAAGCTGCGAAATCAGCGTAACATCTGTGCCTACATAACTGACCCATTGCTCACTACAACAATTATAGATTGATTCAGTCAATTCAGTGAGTATCTAACGCTGTTTGTTTAGTTTCCCGCTTTCCAACTAGTACGACGGAATGCGAACATGAGGGACCGGATGGTTAACATGTTAGAAATAAGCGTGACCTCTGACAATGGTCGATGTAATTGGTCATCCGCACCGTAAATTACATACCCTTCAGGGTTGGCGGGTGCCGCAGTGTGTAATTTGGACGCATTCATACGCAAGTTACCCTCGCAGCCTTATCAAACTTCTACAAAACGTAGCTGTCGCGTTATTTCGAGCCGTTTATTTTGCGTTTTCTTTGCACTTTGGTGAGTTTAGCTTTTTCTGCGGAGGCCTCCACGTAAAGCAGAAAGAAAAGAAAGCGGTGAAAATATTTTTACGAGGGAACTATACAGAAGAATGAATACCTTTTTTTGAGCCGGATTTCTTGTTAGCCACAACCCTGTGAAACCAGCATAGGATCCGAGGAAAGCTTAGTGACCCCGATGTCGCGCGTTCGATCCCAGCCACTGCGGTCGCACTTCGATGGAGGCGAAATGCTAAACGCCCCAATACTCTGCCATGTCAGTGTACGTTAAAAACACCAGATGGTCTAAATTTCCGGAGCCATCCACAACGACGTGTCCCGTAATCACATCGAGGTTGTTGTTTTGCTCTGAGCACGGCTCATACCCAATGCCGGGTATTGGTCGAGTAGTGGCTGAATTTTTAGGGGCGAAGCTCCTTAGGGTGTGGGTCTGTCCCTCATCTGTAGTAGTAGTAGTAGTAGTAGTAGTAGTAGTAGTAGGTAGGTAGGTAGGTAGGTAGGTACATAGAGTTTCCTAAAATTAACTAGAGGGGACTCTGGCGCTGCGATCGTTCAGCCACCATGGGAATGATGGGTAGTACACGGATTTGCCTAGTCTTCGTACTTGCTGGCTTCGAACGCACTTGTGGCTTTGTTTATTGTTGCGTTTTGGTTCTGTTTCGGATAAAAAAATGGACCGTTGTGAACTTCGTGAGCCTATTTGAATTCGTGAGCCTAAAAAGGTCAAGGTGGTGAAGCTTAACTGCCAAACCTTTGCTTAACTTCGTATTGCGGCAAAGCGGATTCAGGCCACACGCAGCCAAAAGAACGAAGACTAGGCAAGACTAGGCAAATTTGTGTACTACCCATGATTCCCATGCTGGCTGAAGCGCCGTGTGTTGCAGCTCCCTTAGACACTAGCGCCAGAGTTCCCTCTAGTGTATTTATAGGAAACTCTATGGGTAGGTAGGTAGCCACGTATAGTGGAATGTACCCACTACACGTGATAACGATGACGATGACGCTGATGACCATGAAGTATAAGCGCGTTCCAGACCACACATTCTCTTTCTGCCATGGATGAAAACGATCGAGCTTCACCGACTCATCATCATTCACTTCGTGGATATGGCGTGATTTTTTCCAATATTTTCTGTAGTGCGTATTTCGTATGAGCCATAGTTAACTAGTGTATTGAATTAAAGTACCAATTACTATTAGCAATGAAATATTTAAAGCAGGCAGAATTTAGCTAGATATTCTTTTAGCACCACTCATGAATTCCTCAATGGCGAAGAAAACATACATGTGGCTGCATCTCAGAGTAGTTGGTCCACTAGGAAACAATAACCGGTAGTAATACGCCGGAAGCTAAGCAAGGAGGGATGGCACGTGAGAAACAAGTTACGTCACGAGCGTGTCATAACCTTGAGCACTTTTTCTTTCTTCTTCTTCGAATGCGCCGCTTGATGATGATGATGATGACTTCGTATGGATGGCGCTCACCCACAAAGAGGGATGGGCCAAGAACCGGGCGGAAGAAGGCTTAAAGTAATGGTCTGTGAGACTAAACCAATCTGGAAATTTTGTTGTTTTTATTAAATAAAAAATCTAATAAATGAAAATCCTTAAAGAGCAAGCGGTCAGACTATCCGAGTTTTGTGACAGAAATAACGACGGATTCGCCACCCAGAATAAGAATACATCAAAATAGGCTAACACGGTAATCTTTTTGTTTCTTTGATGTATTCGAACACAGTAGAGCAGACATCCCTGTGGCTGTAACCTAATGAAGTGGCGCCAAATGATAAAATTACTGGAACATTTACCACTAATCCTAACTTCTGAAGTGGGGCTTGCAGGTACATTGTTCTCTGATGAGAATAGCGGCGACAAAATAAAAGGAAATGTTCTATTGTTTCAATGTCGTTGCAAAACATGCACAACGGTATGCCTTGATTCCAGCTTTCTTTAAGTAATAATTCAGTTGCGGAGTTCTACAGCGTAATCTCGTGAAACAAACTTCTAACTACCTAGATACACACCCCTGTTTATTCCAGCAATGTCTTAGATGTGGGAAATATCGTCACATTCTATTTTAAGGGTTGAAGCGAGGTTGCCTGTTGAGCCAATATGTTTAATTTTTACATTCAGTGGTTCTAGCATCGCTTGTGCAAATATAATTTGATTCCGTGCGAAACTACTGCATCTTCTTCTTCTTCCTCTTCTTTTCTTTTTCTCCTGCTTATTATTATTATTATTATTATTATTATTATTATTATTATTATTATTATTATTATTATTATTATTATTATTATTATATGACTTGGACCAGACTGGTCGGCTGAAGAAAGCTAGTTTCTCTTAACCCATTTCAAGAACACTGAGGTAGGATTTCGATGCACCTGTCCCCACCGTAGTTTCCCTGGGACGTAGTAGTTCATCAGCCTCACAAAAGCAAAATCCGTACCGGACGCTCCATTACAACTAAAAGACTCCATTACGCACTTTCACGGAAAATTGGACATCGATCGCCTTTTCTTTCCTCACTCTCTATTGACTGCAGCGGAAGAAATGGGTTTTTGACGACGCACAGAATGAAAGAAAAGAAATCTAGATTAGATCGTGCTATCGTGACAACGTGGAAGGAGGACACCTGGACATGGCTTACTTTGGTGACATCTTAAATATGATTTCTTTGAATGTGAAGGCCTGGTGGTTTGTACGGCCTTCTCGAAATATTTCTGACCTGAAAAAAACCTAACGCTTCTTTAAGTATCCTGGACCTAGCCGCTCTAGAGAAATAAGCTTCTAAGACAGTTCCTGTTTCTTTTAATTTTCTTCGTTCTGTTCAAACAATTCTCTTTCTGTTCTTTTCTTCTTGCTGGCGTTGAAGTATCTTGGTACGAACAGAAAAAAGAGACCTAGTATCTAAAAGCTGACAACAGGAAATTTGATCGCAATGGTACGGGCAGCTCTGAGGAAATTTTTTCATACTTATTCGCTCCAGCTGACGCCTAGCTACTTCCAGCCCCTTCGCTCCGACGTCATCTTTGAGCTCGGCCGAACGAATGAATGAATGAAATAAAGTTATTTTCCGAAATAAATTTTATGATTTGTCGAAATCCGTAAGATGATATGACGTGCTCAGAAACTCTCGCCGCGAGGTTATCTTCTCTTCGCAAAGCACTTCGCGTAACATGTGCTGAACCATACAAGAAAATGGACTTTGTTCAGCCACTTCAAGGCGGCTCTTTGATTATTCATTTTTTTAAAAATTTCCCTCTAAGACCCTCAAAGACCGCGAATCATAAGAACAATGAGACTCGGAAATGACTAAAGGCAAAGCCTAAAGCCAAAAGTGACCACCGGCGGGGGGCTAAAAGGTGAAGTAATGCAAAAAATCATCCTGTATTGACAGCATCACGAGACGTGATCTTCAAGTGACAGATCGGCCAAATTCGTGTCGTCAGCATGACATTTCCATGACGTTACTATGGTGACACACATGAAGATGGTGACACACACGTAGCGTCACATGAAGATGTCATCACTTGACATCATTACTTGGTCGCAAGCATAGAGTTTCCTAAAATTAACCAGAGGGGACTCAGGCGCTGCGATCGTTCAGCCACCATGGGAATGATGGGTAGTACACAAATTTGCCTAGTCTTCGTACTTCCGGCTTCGAACGCGCACTTGTGGCTTTGTTTATTGTTGTGTTTTCGTTCTGTTTCGGATAAAAGAATGGACCGTCGCGAACTTCGTGAGCCGATTTGAATTCGTGAGCCTAAAAATATCAAGGTGGGTGAAGCTTAACTTCTAAACCTTTGCTGAACTTCGTATTGCGGCAAAGCGGATTCAGGTCACACGGAGCCAAAACAACGAAGACTAGGCAAGACTAGGCAAATTTGTGTACTACCCATCATTCCCATGCTGGCTGAAGCGCCGTGCGTTGTCACTCCCATAGACACTAGCGCCGAGTTCCCTCTAGTGTATTTATAGGAAACTCTATGGTCGCAAGAGGGCCCATCGCGGGGGATGTGCAACAACGGTTGTTGCGCAGAAAGTATCAGGGTAAATGGGTTATTTTTAATGGCATAAAGCATTAGATGTCTCACCAAACACGAAAAACTGACCGGCGTCCTGCGTCGGCGTCCCGCGGCGTCGAAGACGAGTGACGCAAGAAGTAATCATCACGTGATGACGTCCCCATATGGCGTCAAAGGTTGCCAAATTTGGGACGTCATCTTAACGTAACGTCAAACGTTGACGTCATGACATCACAGCTTGCACAGTGGTAAGCCAATCCTGGAGGCTGAACGAAAACGACGTTAGGTGCAAATAGCTTTCGGAAGGTGGCAGAGCAGGTTCAGTACATCCACAGAGAAGAAAAACGAAGGCATGCGTCTTCGAATCGGCTCAGGTGAACGCATACACTCTAAGAAAAAACAAAGTCCCTTGACTCTTTTCGGGTAGTCCTGACGTGCCACGTATATGACTCCCTTTCAGGAGGCACGGTGACTCTCTTTGGGGGTCATTGTACTCTCCTCGGAGAGTCATGTGACCCACAAGAGAGTCAGCGTGCCTCTTTTGAGAGATTCGTATACGTGGCACGTCAGGACTACCCGAAAAGAGTCAATGGACTCGTCTTTTTCAGTGTAAAGAACCCTGTGAGCTTTGCGAGTGGCTCCTGAGAACATCCACTTTCGCCTCTTGTTGTTTCAGTGTTAGACAAAGGTACTGCCAGTTTTATCTTACAATGGAGCTGTTAAGCTTTTCATTATGCCGGCCAGAGCCGACAGCAAGCCATCATCATGAAATAGCACGCGTTGCCTTCGTCCTCTTCCTTCTCTTCATCCTCCTCGTCTTCTACTTCACTTCGGCGTCTCATAGCATGAGTGGTTTTTGAAGTTAAAGGGCCACCTAAGAGAAATAACGATTTTTCGCGTATTAGTGAAGTGTAATTTCAGAATGCCGAAAACACCACTCTTACCGCGAGACGACGTATGGCAAGCGAGAGAACGCACGAAAAGTAAACGCGGGTGGAGACGTCACCTTGAGATTCCCGCACCAAACACCGTGACGTCATAGATTTTAACGGCGCCTACTGGGTCCTACGTAGTTTCTAATGGGTAAGTGTGATGTGCATTGTCATCTGCGGTTGCCATGGGCCTTACTTTTCTGTCTCCCCTTACCCCTTCTCCAGTGCAGGGTAGCCAACCAGATATTTGTTTTCCGGTTAACCTCCCTGCCCTTCCGCGTCCCATCTCTCTCTCTCTCTCTCTCTTCAGAAAATTTCATCGAGCCCATGTCGCGATAATACGAGAAATACATTTTGAAATTAGTGACGTCACGCGCGGAGAATTCGGCGCGATATTTAAACATGAAATTTCAACCTTGATTTCCTCCGCTAATAATGAACGTATGATGTGGAACTTGAGATATTAGAGTTCGCAGTGTACAGTTATTAATCTAAACCAAGTCATTGTTTCACTTTAGTGTCCCTTAAACACCATGAACACACATTTCTGCATGTTTTTTTCTTTGTACTCAGAAGCCTGACCTTAGACGTAGCCTGACCTACACGTGATAACGATGATGATGACGCTGATGACCATGAAGTATAAGCGCGTTCCAGACCACACATTCTCTTTCTGCCATGGATGAAAACGATCGAGCTTCGCCCACTCATCATCATTCACTTCGTGGATATGGCGTGACTTTTTTTCATCAAAAGAGAAAAAACTATACGACACTGAATTCGCCAGGCTGTTTGATGTGTTAGCGAAAGTTTTTGTTAACATAAATAGAAATCGCAGCTACTTTCGACTGGTCCTGGGTGTGCGTGGAGGGCTGAGTTCAGGGCCCCATGAACCACAGCCGCCCTGCGCACCTTCGCGATCACATCCATCTGTTCCCTGGACTTCACGCTAGACAACTCCCGCCGGGATACAGTTTGGCGTTGTGATCGATTGGTTGGCGCTCATGAGCTGACAGGCCCAAGTGACATGGTAGACAAGCTTCACATTGTTCAAGTTGTGCGCATACTAGTTGGTACACCGTATTTCGAAGGTTGTGTTTCTGGATCCCGCCGATGGAATGGGTGATTTGTGTCCACCTTAATTGATTACAGTTTGCGTGATAATTTTTACACTGCAGTTAAAGACAACAATTCAACAGCGAGATTCTTTCAGCGTGGTCTCTCAGATCCGCTTCGGCAGCGCGGCACAGACGAAGTTAACCCAAGGAATACAAGAGTGAACACGACGGCCCAGACGCAGAAGTCAAAAAATTAGTCACCCCGAAGTTTTCAAATAAAAATTTGCCAAGGACTGTGAATTATGGTTGTTAATTTACATTTTCTCCCTATTTTTATCACAACAGGGACGAGCAATGAAGACAAGTCCATTTTGTATAAATACCTAGTACATTGGTATCGGAATCAATGCTTTATCGATCTGACAAAATTGTACATTTTGTTTGGTCTTTGTATAACTTCGTGTTTTGCAAGTATGATTGGTTTAGCCAAAGCATGAAAGGGCAAAGAAAAGGTAATCCTTAACTTAATCATATTTCGGTCTCTTTTCTCTCCGATTGCGTTATCCTGAAAGTTAAAGTTTTCTGACTTAATTCAAGGCAACGTGCCACATTGCATGCGGTACAGCCCCGCGAGCCTTTTTAGAAAACAATTTCACACAGGACGTGAAGGCGTGGGACGATATATCCAAGCTTTATTTTTGCGTTGTGCTTAGTATAAAAGTTAACTGACGTTTGTTTGTTTCCCTTCAACTGGAATTAATACCCTTTGTGTGGGGCTTTCTGAAAAGGCGGGCGAAGATTTGATCCTACGAAGGCATGCCGTGAAATGATCTCATTACGGTGAAATCCGCTTAGCGTGCAGCGTTGACTCTGCGACAGCGTTAAGCTGATTATTAACGTTGACGGGGATTTTTTTATAAGGTGCTCAGATTTTTTTAAATATTTGAAGCTGTCTTGATATTGCCTCCTCGTGGATTACAGTCAGAACTTGGGAACATGGGAGATATGCTTCACATGTTAAAAATAAAGGCAGGAATTCAAGCTTGATGTCCTTTCTTTAGCCCCGTTTTATTGCGATAGCAATTATATGGACAGTCTCGACGGCTTTTTGCCGTCGCCGTTGCCGTTGCCGTCGCCGTCGCCGTCAGTCGCGTATAAAGTCCAAATTGATAAGATGCCCCAGCGCATCGCATGTTCTACCCGCGGGTGGGAGCGGCGAACGAGGCTGAAGCGGAGACCAAACGAGCTGGTACATCTCCCTCGCATCGAGGCGCATACCATAAGATCCCCCCCGCTTTTTCATTGATGTAAGATTGAAGACTGCTGAATTTAACAAAATGAGGTCGTTTGGTACAATTATCCTTTTGTTTTGCACGTAAAGCCTCTGGCCCCATAGAAGATGCAAGTTGACTATGTGCAGTTAATACAGATACCCGTGGAAAAGTGTTCTATCTGAACAACGATTCATTCGTGCTTATATTGACGCACCTAGGAAGAACAAATGCTGCTGCTTAAGAAAATTTGCGAGCTTGCAGATTGGCAGCATTTTTCCTGATGCACTGCGAGTAGTAATAAGAATAAACTAATTAAATCTTAACTGTTATTCAATTGTTGGGGTTGAACGTCCCAAAACCACCATATAATTATGAGGGATGCCGCAGAGGAGTGCTCCGTGAATCTCGATCATCTCTGGTTCATTAACGTGCCCCTAAAGCTAAGTGCACGGGCCTCAAGCGCTTTCGCTTCCAACTAAAATGCGACCGCCGCGGCTTGGATTCAACTCTGTGACCTTCGGCTCAGCAGTTCAGCACTTTAACTACTAGACCACCATGGCGGGTGAAACCTTGGCGGGCACTGATGAAAAAGCGTCGCTGTTTCATCAGTGCCCGCCAAGTGGAGCTGGCTGGACTTTTATTGCGATAGGAGTTATATGGACAGTCTCGATGGGTTTTTGCCGTCGCTGTCGCCGTTGCCGTCGCCGTCATGTCGTGTATAAAGTTCAAATTGATAAGATCACCCAGCGCATCGTACGTTCTACCCGCGGGTAATAGCGCGCGAGTGGGGCCGGCGAACGCGGCTGAAGCGATCAAACAAGCGGGCACATCTCCGTCACTCCGAGCCGCATGGGATAAGATTCCTCCGCCTGTTAGACCGGGCCATCGAATGCTCAAGCAGACAGGAAACACCCCGCGCGTCTTTAACGAGCCTGAAAAGACGCGAGAAGGGAGGGGGTCTCTCGAGAGAAACTGCGACCTTTGATTTTACGAGTGCGGTCGTCGCTGGCGTGCGCGTTATCTGGGTATCTCGGCAGCCGTCAGCAGACGGCTGGTATACCTTTCTACGTGCTGAGCTCTCAACGCGAAGAGAATGTGCGATGAGTATGACTGGAGCGGCCGTATGCTCTTAAACCAGCGCTTTGTACAGGTGCGTGAGATCGGATCCAAAAGAGATAGCTTCCCAACTCACTTCGTATAACATTACAATTTGTTGCTATCGCATTCATTGCTTCACCTTTGCAGTGAAACTGCGACTTTTTTTATTTTCTTTTCTTTGTTTCGTTATTATTTATTCATTTATTTTTTCTTTATCTTTCTGTCATCTTCCTTTGTTTTTGTTCTATCTTGCTTCTCTCTTTTTTCTTCATTTCCTTATTTTTCTTTTTTTGTTTGTTTCTTTTTTTTTTTTGCAGAAGAGTGTCTTGAAGGGCCAGTTTGTAAGTGAACAGCGCGAAAACGGGAATAAGACGGAGTAACCGACAACACAAGCGCTGACGAACAACTGTGCGCAAGTTAATGGCGACGGAAAATATATACAAAAATAATTCCTTTTCTTCCTTTCTTTCTATATTTCTTTCCTATCATTGTTTCTTTCGTTTCGCGCAATGCGCCATCCTAACTCTTAACTTCCTCGATGCCGGAAATGAGAATCATCCTCGTGCATAGCGGCGCAACAGTTGAGTGCTACCGGCAACAAAGTCGGTCATGCTCTCATGTTCAAGCAACAATGAAATGTGGCTATGGGACACGACAAGTCACCTGGATGAAAGGTTACACCACCCTATCGGAAACGGCTGATCACCAGCAGACCCCCGATTCAGAGAGCGTGAAATATTGGAAGACGTCGCACAAAACACGCATATGACCCGCGCAGCTTCGTGGGCCGCATTTCTACATGCTAGCCAGGACATGGTTTGTATCGTATATAGACTATTTT
>JALIZH010018917.1:0-22789 GCA_030522465.1 Rhipicephalus appendiculatus
CCCAATCCCCAAATTTGAATGGTGGCCTACACCTATTGACAAATCGCAAATTTCCCGTTGTCTAACCGGTGATATGTGCATGTTATTACTATTAAGCTCTGTTGGTTCCTGTGAGACAGACGGTGTCATGTTTTTTCCACGTTGCGGACCCAGTTGTTACTGCACAATGCTTACTCATTAAAAGCTACAAATGCATTCCCATACTGGTCCCCGGTATCAGCTGCAGCGACAAAGCAATTCGAGGTTACGTCAGTATGGTTGTAGGTGTGCAACTCCCTGCCTTTCCTTGCTTCTCTCTCTCTAATTGCATACGTCTTGCCAAAATGCGTGTGGGTTTGTTTTCTAATAGACGGCTTGTACTGATGTCACTGAAACAGCCACGTTGCAGCACCTACATGGTGGGACTAGAAATTGCTGATATCACGTTGTGTTATCAGTATATCGTATGATTGGTCCTTCGTTATGCATTCACAGAGGCCCAGTAGCGTCAGCGACGTCGTGACCACACTGCAGCATGTTAATGGCCACCTAATTTTACTGACTTGACGTAATCTAAGCCGCCATGTAGGAGCCACGTGCTGCGTCCATGACATCACGTGGAAGTTATGAATGGCTTCCAGAGCATAGGCCTCCCGTGAAGTACCGTCGAGACTGAAAGGATGGGACTGACAAAGGGGGATAAGAGACATGAGCATTGGGAGACTATTTCGCACTTTAACAGACACCATGGCGTATCCTTAGATCCACTAATCGAGCTGGTATGAATTTTCTGTGTCATGGTTACACATATAGGTAATAATGAGTCAAGGTTGACTATCGCGATAGATGTTAATTCTTAACCTAATTGCGAAATGCAGCACCTTAATTGAGAGATGCACAGAGATGGAACACAATAACTTACAGGTGCACTATGCGATGTGCAGTCAGCATGGCTTTCTAGCTTAATGATGCGGAATAAGTAATGTCACATGGAATGCGTTTTTTTTTTCGCATGACGTGCCGTCCTTTTCCTCAAAAATTTATGGAACGATGTAAATTTTCTCCGAGTTACCTGTCAGACCATTGTAGAAGACGTACTCGCGTACGGCCATGCCTTCGTAGGGCTTTGCAAGAAAGCAGCTCTGCGATCGCAAAGGCACAGTAATCAAACTGCCGACGAGGAATAGCCACCATAACTTTTGCTGCTGAGACAAAAGGCTCATCACGAGTAGTTTTTCGTCGCTAAGGTAGGCTTTACGAGCTCAGCTGAAAGCAGCTGAGCTCGTAAAGGCTGTATGGCTGAATGGCTGTTATGTCTCTATCGCGGATACGAATAGCGTCTGATACGCAAGTGAGAGAAATGAACTAAATTGGGGAACGAGGTTACTTCTCATTCGAGAGTGGCAACGCAGCCGGCTTTTTCGCACAGCGATTGAGTTGGGGTGCATAGGCGCATGAACACGAAAACGCCCATAAAGAATACACGCACACGTGACTTCCTTGCGTGCGCCATGTTCACGCTTAAATTCGATTCCTTCAATGTTGCTGCTGGCTTCTATTCTCTGCTCAATAATGGCTCCTAATGCCTGAATTATTACGGTGCTAAAATTTCCTCCCGTAGGCGACACCTGCTCACATCTGTGAAATGCAAAATTATTTCCACTGCTTTGAAGTGAGCATGGTATAAATGAACGTCGTTCAACGAAATATTTTCCGACATAACATAAAATTTGTTAATTATTAAGTGATTGGTGGTTTCATTGATTGATTGGTTAGTGAGTGAGTGAGTGAGTGAGTGAGTGGTGGTGAGTGAGTGAGTGAGTGAGTGAGTGAGTGAGTGAGTGAGTGAGTGAGTGAGTGGTGAGTGAGTGAGTGAGTGAGTGAGTGAGTGAGCGAGCGATTTACTGACTGACTGACTGACTAAGTTTTTTATTCATTGAAAATGCGTGTTTGGTCAAAGTAATTTCTTCGTTGCCCCTTGACACCTCGGGCTCATGTATTTTTATGTTATCTGACAGGTTTTTTTTAGAGAAAGACACTCTACCATGAAATGAGGTTTCTTGGTTCTGTTGAATATTACTGCGCAGAAAACGCAATGTCTGCGCTGCCTCCCTCGTTGAGGCATTATACCGAAATTGGGAACATGGGGGAAGTCTTTCCGTGTTTCAGCTTTTCGAAAACGGGAAAGAAACTGGTAATAAAAAAAAACATGGTTGATCCCTCCGTCATATGAATCAGTATAACGGAAAAGTAAAACGTGTCTTTACAGAAATAATGGAATGTCAACTGTACAATGGTATGAGAGAGCTTGCACAATGTCTCTTGGTGTTTTAACGTGGAGGCACCCACGTTGACACTTGGTGGTAGAGCGCAGTTTTCTTTCTGTGCAAACTCTACATTCTTAGCTCAAGCATTACAGCACATTGCAAAAAGCACATTCCTCAAACTTTAGTCGTATATAAGCCAAAGCAACCGGAGTCTGCTGGTTTCGCACTTTTACACACGTGGCAGGCAGTTGGAATAAGCAGACATTCTTCTGACCCTTGATCAAGAGTGGGCGTTCAACATCGAAGATGTGCTACACAACCGCATGTAGTGCATATTTGGAACACTCTGGTGGAATCATAGGGTCAAGTGGTTGGCTTCTGACACTCGATCTGCCCATTGTTTAAAGCTGCGAATATTATCAGCACACTACATGACTCTCGTAACCCGATGGGCTCAGTCAAACCCAGATCAGTCTTTGTGCCATTACGGGTGTCCAAGAAGAAGCCGTGACACGGCGAGAGCCTCCTGATCTCAGCTCAGTGATAGCGCTAGCCGGTGAAAGGGTTCTGAAAGTGGACAAAAATGTAAACCTACATGACAAAGTCAAAACAGGAAATAATTTTCACTAATTTGCCAACGGTGTCCCATGGTTTCATAACAGTGGCATCCAAGTATGAAGTTAATGAACTCCCTTCAGCACAGAAGAAAATCCACAGGGTTCTTAACTATTCACCCAAGACGACCCTCGCCCGCCCCGAGAGCTTCCTACGCCTAAAGTGGTTTTGCGGTGCTTCGGAATAGGTCCCACGTTTAACCAAGAGACGACGTCGTGTGAAGACGTGAGCATGTGGACGTGATGATCAGTTCATGATGATCTGTGATGATGTCGTCATGGACATTGGTCTGTTTGCATCGTTCGTGTTGAAGCGACGTTCACGGCAAATTTTCGCGTTTCATGAGGCATCTCAGGCTTTCCGTTTAATATTCTTGCCTAAAACAGCATGTTGCCCTTATATTTCTACCTCCTTGGATACAGCAAAAATCGGCGTCTGCGGTGATACGGGAAGGCGGACAGCGTAACAGTTTTTCACTTCAAAGGAATCAGCAAGTATTAAAGACGACAGCGTTGCGGTAGCCCTTATATTCCACAGCAAGGGCTCACCTGATTCCTTGAGGGTCGGTAAGAACAACAAAAAAGTGTTTGGTAGGTTTCCCGTTTTTCTCACTTCTCGGCTTAGATGCGTCCGGGGAGAATGCGAAATCTGACAAGGCACAACCCCCATTAAGCCTGGCTTCTTGCGATAACTCTACCGCGTGAACACTTTCACTAATCATCGCATCCACCTACCTCATCGCTGCCGTACTGCGAAGTGGAGGCATACAGATCCCAAGCGTGTGTTGGGGCTGCACAGTGCGGCTCAGGCGTGGGACTAGATGTGGAGTGTCGGCGGGGTTAATCGGCACCGGTGAGCGTCTGCGCACGGGATTTGGGCTGTCGTCGGGAGGAAGCTCGTTTCCAGTGAAGTCGGCCCAGCTGCCCTCCAGGCCCGTACGTGGGGCGAGATTTAATCAACCACCGTCTATTTCTGTCCCGCTCGAAAGCACTGGGCGAGGTCGCATCCCGCTGTCCCCTTTTCGCCCGCTTCCTTCCAGCTTCACCATTGCCCGTCAAAACTAATCTCAAAGCAATCGATGATGCGTCTTGAATGGACCTTGAGTCCCTGCCAAAGTGTATTTTGGCTAAATATGGGCTCTTTCTCATGTGATGTATTGTTGGCGTAACTGCGTAAACTGGGCTGGTATGTGGACAAGTAGGCAAGAGCGCTACGATTTGTGGTCAGAGTAATATGCATTTGTCTTCGCGCAATTCTTCCTCCTACTTCGTCATTTTAGCGTGATCTCTCCAATTTTTAGTATTTTCATTTTGATGAAGCGCACACTCATTCCCTTTATATTGAAATACACCTTCCGTGACGGATCGCTTATTTTGAGTCTTGCCGGCAAAGAAACTGAGAACTCTTTCCATTACAAATTTAACCTGTCACAGGAAGCCGCAGACATGATGTATAAAAGGACGATCATGGAATGTCATGTCATGACACTTCGGCATGAGTGTTGTCTCAGCATACGTGCTATTTTGCGGGGCTGGGCAGAGATACTGAGTATTCCGGAATACAGACATCGTAATACATGCGCTGGAAGCCTAACTACAGATACTGGGATACATTTGTATTTGACGTAACGAGATGTTCCAGAGATACTTTGGCAAAAACGCGAAAAAGTATCCCGGAATGCATATACAGGACTACATATACAGGAATACAGGTACTTATATATTTTTTTCTTTCTTATTTCGGGGAATCTGATGCTTCGCAGACATTTATTAAGCACTGTAAATGGTGAATATTGTACATAATGTTGCAGCGCAGTGAAACTTGCCAGTCAATCATGTCTCTCGAGTGACTTACGAGCGCCAGTGCATTTGAAAATCATCGCTGATCCCTCCGTCACAGGAATCAGTATCACACCAAAGTAAATATGTAGTTGACTGTACATTGATATTAGAGAGCTTCCATAATGTTTATTAGGGTTTGGACGATGGCTACAGCACCATTTAACCCGGATGCACAAAAGATGATACTTAGAGGTGTACCTGCATCCCGACGACTTACGTCCATGATCAATGATTAAACAAACTCTTATGGTAGCTGTGGTAGTTAACGGTGAGAGCGTAATCACAGAAGGCGGAGTGACAGCCAGAAGAGCGTCGCTGATTGAACGCAGAACATGAGCTAAGGTCGCCATCCCGCGGCATGTTAAAGAGTTAATGAACACTAAAGACCGACTAGAGGGAAACCCTACGCACGTCGTGTCGCCCCCGTAGCCCAGCCGCGATTTTTCACGGGGCGGGCTTAAGCGGGGGAACGCTATGGTACAGCCAGGCGAGACAGGCACGCGTCGCAGAGCTGTTTTTGGTATTATTTTTTAAAATTAACAGCGCAAAAAACGGACGGCCACTCAAAGGAAACACACAGGACAAGCGCTTGTCCTGTGTGTTTCCTTTGAGTGGCCGTCCGTTCTTTGCGCTGTTAATTTTAAGTATGCATAACCAACTAGCCCAGTGAGCTACACTGTTTTAGTATGAATCGATGCTTTGAGCGAGGCCGACGCTTGAGCTTAGGTCACCACCTTGCGGTATGTTAAGGCGTTGACAAAATTGCACTGCTCCCATTGGAAACGCGCGAAATGGGACGAACGCTTAGCAACAAGGCGTTGCAGGAGTTTATCGTGGAGGCCATGGTCAAGGCGCATTACTTTATCGCTCCCAAGGGGCGACACCACCAGCAGTGCGAGAGGACGGTGTGAGATATAAAAGGCGCGTTTGTAAAACATCCAGAGTGTGTGACCGTGGCGCAGTGGATGGGGTGCGCGGTATCCATTGTCTCCGATCAAGAGGCCGTGAGCTCGACCCTCGTTGACGGAACTTTTTTTGTTTGCCATCTGATGGAGTGCATTTTTTTGACGCCATTTGCGTGACGGAAATACGTCACTGAACTCTTTGTGGGCCCCGGCATAAAACACGTTCGTGTTAAAAAAAAGCGTACATTTATTTTGCACACAATATCTGCTTGGCTGAAGAGAGAGTTGCATTACTTGCGCTTAAGGAACAGCAGGGACCATATTCACAAATATTTTCTTTTTTGGGAGCTTTTTTTCCCATTGCCCGGCCGGCTCCGCTAATCTGTCCAGCCTACGCACTACCTGCCTACGCACTACCTGTCCGGCCCACGTTCATTTCTTCTGCTTGATTTCAACTGTGATATCCTTAACGCCTGTTTCTTCCATGACCCACTCTGCTCTCTTCCTGTCTCTTAAGGTTACAACTATCATTTTCCTTTCCATCGCTCGCTGCGTCGTCCTGAATTTAGGTTGAACCCTCTTTGTAAGCCTCCACGTTTCTGCTCCGTAGGTAAGTACCGGTAAGATGCAGCTGTTATACACCTTCCTTTTGAGAGACAGTGGTAGACTACCATTCATGATTTGATAATGCTTGTTGAATGTGCTCCACCCCATCCTTCTTCTTGTTATTTGACTCTCATGGTTCGGCTCCGCGATTACGACCTGTCATAAGTAGACGTATTGCTTTACAACTTCCAGTGTATCAACACCTATCGCTAAGCGCTGTTCCCTGCCGAGTGTTGCACATTACTTTAGTTTATAGCATAATAATTGTCAGACCTACTCTTTGGCTTTCTGTGTTCAGTTCAGTAATCATGAGTTGTAATTCGTCCCTTGAGTTACTCATCAATGCAATGTCATCAGTGAATCGCAGGTTACTAAGATACTCTCCATTAACTCTCATCCCTAACTCTTCCCAGTCTAGGGCCCTGAAAACCTCCTGTAAACAGGCGGTGAATAGCATTCGAGATATCGTGTCTCCCTGCCTTACACAGTCACGTCACGCAAAACCAAATTTGGTTCATGTCAAAGTAGCGAAACGGCCGCGACCACACCATGAGCGTGGCATCTAAGTCATGTCGTAAATGACATGCACGTCATGATTTCCATGTTTCCACCTTGTCATTTATGTTTGTTATACAGTCACGTTAGGCAATACCACATTTGGTACATCTCAAGCTAGCGAAGCGACCGCGAAAGCACCATGAGCGTGGCATGTAAGTCATCTCGTACATGACATGGATATCGTGGTTTTCATGTTACCACGTGTCATTTATGTTCGTTATGCAGAAATGTTTGGTCATACCAATTTTGGTAAATATTCATTTAACTAAATATTAATTCGGTGGCCGTGAGCACCCCGAGACCATGTCGAGTAAAGCTTGCAGTCCATGGCATGCGAGTCATGATTTGCATGTTAGGAACTGTTACTTATGTTCATCATACAGTCACGTCATACCATTGCAATTCTCTTATATATCACATGAACGAAACGGTCGCAAGAGCACCAAGACCATGGCTTGTAAATCATGCATATCATGCATATCATGATCTTCATGTTATGACCTGTCATTTACGTTCGTCATACAGTCATATTATGTCATAGGAATTATGGTATACATCCCATTAACGAAACGGCCAGGAGAAGACAAAGTCGTAGTCGGCTAGATAGATAGATAGATAGATAGATAGATAGATAGATAGATAGATAGATAGATAGATAGATAGATAGATAGATAGATAGATAGACAGACAGACAGACAGATAGATAGATAGATAGATAGATAGATAGATAGATAGATAGATAGATAGATAGATAGATAGATAGATAGATAGATAGATAGATAGATAGATATGTTCGAAGTCGCCGAAGTTCGCTAAGAAATGCATTTAAAAAACACCGGGAGATTCCACAAACGCTAGGAATCGATGTAATGCGAAGCAGTCAGCAAGGAGCACATCATGCTGTACATAATATGCATGTGATCAATTACATGTTAGAGCCTGTCATTTATGTTCGTCATACGAACCCACCCTATAAAATATGGAGTACCTCAGGGGTCTATTCTTGGACCGGTATTGTTTTTGCTTTATATAAATGATATTGTTAATATAGAAGGATGTAAAAAATATAGTATTATATGCGGATGACACGAACGTTTTTTTTTTTCGGGATTAACTTGAATGACATTTTCATGGAGGCGAATGCATGGTTAGAAAAACTTAACTTTTGGTTGGACGCTAACAAACTTCAACTTAATACAAAGAAAACACAATACGTCTTATTCAAAGCTAAGGGCACAGCACATCAACAAACCCCACCGCTGACATTTCAGGGAACACTACTACAACAGACATCAACCATCAGATTTCTAGGGGTAATATTTCACGAAAACCTTTCATGGACACCACATGTGGACTCACTAAGGACTAATGTATCCAAAGCAATCGAGTTAGTGAATAAATTAAGGCACTTTCTACCACCTGACGCGAAACGACAGCTTTACTATGCCCTTATACAGTCACGTCTTACATACTCTTCTCTGGTGTGGTCTACAACCACCGAGACGAACTTAAGTTCGCTGTTATCGTCGCAAAAGCGGGCAATACGAGCTGTTGGAAACATCCCATATGCTGTGAGTACAACTCCTTACTTCAGCAACTATAATATAATGCCGATAAAGTACCTACTTAAAATAAAGTTGTCACAGGAGATAATGCGCCAATATACAAGAAATAGAATGCTTTTCGAGGAAAAATAACAGATCAAGCAAACCCCATACGAACTACGTAAAAACAAAATAGTCAAATCCCGATCCCGAGCAAACTACGGCTTACAAAAATTGGCAACATTAATACCAGACATCTTAAACGAACACCCAGGTATACTAACCCTACTGCAAAATAGAATCTCCCTAACACAATTTAAAAAGCGAGTAAAAGAATTAATATTTCCCGAGTCTTAGGGTTTTGTTCTAAGTTATGTATTGATGTGTTCTTAAATGCTGTGTAATGTATATTGTAATTTTTTTTAAACAGATACTGTCACATATGTGTACATTTGTATCGTTGCTTTTCGTTTTTCTGGTCTATTTTCGTCTCAAAGCACAACGAGTACTTTTCTTTATTGTTCTTGTACTGTATCATACATGTATGTGTTTTCTATTTATGTATATTGCGAAAAACAGAACGCACTGCAGCTGCTGTCTGGGTGACGTAGCCTAGTCAGGCACCTTTCGGGCCTTTTGCTGCGTCTCCTAAGACAATTGTAAATTGTCTTAAATAAAGTTTGAATGAATGAATGAATGAATGAATACAGTCACTTCGCGCAATACCAATTTTGGTGTGTATCAAGCTAGCGGACAGGACGTAAGCGCACCATGTGGATCGGCATGTAAATAGTTTTGTAGATGACATGTATGCCAAGATTTTCATGTTGCCATCTGGCACTTATGTTCGTTTTACAGTCACGTTCCGCAATACCAATTTTGGTGTATATAAAGCTAGTGAAACGGCCACGAGCACGCCATGAGCGTGGCATGGAAATCATGTCGCCCATGACATGTCATGATTTCCCCATTACTGTTTTTAATTTATGTTCCTCATACAGTCACGTCATGCAATACCAAATTTGGTGTATATCAAGCTAACGAAACGGACGCGAGCGCGCCATGAGCGTGGCATGCAAGTCATGTTGCGCACGACATGTCATGATTTCTATATGACCAATTGGCATTTATGTTCGTCATACACTCACGCCAAGCAATACCAAATTTGGTGCACATCAAGCTAGCAAAACGGCCGTTGGCGCACCATGAGCGTGGCATGTAAATCATGTTATACATGACATGCACATCATGATTTGGATATTACCACCTGTCATTTATGTTGGTCATGCAGAAATGTCTCATCGTACCAATTTTTGGATATGTCAAGTTAAGAAAACGGTCTCAGGAGCACTACGGCCATGGCGTGTAAATCATATTTTTCATGACAAGTTCGTCATGATTTCCATGATATGACCAGTCAGTCATGTTCGCCATGCAGTCATGTTCTGCCATGCCAATTTTGGTATAAATTCAGTTAACGATACGGCCAGGAGAGCACAAAGTCGTAGGCGGCTAGATAGATAAATTGATGGGCTCAAAGTCGCCGAAGTTCGCTAAGAAATCCTTCGCATTTAAAAAGTTATGTGATACCCATATCCTGCAATTTATCGCGATACAGTAGATACATCGTAAAAGTCTTTCACTACTGCGATACAAATACGTTTTTCAAACATGCCTGGATACAAAAATACAGATACTGAAAAGTTTCTCTAAGGTACTATCGGATACTCTTGTATCGCAGTGCTGCCCAGCCCTGATTTATCTATGAACTCTCAGCTCAATAAGTGCCTCTCGTGCTGTCTTATGTCTCGTTCACGCAGTTATTTCGGCTGCTGTACCATAATGGAGACTATGGCGGCTCTGCATGCAATGTAGATCGATGGTGTCGCAATTGAGTTAACGCTACATTAACGTTTGCATAAACGTGAGGTCACATAGCTTGTTACTTATTAAGGGGACGCTAAAGGCAAATATTAATCCGACGTGGATTGTTTAGACAGCACTCGAGAAAACTCGTAGGGCTTGTTTCTTCTCATGGAAATGCTTATTTTGAAAATAAATAACGTTTCAGTGGCTTGCATACCGTTAGCGCAATCCGTCTTTTTACATAACTAATACCATGACACGTATTCTTAAAAAGAATGTATTCATACTTTTTCACAACGACAGACGGAAAGTCTTGGCGCGTAATGACCAAATCTACATTAACTGTACAGTACAGCATGCCAATCACACAAAACTCCTGAGAGTAGTCTAGATTCTTGCCTAAAATTTCGTTTCCATGCATGCAACGTTGTTCAGAAAACCTCACACGGATTGTATATTCTTTAGTGAATGTCGACACCTTTTTGCAAGAAAAAATACTAATTAATCTTTTTTATGCATTGATTCATTCACACATAAAATACTGCATTACTGTATGACGTTTACGTACGAATGTGAGGTTGTACTCTATGAGGTTGTACGTAATAATGACTTAATCCATTAAGTGTCCACAGTCTAGTTACTTACAATATTGCTTCCATGATATACAAATATTTCATGGTAATCTCAACTTACTGTCTGGCCCTTTGTTTGTCACCTCTAGTTATCGAGTGGTTCTCATGCTACCGACATTTACTACCTAAAATAAATACTAATTACGGTCGTGAAACTTTGGAATTCAGAGCAAGAATAATTCGTAATACTCGTACTACAAATCTAAACACAGCCCTGTCTATTCACTCTTTCCTAGCACAACTAAAAAATTCGACCATATCATGTCATCCTCCCATAGTAATTTCTAGTTATTATTTTCACATGTTAAGAAAAGGAAAATAGACAACCACCCGTTTGTAGCGGGTTCGAACCCATGACCAGGACGAATTTTTCGGCAACGAAGAAGCTTTTCTTTCTCAGAAATCCGTATGGATTTCCTTGTGGCTTCGTGCTACAAACCGGTGGTTGTCTATTTTCCCTTTTCTTAAACCTTCCGCCACCTTGCGGGATTCCGCAGAACTCATTTGCAATACTTGTGTCCATGTGCTTCGAGTTGTCGATGAATTCGCCCTCGCGCTGCCAAGTGCTAGCTTCCTGGTTAGCTCAATTGGTAGAGCGACCGCACCGGAAAGGCGTTGGTCCCGGGTTCGAACCCCGGACCAGGACGAATTTTTCGGCAACTATGAAGCTTTTCTTTCTGAGAAATCAGTATGGATTTCCTTGTGGCTTCGTGCTACAAACGGGTGGTTGTCTATTTTCCCTTTCTTAACCCTTCCGCCACCTTGCGGGATTCCGCAGAACTCATTTGCAATATTTTCACATGTGTTCAGATTCGCCCCATATTGCGTAATGAACTCCTTTTGTTGGAATTATATCGTATAATCGCGTCATTTAAGTTTTTATTGTCTAATAACAGTGACCACTTTTTATCAAGTTATATTGTGTGTTAATATATATGTTTTCTTTTGTTTTCGATAAGCATTCTTAACCATTATATTCCATATGCTGTTGACATTTAGTGTTTTTGATATTATAATGTTTAACAATTTTGTTGTGTCCCTAAAACAGTTAGTACATGTGCCTTAAGAAAGACTGGAATAAACTTCATACTTCAAAGAGATTCTCTAACTTTGTCAAATGAGTCGCTACTTCCTTTCTGGATCACTTGCTTTACTTAAGTCATATGCGTTGGGTTGCGTCTAAAATAAGATTTGAAGACATTACGATGCGGTAATCTTACTCAAAGAGTGGACCCGAATCGTTCACAGAATTTATTTCGTTCAGCACATTTCACTACAAAGTGAGTCAGCTGATTGAATTTGTTGTAATGCAGCTCAACCTCATATTGTATGATTGCACCGAAACAAGCATCGCAGTAACTCGGGCAACATATTTATTACATGGGTAAGAATCTTGTCTCTCTCCTCATGAATTCGTTCGCGAACAGTCCTTATAGTTTGGCGCGCAATACTTAACACCCATGACTAAAGGAATAACGGGCCATTTTTACAGGACTTACAAGTCAAATAAATGAACAAATAAATAAATGAATTATTAAATAAATAAATAAATAAGTAAATAAATAAATAAATAAATAAATACTACTCGGCAGTGGCCGCCAGCGGGCAGCCGGTAAAGCGGTACGTTGCGTCATCTTTGTTCGTCTGTAGCACGAAATATTCAGGCACCATCAGACAATGCCTGACCATCAGTCAGTTTCAGAATGCTTACTATAGGCGTCGTTATCCTTTATTTCTGAACCCTCAGTCACTCTCCAAAGCGGGCTATAAACGTTACGCTGAAGATTATGCCCATCAAAGAGACACGTAATGCCTAGACATTATGGCTGTTGCACTCGCAATCACCGACACTCAGACTGCCCATAAAATAAAGCTATGTGCTGCGCGAACTACTCTGAGGACTACAATGTGTAGCAAGAGTGAACCATGGGCCTCTCGTTCCAAACTTTTCTTCAGTCGGCGCTGGCCCGGAGGGCTTCTTTTTTGCACATTGATCCCTCACAATGCTTGCCGGATGAACCCTTGATCCCAGGAGCTTTGTAACCGCGTAGCCGAAAAGCATTGGCCTGCTCCTATCCCGGCTCCGGCTATAAAGAATGATAGCACAGCGTTCTTGATAAAATGCATTTTATGGCCTCACGGCGAAGCTCTGGCTCAGTCGACAGAGTGCGTGCAGGGAAGAACATTCTGAGGGCGTCCTACGTGAATAAAATGACGCGACATGTATCTTTAGAATAAGAGCTGAGCCTAGTTGGTAAGTATTCGTTCTAAAAGACAGGGTGTGAAACGACTTCTTGCTTGTGTCTATGTTTGCCCGCCCTGTATATTAGAATGTATCTTTAAGCGCAGCATAGAGATTCCTAAATGAACACTGAAATCACAGATATCTTATCAATGAAGGAAAGAGGTGTAAATTGAAGAGATCGTTTTTTTTTTGTTAGACACAATATTAATGAAAACTAAGAGACAATGATGTCAAGGAAAGTATAGGGGATGTTATTCAGAAGTAATTTTACATGTAAGTGTGAAGAAAGAAAAGTGGACGACAAGATAACTTGCCGCCGGCAGGGACCGAACCTTCGACCTTCGAATAAACATCGGACGCGATATGTTATCACGTAGTTTATAGTTGTTTGAGAGCGTTCATGTCTTTTTGCAGCGATAGCATATTCAATGTTTTCTTAAATCAAATTTCCTAACGGCTACTACCAGCTTCACTGAGAAGTCATGGGTAAAGCGGCACTATGTAGTAACGCGTGTCGTAGCAGATGTCCAAGGCGAATCGAACGGCTGGTCGCTTGGGCATGCCGTTTCAGAGGCTTCGTGATAATTCTAGTTTGATCACATAAATACGCATAAATATCATGCGATTATAGACTGGGGCACTGGTAATTATAGCTGACATACAAGGCATTGTTAGATAAGGCATCGTAATAAAAAATGGTTCAGTAAGTACAAACATACACACATACACACACTTTCAGCCTTGCGTACAGGCTTTCAGTGCAGATGATTCAGCATTCGTTGCCTACCTTTTTAGGCAGTACTGACGACACAGTGACTTTTTCACGTATCGTACCTGCCATGCCATTGAAAGTGATGGTTTTATTACTTGCACCATATTTCCCAGTAGTAGCTGACCATAGCTTACGTTATTTTCATGGCACTGCCCGATTCGTGCACTTTTAAACAGCATAATACACACAGAGAGAGAAAAAAACGCGTCTCCATTCAAGGTCAAAACAATTTAATCCTTTTGTGTAATATTTACTCTGATGTACTACTGTTATCTTCACTGTAATGCGTTTAAATAATCATGTATTTATTTTGCTGTTGAACTGTATTTTCGCCCCTCCCCTCTACAACGTAGAAATGTACCGTGAGGGTTTCACAAATAAATAAATGGATCAATGAATAAACAAACAAAAAAATAAATAAATAAAACAGAAGAAGTAGCCTTATACGCAGAAGTACACTCTTAAAAAAAAGTTAGTAAAAAGCTTGTAACCACGAGCAAAAAGTTAGTAACAGCGGCTGTTACTAACTTTCTTGGGCCATTACTAACTTTTTCCTACCTTTTACTACCTACGTTAGCAGACACTTATAGGTTGCAATGGTTACTACCTCTTGCGTACAGTTACTAACTTTTTGCCATGCACCTGTTTAACGAACTTGCTAAAGGAACCTTAGAAGTAATTATTACGAGCTTTTTGCAGCCTATTTACTAGCACGGGGACCCAGTCAAATTCGCTAAGGCGATATTAGTAAGCTTAGTACCTCGTCTTGGCTTTTCATTATTAAGCCATGTTGAGGCGGTATTATGCAAAATAGAGATAACATATTGTTTGTCTTAATATGCTTGATTAAAAGTTCTACGCTGTGTTATCTCGCACACCTAATCAAATGGTACGCTATATAAATATAGGCGCGTACCTTAAATTATTCATCGTAAAGCCTAGCTGCTCACCGGCACCAGCTGTGTTCTCCAAAGGTAGGGCTATAAATACTGCTGGAACCACTTACAAATTACACGTGTCGCTTAGACTAGTGGTTGTGTATCTGTGCTGTTCCTCTTCACGACATTAAATGCATAATTATCCATTGATATACAGTAATGATCATGCTCGCGAATTTGACCGTTATAAAAACGGGTGACTAATGAGGCGAAATGATCGCGGTTACTACTTTTTTTTGGGGGGGGTAGTAACCGTTACTACCTATGTTTTACTAGTTAGCAACGAGACAACTAGTAACCACTACTAACTGAGTTTGTAAAGACGAGGGTAGTAACGGTTACTAACCTTCCCGTTACTAACTTCACTTACTAACAGGGTTGTAACATATGTGACAAGTAGTTAGTAAACCGAAGTCAGTAAGTACTACAACCTTTTTTTTAAGAGTGTACCAGCTGTATTTTATGCTAATAGATGCATTTAACCCTTAAAGCGCCACCTATGAAAAACTGTCTGTAAATGTGTCAAATCAAGACAACGTTATTTCAAGGCACTCAATATTCTGTTGAAACAAAAATAATATCCTAATATGTTAATTTATGCGTGTTATTGTAACTAATCCCAATCAAGTGTTAATTACATATCTATTTATTATGAAGTTAATCGTGCTCAGTTTCGGCGTAAATAGAATGTAATCTCAGTGTAGAAATACAGTGCCAATCACGTTTTTGCTTATGTCCATTTTAGGCAAAGAAAAAATACACTTTTCACATGGTTCGCAGCAAGCGGCGCGTCGAACGACACGTCGAGCGTGGTAGTAGCTTCAGCAAAGAGATCATATGCAACAGTAAACACCAAAATGAAGTTAAATGAAGACAAAATTTATTACGCATGATGTTCAATTCATCCAGAGCTTGATATGCCTATCTTGCTCTTTCTTAGACCCTCGTTGATACAAATAACAAAATCAAGTGGTGTACGCAATGGCGTACATAGCGCCTCAAAGGGTTAGAATTAGTAACTTTCAAAAACATTTGCGAAGGAGTGGAGCTTCTTACATGAACATGTTTTTTTTTCGGCATAGCTTGTTGCTATTAGGCGGCCAGTGAGACTCGGTTTCTCTACAAAGCGAAGTGTAGGTGCAAAAACAGCTCTATTAAGTAAACATGCCTATTGCGCACTCTTTACGTAAAAATACCTTGGTAGCGCCTATGAGTGAACGGCGTCATGACAAAACTCCAAAAGGGAAGCGATGAAAACTGAGATGACGCTGTAATAGTGCTTTTATTTCCATCAGCAACAGCCACACCCTCTTTTAATGCTAGACGTAGCCTCATTTGATTATTATAATTACATTTGTCTTGAGCTAGTTTATTAAAACTTATGATTTGTCAATGATGTTATGAATATGATAAAGCTATGGTTTTACCTAAGATTTTGTTTCTGCGCTCTCCAATATCTTCAGAGGCAATGCACAAGTCTCGACCACATCCACAACAAAGTAGAACACAAGACAGTACTTCATTTTGAGTTATAGTGTTTTGTTGCCTTTCCATATTGTACATAAAATGTAAGTTGTAATAATCGCACCAAAACGAAGTGACATTACACTTTATACACGAAGCAAACTTGCATGCCTATTTTTGACACCACAAATTACTATGCCCAAGGGCAGGATTTTGATATAAAAAAAAAAAGAAGCCACAGTTTTTCAACATCTCCCACATTCTTCAATTCTCTCGATGCCTCTACAAGGACTCCTGAGCCAAGTGCAGCGGAATGATCAAGTAATTTATGGAAACTCTGGAAGCTAACCGCACAAGAGTTCTGACTTCACAAAAGACGTGGTCAGACTCTTCGATTAGGCACCATCTGGACGTTCTTTTGAAATTTCGTGTAGGCGTTCCACCAGCCTCTCGGCTATGAACTCGCGAAGTGCGGCGTGTCGCTCGCGAAATTTGCATTCGTCGTCTGCACTCTATCCTTCGGCACTACTCGCAGAACTCTGATGATTATTTTTTTTTTGCTTTCGTTGCTCTCTTTGCGCGTTCGCATAATTTTAAGCAAAATGCCGGTGAGCCCCGTTAAACACAAATTCAAGACCACGTGGGTTTTCTAAGGGCTTACGAGCAAGCGCTGATATTACCGAGCAAAATAACGTGATTGCTAGCTGCACTGGATTTTGCTGTGCGCGATAATAAGAAACTGTCAGTTATCACCTTACCTTTCCCACGGCGTTCGGTGGGCACCTTACGATATAGACGAGAAGTGATGACGAAAATTATATTCCTTGATAACATGTCATATGCCTATGAAGATAGATAGAAGTAGGTTCAGTTCTTTACTGTCGTAAGCTTTTTGTATAAATTGACATCCATATGCACTACACCATTGCGTATAGTCACTTGACAAAATAGAAACGGCCGTGAAAAGGCTTTTGCGTACCACGAGTTCATGTGAAAGATTCACAATGTCGCGAAAATACATGTAACCTGTGAGAATGTTTCCAGCTTTAGTTCTGTTTTGATCAATAGAAAACGGCTCGTACGATGAAGAATTTGGGGTGAGATTCGCAGAGCTTTCAATTCGTAAAGGTTCTTTGCAAGTGGCCGCCCAGTGTCGGGAAAGATACGCGCAGCGTCACGATTGGCTCGAAATTTATTCTTCGAACAATATAAGCGTAAGACGTTTTAAATGCGAATGCATTTCTTAGTCGGGCTATGTCAGGCATCCGGCGTTGTCCGGCGTTGTCCGCGCGCCGGCAGGTGTTATCTCTCCGCTCTCACTCCCTCTCCCATAGCAACAGCTGCGGGCGCGCGCGCTTATCCTTGCCCCTAGCAACCGGAGCATGTGGTGCGAGAGAGTGTAGGAGAGGGCAGGTGCAGTGCTTCGCCGCTCCTTCTCTCGCCGTTCGCTCTATCTCCTCCCTGCGCCCCACTCTCCCGTCCGCTCGCGCCTCACTCTCGACCGTTCGCTGGCTGGGCGCCTCTCAAGGCGATGGCAGAAGTCGGTGTCGGCGCAAGAAATGCATTCGCATTTCCTCACGATTCCCTTCGGGGAGGTGGGGGGCATTTTTTTTATTTTCTTTGTTTGTTTTGTAGATAGGATCGCTGAGAAGGTTGTTTTACCCTCTGTTTAGCATCGGACTTCGAACTTTAAACGAATTTTTTTTTATTTGCTGACACGGTATCTAGCATTGACGACCAGCGGGAAACGATCTAATCATGTCCCTTAATTAGCTTTAGAAAGAAAGAGGGCGGTTGATCGAGAGCGCATTTGTTTTTTTAGACACAACCTAATGAAACCTACAAACAATGAAACTAAGGAACGTAAAGGGACGTTACCTACATGTATGTTTAACCAGAGTATAGAAATAATGATATAACTGGAAATGAATTAAAATGGATGCAAAATCAACTTCCTGCACGCATAGACCGACCCTGAAGCCAACGGCTATCCTTTATGTTAGGGCAGATGTCAAGAAAACACGGTTAGATCTCGCATCACATGCCTTTATTAAGCGCGGAATGCTTTAGGGCGCCGGCCTATCGTATGCTGTCGTCGTCGTTTACACTGTCGTAGCGTGGCATAACGCAGGCAAAAGCACATATAGCATAGCCAGTTGAGCGTGCGCTCGCGCCAAGGGAAGTCTTCTTCCTCTTGTTCTTCGAGCGCCTTGATGATAATAGAAATAAATAGAATTATTGAGAAAAAACAAAAAAAAATAATAAAGAGAGAGAGGAGGAAAGAGAAAACCGAAGCCACAAAAAAGCTGCCCAGCGCCGCACTTCCTTCAGGCTTGGCACCACTAGTGCAAGCTGTCTTAATTTTTTTTACTTACAGGTAGTTACTGAATACGAGAATGAAAACGACTGTAACAATCATGGCACACATTCCTATTTTCTCAGGGCTAGGCGCAAGTTCATGCGAAATATCAGCAGTCATCTGGACAAAACGGTGCACTCTAACAGCAAAAGTAGTAACTATCAACCGGAAGCTGACTTGATACCTCAACACAATTGGGTGGCCAGTGAACGGTTGTGCAGCTCGAGCAGTCGGTTTTTAGGGGCGAAGCTCCTTATGCCATGGGTCGTGCGTCCCACGCTTGTAGTAGCCACCCGCGTGATGACGATGACGATCGCGATGCCATACAACACATGGCATCGCGATATGGTCTCACATGCACATCGTTTGACTACATGCAACCAACCACCATCACGTCTTTCCCGTGGGTTGTGCGTCCCTTGTAGTTTGTAGTACGTAGTAGCCACCTGCGTAACCAGCAGTATCTCCCTGTGTGATGACGACGACGATGCCATCACGGCACACCACATGGAATGTACCCATTATGCGCCATAACGATGACGCTGATGACGATGACGATCGCGATGCCATACAACACATGGCATCGTGATATGGTCTCACATGCATATCGTTTGACCACATGCAACCAACCACCATCACGTCTTTGATGATGTACCTCCGGAGATTCGCCCACTCATCATCATTCACTCCGCGGATATGCTGTGATCTTTTCAACCAAGAAACTCGCTAGCAGACGCTGCCTGCGTCGGAGTCGCGAGGCGAGAGAGGGGGGAGCGTAGGAGAGGAGAGAGAGAGGGGGGGACGTGCATGCGCCGTGGGAGTGTGGACGCCGCGGGCAGGGATGCCTAGAGGAGAGAGGGGGGGGGAGTGTAAGAGGGGGAGAGAGGAGGGGAGGCGCATGCGCAGTGAGGGTGTGGTTGCCGCGGGGAGGGATGCCTAGAGGAGAGAGAGGGGGGGAGAGCAGGTTTTTTATTTTTTATTTTTTTTAAAGGGTTTGCGCATGCGCAGTAAGGGTGGTCACGCCGCACACCACCGGATTAAGCTTCGCCATAAGATGCTTCACATCTAATATATGAACTAACGTACATGAGTTTTGTAAAAGGCCTTGGTAGTTCTCATAATTCAAGCAAGATTGCAGCGAGAAAGCTGAAGCTGGGCTGTAATAGCTGTCTTAACAAATATATGTGCATCAACGTTAAATGAACAAAGATGCGTTCATATATTACCACAGCAATACATCAGACAGGAACAACAACATGTGGTATTCCGCCTCTTTCCCCCTTGTCTATTTGCCCTTTGCATCTCATACATAAAGCATGACATTCAGCGCGGGCACTATATCGGGTAGGGCGTGACACGAATAAATGTACGGCATGTGTAATAGACGCAGGCGTATCCGCACTTCTCTGAATGCAAAAATATCAAGATTTCATATTTTCGCAGTGGGGCGTCAAGTTTTTTGGTTCCACAGAGAGATCAAAAGCTAAATGCATCGGAGGAACGGATTATTACAAAAACGAACTTCAGGTACTCATTAAACACATGCTGGATATATCCGTATCCACAGTACATGCTATCTATCATTTAACAGCGGAGCTTGATATGCGAGCCGTTGATTGTAATCCGACAGCCGAAAATTATCATCATCATGAACAGGAACGTGCTCTCTCCGTCCTCTTCTTCATCTTCCGCTTCGCTCTCAGGACATGTGCGCCGCTTGTCCGGCGTGGGATGGGATGGGCTGGCATCGTAACCACTGCGCTAACCATGTACGCGAGCAGATAATTACATAGCCTTCTATAGTATAGTATACAAAGGGGGTGGGAAAGGGAAGTCAGTTTGGGGGAAGGGAGATGTGAGGGTGGGAGGGGAAAGAAGGAGGGAAAGAAAAAAGCCAGATATAAGATATATACATATATATGTATATATATATATATATATATATATATATATATATATATATATATATATATATATATATATATATATATATATATATATATGGGTCATTCCATATCAAGTGTACCAGGTCAATATTCGACCATCTCCGTTCTTGCTGAAAAAAATGGTCCAGGTATATGTGAGTGTGATAAGTAGTTATTTAGGCGTTATTTTTCACAAAAAAATTTCGTGTTGCCTAGAGGGCGCTTCGAACTTTGAGCACCCAAGTGAAACTGTGTCACGCTAAATAATTTCTATAAAATTACTGTTCTCAGGAATTATTACGAAACATCTTTTTCCATACTTTTAAGGCGGTGATCTTTCATAACAATGATAGTTTATTCATTTTAGTCCCAACTTTCTTTATTTTTGGTTTTGGCGAAAAAGTGCATTATGCTGCCTGTTTAGCGTATTTTATAAAAAGCACAGATTTTTTTTGCGAGTAATATATTCACATTATGTGTTTCACGGGTTCCTATAATAAATGATGAAAATACTTCGGGAGCGTATGAAGCAAAAACATTGCCACAATATTGTGACAAAGTTGGAAAAAATGACATCTTGCCACCGGCAGGATCCGAACCTGCGACCTTCGAATAACGCGTCCGATGCTCTACCACTGAGCTACGGTGGCAGTCACCCAATAAAGTGGATGGAGGGATGACTGCCACCGTAGCTCTCAGTGGTAGAGCATCGGACGCGTTATTCGAAGGTCGCAGGTTCGGATTCCTGCCGGTGGCAAGTTGTCTTTTCGTCCACTTTCCTTTCTTCACATTTACATTACAATTACTTCTAATACCTTCCCCTATACTTTCCTTGGCATCTTTGTCTGTTAGTTCTCATCACTACTGTGTTTAACAAAGCAAACGAGCCCTTAAGTTTACAATTCTTTCCTCCAGAAGTACGCATTGCTGGGCGAGTTGGTAACTCATCTTAGCACGGTGGTGCGCGAATAAACGATTCACATAGAAAGGTACACGAAACACAGCGCAAACTATCAACTGAAACTTTATTGAAACAACAACATATATATGGGCGGTTAGAAGAACACGTGTAAGCACCCATGAGAACACAAAGATTATCTCAATGACACGCTTCCAGATAGCCTAACTCCGCGGCAAGTAACGTGACCGAGGGTTTCGCGACACATGAATCACCTGCTTTGTCGATTAAATAGGCCTCTTCAATTTCACGCGCAACCCTATCCTTGAACCTAGATTTCACTTTCGTATCAGAAAACAAGAGTGCGCCACTGGGGTGGTGTACGACGTACCGCTTACGTGCGGGAAGCGTTATATTGGACAAACCGGACGTTGTCTAAATAACAGGTTATTGGATCACAAAGCTTCGCTAAAGGGACAGCCTTGTTCTAACCTTTCGTTGCACTGTAGAGATTGCGGTTGCGCACCCTTGTTTTCTGATACGAAAGTGAAATCTAGGTTCAAGGATAGGGTTGCGCGTGAAATTGAAGAGGCCTATTTAATCGACAAAGCAGGTGATTCATGTGTCGCGAAACCCTCGGTCACGTTACTTGCCGCGGAGTTAGGCTATCTGGAAGCGTGTCATTGAGATAATCTTTGTGTTCTCATGGGTGCTTACACGTGTTCTTCTAACCGCCCATATATATGTTGTTGTTTCAATAAAGTTTCAGTTGATAGTTTGCGCTGTGTTTCGTGTACCTTTCTATGTGAATCGTTTATTCGCGCACCACCGTGCTAAGAATTCTTTCCTATATGTATATATATGTATGTATAAAGAAAAAAAGATATTAAAAATGAGGTAGCGAGAAATATGTATATACAGAGAGAAGGAAAGGAAGAGAGAGAAAGAAAGCTAGGAGGAGCGAGAAATGTAGAGACATAGTTATAGATAGGAATAAATAGAAATACACAAAGACAAACAAAAGAAACACACGGACGAAGAGAGAAAAAGAAAGAAAGAGATCAAGAAAAATAGAAATGCAAAGAGAAGCAAAGAAGGCCGCCCAGCTCCGCACTTCCCTTAACGTTGGAAGCAGTATCGCTAAGCTGTCTTAATATTTTTTAACGCTGACGCTATTGTGGGAGACACGCCAATAAAGTTGCAATGAAAGAAATAAAAACCGTGGTGTTTTAAGACAATTTATGCAATCAACGGGAGCAAGTCCTAATGGTGTATTTCTGTTGCGATTCCAGGCTACGTTGGACGAGATGCAGAGTGAAAAACAAGCGGATAAGCACACCTTAGAAAGCAGCTTCGACGAGCAGGCTTCCAAGAG
>JALIZH010018918.1:0-106082 GCA_030522465.1 Rhipicephalus appendiculatus
CGTAAAGTGGATGGAAAGATAAGTTGCCACTGGCAGCGACTGAGCCTGTAACCTTCGAATAACGTGTCCTATAGACTTCGAGAGCTGGTATGGTGGCGCTACTGCTCTCGCCCTCTATCGGGACAGCGGCGCACTTTTAGGATTGTCGCCTACGCACCCGTCTGCATGTTTCAAGGCGGCGGCGATGGTTTCGGCGGCCGCTGTTCTCCAAGACCGACAACCGTAGTTTTTTTTTTTTTTTTTTTGTCGGTGTGTATAAATGCGCTGTGCTTACTTACATTTACTTGCTTATTTTTTTCCTGCCTGAAAAACCTCTCAAACTTAGCGCTGTCTAGAGCTGTAGCCGAAGAACGAGCCTGCAGCGACTCTTTGTAACGTAGCCATTCAACAAAACTTCTTCCCCTTTTCGCCTCAAGGCAATCGAGGAAGACAGACCCCCCGGAGTCCTTCTTTTCGCTAACAACCGAATTGCGAGCTGTACTCAAAAAAAAAGAAAGAAAGAAAGAAAGAAAGAGCAGAGAAAATGCAGCTACTTGCGCCAGAAACAAGCTCCGTTCCTAGAGTCACTGGAACTATCCGTCCCGTCCCTTGGACACCACACGGGGCCGAGTAACCCCCCTCCCCCCACCACATACACACGCGCGCACACACACATTTCAGGCCGTGAGAATGCAAGCGCCCATCAGTTCGTCACTGGTTGTCGTCTGCTAGAAAAGCGCATCGCCAGCCAAGTCCACCAGCCCGAGGGCGTGAACATGACGACGAGAAGCGACGATCGTGTGTTGTATTGCAGTTTCCGTAGGATTGGAATTGCATTAACATGTATTTCAAGAGGAGTTGCTCGTCACTTGACGCGAAGTTGCACGCTAGCGGTCAGTGTGCTGTGCGTGATGGAACCTTTCGACATTATTAAGAAACGATGTGGACTACGAAATACGAGTTGAAGTGAGCTTTTGATTTTTTTTAATGCTCTACGTGTGCTGCACCATATCGAACTCTTTTCGTTCTGGAAATGCGTGTCTGATTCCGCACCGACTACACCGTGCTCGCCGTCCTAACAGGCAAGAAACCACGCGTGAGAGCAGAAAATGCAGAAAGTCATATTGCCCCAAGGTCGCCGTTGTCAGCCTGCTATATCTCCATTTCTTTGTGACTTTGTAAGTATGTGTATGTATTTAAAATAAATAATGAAAAGGCGAAAAAAGCACGAGGGAGCGAGTACACTTATGAACGGAATTCGAGGCGTTGCTCACGCGCCGCGCAGCGGCGGTCGAGAGTTGTCAACTGGCATAATTTTTCAGGTAGCTGCTTCTTGAACGGTGTTTCTGCAGCTGCTGTGGCAGCCATGCATCCCTGATGTACGCAAAAGTACCGGACTTCTGCTACGTTTCCACGTCCTTTCGGTGAGGAGCCATGCTTTTCTGCCATGAATGTGCGCCCGGGAGCAACAAACGACAATCCTAACTTCTCTGCCGCAGCCGCCTGGGGGCGCTGCCCATGCGGTTTGAAGTTGCAGTGCACGAGGCCCATACTCTTCCAACCGAGCTACAGTAGCCATAACGGCGAGTGTGGAACACTCTTTTGCTGCCTGCTGGCATCACGAAACACGTGACGTTCTGAATAAAGTAACGTGAAAAAAGTTACTTTCTTTACCCTTACATCATAATTAATACAAATAACATCCTCTAAACTTTCCTTGGCTTTCTCGTCTGTTAGTTCTTAACTTTATATTGAACTATTTTCAAACACGGCAATGCTTTAACATGAATGAATTTGGAAATGTACAGCTACATTGAAGAAAAATAGCCGGAGCACTTGGTATATCAAACATCGAACAGTGCGACATGCCCCAAGAAGTTGGCCTTCTCTCACAAGCTTTTCCTCGAAGGATTTTGAATGAAGAAACAGCACTGGAACAGGACGGAGACAAGAAGACACAAACACGGCGCTAACTAACAACCATATTTTATTGCGTTTGCACGTCAATATATACAGGAAATAACACAATCAGTGAACATATCGAGGAACAAGATATCGCTGAACCACAGCCTACTCATACAGTTGAGAGATAATTCATTTCATTTTTGCGAAGCGATAGTGAAGCTATGCTGACACAGCATTCTCCGGCTTTTTGGATGCGAAAAGCCTCAAAAATTTCACGTTGGCATTGCTCTGTGTAAGTGCCTAGTATATCACTATCTTTGAAGACTGGTTCACAATCACATTTCTTGCAGGGGTCGGCTAAGTGGCTGCTCACAGACCCTTTAAGTGATTACGCATGTTCTCGTAACCTTTCACTGATGCATCGGCCTGTTTGGCCAATGTAACACCTTCCACAAGTGAGGGGAATCTTATACACAACGTTCCCTCGGGCATTTAACGAACTGCTGCGCGTGCTTCTTTTTGCAACGAGTTTCTGCCTGTTCACCATTGGTCTTCTTGCAGAGGCTAGACAGCTTATGACGTGCGCTGAATACGACCTTGACGCCGGATTTTTGTGACACTTTCTTTAGATTGTGTGACACTTTATGAACGTATGGAATGACCACGATGCTTTTGTGAGGGTTCTCTTCTTACTTTTGGTTTTTTTGGTGATCTTGATGTTGCCATCATTTGCTCAGCAAGATTAGAAAGCAAGGTCAAAGGAAAACCTGCTTTTTGTAGCCCCAAGTGAATGCAAGTTTCGAAATGCAACTGCAGAGGGCTACGAACCCAGCCCACGTCACGTAGAAGACACTGACGCCAACCACGACCAGCGAGTTAGCCATAGGCAACAAGGTCTACCACCGGAGTACGGGCTTCTGCCCAACAGGACTCGGAAGACTAAGGCGATGACCTCAACTGCGGCAACGATGACAGCCGCTGTACCACAGCCCGCGATCGTGATGCAGCAGCCAAGGGAGCTGCCGATTTTCCGGGGATCAGCCTGTGAAGATCCTGAGACGTGGCTTGAGTTGCACGAGAGGATTGCGGCCTTCAACAACTGGGACCTCAACGACAAGCTGCACTTTGTGTACTTCTCGTTGGAAGACAGTGCCAGGACCTGGTTCGAGAACAGGGAGTCCACTCTGACAACGTGGAACATCTTCCGGACCAGCTTCCTCGCAACGTTTACAAGCGTCGTTCGAAAAGAAAGGGCCGCCGCGTTAGTGGACACACGAGTGCGGCTCTCGAATGAGAGCGTTACCATCTTTACGGAGGAGATGACGTGCCATGTCCACAACGGGGTGAATGACCGCACGACATCGCTGACTACCTCACAGGAGCGCAGTGGACACCCCGACAACCGTACCGTTTGCCGTCACCAGGCCGCTACGCCTCACCGCATTGCAGGCAGTACGTTGGCCCTGTTTGCGGCCGATCTTCGAGCCCTTACCCGGAAAACTAAGGGCAGCAATCGATGGAGGTGCGGTTGCTGTACGAAGAACTACCGAAGATCCTCCGCCACCGACGACGCTGCCGTCGCCGCCGCCGCGACGAAACCTCAAGAACCTGCCACAAACCGAATGCAGCCCAGACGTCGAAACTTCGCAGCCAGAAGAAGACCTGACGACGCAACATCGAAGCAGCAATACAAACCGTTGTAGCCGTGACCCGACGCCGCGACCCAACCGCAATGCCAGGCGACGAACTAGTGACCTTGACGTTCTCATCGACGGCCACAGCATCACAGCTCTTGTCAACACCAGAGCCGAACTATTCCGTCATCAGTGGGACGTTCGCCACGAAGTTGATGAAAGTTAGGACTGCTTGGGAAGGCCCCGAAATTCGAACAGCTGGAGGTCACCTAGTAACACCGGCAGGAATCTGCACAGCCAAAGTCATCATTAACCACCCGCAAGCTTCGTAGTCCTAGAGCGCAGCTCGAGAAATGTCATCCTTGGTATGGACTTCTTAAGCCCTCATGGTGCAGTCATCGATCTGAGATCCAAGTCGATTACGCTATCCACAGAAAGAGCACTACCACCGGACACGCCGTCAGAAAAGGCACGCCTTGAATGTGCAGGAAGACCAAGTCACCATTCCCCCCTCGCTGCAGTGTCATCATTTCCGTCAGCACTCAGAAATTGACAGACCAGCACGGCATCATTCAAGGCGACCAACACCTGTTGATCAATCATGAGATTTGCGTCGCCAGAGGAATAGCCAAGCTGCGAGGAGTGAAAACAACAGTGATGCTCACGAACTTCAGCAACAAGTATAGGCACGTGAGCAAAGGCACGACGGTTGCCTATATTGAAGAAACTGTGGAAGCCAGCAACACTTTCGCCCTCACCGAGTCTACCGAACCTGCTACGACGAACCAAGATCATCAACTAGCTTTCAACGTTAACGCGGGCCTTCCGACGCATAAGCAAGAACAGCTCAAAACCCTGCTCCTGCAATACAAGGACTGCTTTTCATTGTCATCAAGACTTTGGCAGACACCGGTCGCAAGACATCGCATCAAAACAAAAGAAAGTACCAGGCCACTTCGTCAGAGCCCGTACAGAGTTTCGACGCGAGAATGTGAGGCCATAAAGAAACAAGTCGATGAAATGCTACGCAACGACATCATTCCAGCCATTCAAAGAGTCCGTGGGCGTCACCCGTGGTGTTAGTGAAGAAGGATGCGACCCTACGTTTCTGCGCCACTTATCATCACCTGAACAAAGTCACGAAGACTTTGTACCCTCTCCCACGAATAGACGATGCCCTAGATCGACTCCACAATGCGAAGCATTTTTCTTTGACTGACCTCAATACCGGCTACTAGCAAATTGAAGTCGACGAGAAAGACCGAGAAAAGAGTGCCTTCATAACACCGGACGGCATGTTTGAGTTCAAGGTCATGCCCTTCGGTCTTTGCTCGGCACCTGCGACATTCCAACGAGTCATGGATACAGTATTGGCTGGCCTTGAAGTGGCAAACTTGCCTTGTTTACTTGGACGACGTCGTCGTGTTTTCCTCGAACTTCGACGAACACCTCCAGCGAACACCTCCTTTTTTTTTGTTTGTGTTTTCGTCGTGCAATTACTTTGATGTCATGGATCACCAACTAGCCCAAAATGCTGCTCTCATTCCTTCTTCACTTTTTTTTTGCTGCCATAACACAATAACACAAGTTTATCAAACTAGAGTAAAGGCAGGTTAATTGAAACTCAGTTAATTGAAACTTACAGTTAATTCGAACTGATGCCCTGGTCCCGACACAGCCCTGTGCATTTCTATCGAGAAAAAATCCCAATCATTCAAACGCATTGGTATCCACAATGGTTAACTTGAACTGGGAGCACCCAGTTTTCGTCGCTCTTCGCAAAAGTCGGCTCAAAGTGACCACAATGTGTTGCAAAACCAAATCAAACTAAACTTACTAGAGATGTAAAACAATGAAACAGTGGCACTTCTCAGCAGATGATAATTTGGACGCAGCGCTGGGGCTCTTGGGCAAGCTGCAAATGATGCTCATGTAATCTCAGCAAAAGAAGCGCAAGCAAATGTATATTACTAATTATTACTTTTAATTTTGACTGGGTTAACTCTGCCACGTAAATAAATATGTTTTGGAGCATAAACAGCGTCATATATTTCAACATCAAGGCTCACTGTCCACATGAATGTATGTCGGTGCTTGTTTCTGGCGTACACTGACTGACCAATTAATTCAATTCACTGTTACAGCTCCATGAAATTAATTTAAGCAATCATCTGTTGCAAACGTGCAGTAGCGCTTAGTTTCGCAATCACGAGTTCAGGGGTGGCTTCTTTTGGTCGAAATGGTGCAGTGTGACGCAATGTCCAGTAATTCTAGCGCCCGCCCCCTAATTCGAACTTCACTTAATTCGTAAACTTTTACGCTCCCCTTCTAGTTAGAATTAACAAGCATTTACTGTACAACAAACTACTGTGGCTTGCATGAGAAAGAGAAGGCTGGAGGCTTGCATGAAGGGTAAGAGTCTTACTGTGGCTTCTGTGATATAATGTTACACTTCAACTTGCAACAGGAGTCGTTTTTAAGTTCATAATAGAAAACAGCACGAAACAACAAAGACGAGAAAGACCAAACAGGACTAGCACTAGTCCTGTTTGGTCTTTCTCGTCTTTGATGTTTCGCGCAGTTTTCTGCTATGAATTTGTACCAACAAGCTCAAGTTCGCACACTTGTTTTTAAAAGTTGTCGTTGCTGATTTTTCCATGTTACCACGTCAAGAGGTCGGCTGTTACACTGAACACTCTCTCGATGCATGCATTGGAGGGAAGGGCGGCATTATAACAGCCCACCTTGTGCACCAGCTTTTGCAGTGTCCATGTCCTCTATGAAGCGTCCCGCTTCTCAGCACTTGGTTAAGGATTTGCAGCTAAGGCCAAGGAAAAGGTGAAAAAATAGGCTCTGTAAAGACGCCCAGCCTAACAGAACAGGGAGTCCCTTCACAGCAGTCGTACGTTTTTCGGGACGAAAACTGCTGTAGAAGACTGGCTACAGCTTGATTTTGTTAAATGCAAATTGGATTAGTAGTAAACGAATTGATTAGTAGTAAACAAATACAACAAATTGTTATCGAATTACCCGAAACATTACAGTTTTGAAAACGCAATCAATTACATCACAAAAAAATGTGACTGGTTAAAAGTAACTGATCACTTGTAACATGTTACGTAGAACTCTGGTGCCAAGCGCTTCGGGATAACTTGTAGGCAGAGGTGAATGGTTATACTGCTTCATCCACATATTTTTACTTTTATTGCGATAGCAATTATATGGACACTCTCGGCTGATTTTCGCCGTCGCCGTCTGTCGACGCCGTCATGTCCCGGATATGTATATGTATGTGTATATATAAAAAAGGCATAAAGAAAAATAAATCGGGAGAAAAAAATTCCAAACCACCTGACCGGGGATTTGAACCAGTGACCCCTCACTCCGCAGCCTGCTGCGCTAGCCAACACAGCCACACGCCATGCTCTTGCCAGCGATATAATGGCGAGCTATTCATATGCGGCCATTTGCCGCTCGCGGTACGCAGATCTCGGAACAGCTTGAGTGTGTTTTCTATCACGCAACGCTTTTACAGTTTCTTTCAAATTGAAAACTGCCCTTGAGATGCGCACGAAAAAGTGGTTCCCTTCTGTACCACTCATGATGTAGAAGGAAAAAAAAGAACACCGGGCACACTTGGCGTCAGACGCCACTGCGTGGCAGGAGACGCAGAGGGGTCATTCCACGTGCCGCAGTTTAAAAGAAAAAGATGTATCAAACAGCATCGAAAAGTCATATAATCAATCCTTGGCCAATCCCCCTGAGTGGGTATGAGCCATGTCAGAGGCAACAACAACAACAGTGTCGGCTTCCTGCATTGTGGACACTCACAGCGCGTCGCTCAAATGCAAACATGTAACAACTGCGACAGTTGTTAGTTCATGCTTGTCCTGTGTGTCCTTATGCGCCCTTTTCAAGCGTCCTTCTTTGTGCTGCGGCGGAGCGTTGCAAGTATCGAGCTGCTTGTCGCTTCTTCGTGTGAAAAACAAATTTCTTGCTATCGCATTCATTGCTTCGCCCTGGTGGTGAAACTGTGACTTTTTTTGGTTGTAAGTGAACTTTTGTGTAATGTAATTAATGAAAGAAATGTTCAGAAGGCTTTCTATGGATCGTTTAGCTATTTAATTTCAGACCAATTTGTATTATCAACATTATTTATTTGTTTATTTAAATGTACTTTACAGGCCCCTAGAGGCTTTGCGTAAGGGGGGGTGGCGATTCCATACAATGTTAAAACACGTGTAATACTTCGGAAACAAAAGGAAGGGGAATAAATATACAAGGAAATGAAAACAGGAAAAAAATATTACACTAATATATGTCGGATTTCAAGTTTATATTGTCTTTGATGATATAAAACAAACAAACTGAACAGGCAAGAAAAAATACACTCTGGATCATGACAGTTCATTATATGACGAAATTTGACAAAGTATAACATGAGCAGTACAGTCACTGACCGTTTATTCGGACGCTGAAAATTCGGACACTTTCGTGGCTTCGCCACTATACCAACTCGTACACCAACAACGAACATATACCAACTCGCCCAACAAAAAGTTCTCTTAAGTCCCATTGAAGTCATTTAAACTCACACCGAAACTTCCGATGCCTCATGGTGCGTAGTTCAATTTTTCGGGCTCCGGCTGGCTGATCAAGTGCAGCGTCGAACGCAATGTTTACCATATTATCGCTATGTTGCCAGCACTGAAAGGTTGCACGGTTGCACCGCCTATGGCAAGAGATCGTGCCAGTGTAAAAGTCAATGCAGAAATTACAATTGTCGATCTCAAAGGCTATGTGTTTTGGCTACACATAATGGCTGTTCTTCAGTTTTACCCTGCCGAGTATCCATTGAATGGCTACCACAGCCACACCGCAAGCCAAGCCAAGTCAAGCCACGCTCAGAGTAAGTTCGGTGTGGCGTTCGAAATGGCTGCGCGTATGAAACGGACCACAAAAGGAGAGAACCACACGCGCTGCAGCACGAACTAGCATGACGTCATACCCTTTTGACGTTTTGCTTGTCACTTGTTTCTGCAACTACGCCTGATCTGCGTCTAGCTCTCTTGTTTGTTGCTTGACATAAGAGGCCTGACCTACCGAAATGGCGCCGACACCACCCGTTCTATCTGCGCCGTCGGTACTAACGAAGAAATGTTATTGGACCTTGGGCCAATAAAGGTGCTTTTTTTCTGGTGAATCCTTTTTAAATGTGAAGCATTTCTTAGCAAGTTTCGGCGATATTGAGCATATCTATCTATCTATCTATCTATCTATCTATCTATCTATCTATCTATCTATCTATCTATCTATCTATCTATCTAGCCGTCTACGGCTTTGTGCTCTCCAGGCCGTATCGTTAATGGGATTTATACCAAAATTGGTATGGCATAACATGACTGTATGACGAACATGAGACTGGTCATATCATGAAAATCATGACTAACTTGTCATGATCGGTATGATTTACACACCATGGCCCTGGTGCTCCTACGGATGTTTCCTTCAATATGGTAGCTAAGCGGGCTTGTTGATACGTACACAGTTATTCTAAAACAGCGCACAAACGGGACAAGAACGAACAGCGCTTGTGTCGTGTGGTTCGTTCTTGTCCAGTTTGTGCGCTGTTTTAGAATAACTATGGGGATGTTTCCTTAACTTCATATATCGCAAAATTGGTATGATGAGACACTTCTGCATGGCCAACATAAAAGACAGTTGGTAATATGAAAATCATGACGTGCATGTCATGTAGAACATGATTTACATGCCACGCTCATGGTGCGCTGACAGCCGTTTCGCTATCTTGATATACACCAAATTTGGTATTGCGTGACGTGACTGTATGACGAACGTAAATGACAAGTGGTAATACGAAAATCGTGACATGTCATGTGTAACATGACTTGCATGCCACGCTCATGGCATGCTCGCGGCCATTTCGCTAGCTTGATATACACCTAATATGGTTGTGTGTGGCGTGAATGTATGACAAACATAAGTGGCAGGTGGTAATACGGAAATCATGACTAGAGGCCGGATTTTTAGGCTCTAAAAAGGCGTGTTTTAGGCGGCCAAAAATAGGCAGGTAAAACATCGTTTTAGGCCTCCAAAATTGAAAATATAGGCACAATAAATCTTTACATAAATTCAAATAATTGCACACAAAGACATGCGTGACATGTATCTACGACAGGAAAGCAGAAAATTTTATTGTTTATGATGGCAAAATGGCGCCAACAGTTGAACATAGCCATGCAATTGTCCTTTTTTCCGCACGGTTCGCAGAACGTGGTTTCTCCTGTCATTGTATAGCATGGTGAGTCAAGTGTCCACCATCGAATCAACACACTCCTGGGTCTCTTTCTTTCCGACTTCGCTGGAGCAGATAGCCCGACCACTAAAAGACCGAAAGGGAAGGATGCCCCGTATTAGCTGGGTTGAATCGGGTAGGGTCAATTTCTCCCTTATCGGTGGACACCATAAGGGGCGCCTCACCAGGACTCAGCATTTCGAGTGGACAAGTCTTATGCATGCACTGGATGCTCACGATCACATCTGCCAAGGTTTTCAACGCTACGCGCCACGGTAAGACGTGAAAGTGAACGCTGCTTGCCCTTCTCCTCGCGGTTGCGCGCCCCAAGATGGAGGGGGCGACTTACAAGAAGGAATGGTCCTGCACGGTTGTCTGTCCTCTTACATCGCTCTTCCACGTTGACATCGGTGCTGTGACGTTGCTCACAGTAGCACGTGGCACTGCGACAAATATTGGAGGCCTCATGTGTAATTTGTGTAATATGTTGCTTGAATAGATGAATGAAAGCTTAGAGAAATAATAAAACACATAAACGGAATGTGCGTGCATTTGTTATTATTATTGTTTACTTCGGATCGCAGAGAGATGCTGAAATAATCAGCCTCCCTTTCGCATGCATTCGTCATCACGCCATTCCCGCGTTGTACCGGCGCCAACCCTTAGAACAATCGGCATGTTTTTGGTGCATCGTCCCTTACAGCAATTCCAGCGATGCGACGTGGTGTATCGCGATAAGCATACATGATTCGTGCCAGCCTCTCCAAACGTACGCGCACTGATAGATCCCCCCCCCACAGAAACAGGCAGTACACTACAGAGAACGCCGAAAAGACACAACACCATTGGTGTGCAGGAGCTGGCTTGAAAGGCTCGGGCACGTCATGCGCACGTGACCTTGCGTGTGCATGGCGTATTGATGCGTCTGCGTCATGTGATCCACCGGCTTCGACACCGAACAGGACTGGGAAGGAATTTGGCTTGCGAAGGCTACAAGAGGTGAATTGCAAGGGTTTCAAGATCACCTCCTCGCATCATCGCTTCGCGGTTCGTAACAAACCTATTTGAAAAATTGGGACGCACAAATTTCCAGTGTCTAACAGCAATATCTGATGTGACCTGCTCAGGTGCCCTTAAGAAGTAAATGCGAACAAAACAAAAGCCGCGTGCACATCACTTTTTTCTTTATCTTGATCTACATCCTCCTTTCCCCTAACGCCACCACTCCACTGTTTCGCATTCGTTCCCCACCTTCCCGCAGCAGCTCAGAGGGTCCCCTTGTTCCATTCCCACCGCCACACCTAGGTCTTCAGGGCGGTTCTTCAATTCCTTGGAGGCACTGGACTGGACGACCGGCTGTAGAAGTTGCCCGCCGCGTCCTCGGACATGGACGCCACTCTCCTCTTCTTCTCTCTCCTTCCCATACTTATTTCCCTCTCCCCATTCCCCTGCAGATGCTGAGATGTGCTCCTAATTAAGGTTGCAGAAATAACGTCATGTCCTCTCCACATCCTCTCCTCTTCCAACTTCTCACGTCATGTCGGCTCGGCGGTGTATGGTGGCCGGCGCGTCCCATTTCACTGCTGCAAGCACTTGTTTTGCAGAAGTTGGTTGGACTAGAGCTACAGGTTAAACCCCATAGAGTTCCGAAAGGTCAATGTGGCCTGATAACATGACTAACGGTCTCAAACTGCACTCGAAAGCGAAATTCGAGCTTAAATAGTGTTGATATAGCGGCGAATTTAAAATAGGCATTTATAGGCACTTATAGGCATTTAGGCACGAATGCCAAAATTAGGCATTTATAGGCCCCATAAAAACACTATAAAAGCCCTTCGTAACCTCTAATTCATGCTTATATATAAAAGTGGCATGATAAGAACGCAAGGAACAAAATAGGCATTAGCCTAAAATCCGGCCTCTAATCATGACATGTCATGTGAAAAATGGCTTGCATGCCACGCTCATGGTAGATCGCGGCCGTTTTGCTAGCTTGATAACACCAAATTTGGTATTGCGTCATGTGTCTGTATGACAAACATAAATGACAGATCGCAATATGAAAATCATGAAATCCATGTCATGTACAACATGACTTGTATGCCACGCTTATGGCAAGCTCGCGGCCGTTTCGCCAGCTTGATAATATAACGAACCCGGATATAACGAAATATCGGTTATAACGAAGTAAATTAAGAGCAGTCTTCCAATAGATACAGTCGAGCCCGCTTATAACGAACCTGAGCGTGACGCGGCATCCGTTCGTTCTATCCCGAAGTTCGTAGTAAATGAAACACACCTTTAAAAAAGTTGCAAGTGATCAGAACACAAAATTATTTTTTTTTTCGCAAAAAAGTCTGTAATGCACGTGTTTCGACAGTGCAGATGCGATAAGGGCGGTATTCAGTTTATTTAAAGCGGCAGCGTGGTCTTCGCCGAGGCCCTTGGAATAGACAAGCTGCCTTGTGGGCGCTGGCTCCACAAAGTTTCGACGTCGTCATCGTCATGCGATTCCTCCAAATCGCTCTTGCCGCGCACTTCATTCACAATGCCAACATCCGCGCACGGTTCCGCACTGTCGGCATCATCGTCGGCTGTAATGATTAATCATCCCAGCAGATGTCACAGATGTCCCCCCCCATATCGGAGCCGACGACGCGCAGCCACAAATCGCCGCCGGAGTGGTCCTCTTCGGAAAATTCAGGCTCCGCATCGGGTCCGACGTCGGCGAAGCCGGCCTCGCGGAAACAGTTTTGCACGCTTGTAGCCGTCACCTCCGCCCCGAAGCCTTCACCATCTCCACAGCTGAATACAGGGACACCCAAAGCTGCTTTGCAGTTTTTAGCGCCTTGAGATAGCTCGGTTAGAATGGCTCGCTTGGTAGCAATGTCCAGCACTTCTCGCTTCGTGCCATCTGCTAGCGCGGCAGGCTTCCCGTCCGCCATCCCGACCACACACGCACACAAACAGCGAGCAAGACGCGCACGTGCGACAGACTAGCAAGGACGAGTAGAACTGTTCTGGGCCCGTGTGCCCGTGCCCGTATCCCGTATCTAGCCTGAAAAAGAAACTTCCCAACGAGCCGGCGTCGCGGAGCGGTGGAGACAGGCGAAGGAGTTGTGATAAAGAGAGGGGAGAGGGGGGCAGGCTTGCGAGAACGGCGGGAAGGCGACCTTGAAAGCCAAAACACGCGGGGAGACGGTAGCTCGGCTCGGGTAGCTTGCTTGATAGGTCGACGAAACACGCATCTCACGCGTAAGAAAACTTTGGAGAGTGGCCTGCGCGCGCAGAGGTCAGAGAATCGTATGGTGGTGCCGGCTTTCGCGTGTCAGAAAATTTAGGGCCCATTCCCGCTCTGTGCGCTCGTACGGTCACACGGGACGGATCGCGAAATATCGAACTTGGTGGGGCTTGTGCAGCTCCACCGACTTCGATAATTCGCGGTCGTTTCGTGTAACAGCCGTTACACGAAACGAAAACGCGGGCCTCGTTTGGCGATGCGGGGTGCTCGGAGCAGCAGGGGGGACAAAGGACGGAGGGGTGCGCAACAAAAAGACGGTCGGGGAGAGCGACAAATTATGGACGGCTGCGGAGGCAGGGTCGGCGTTTAACAATAAGAATCTTGGGCACCTCGCCGATGGCTTGTCGGTGGTCGAAAGTGGTCTCTCGGGCAGTCGCCGGAGCGCCGACTCCGTTCGCTGTAACCGATCGGCAGGGCTCAGAGACGTTCGTTGTAAGTGCGATTTTGTGCCATTGAAATAATGTATAGTTCCACGGTCACGCGGGTAGCGTTCGTTTTAAGCGAAAGTTCGTCTTAAGTGGGGCCGTTATATGTGGGCTCGACTGTATAGTGTTAGGAATAAGCCTTTATAATGAAGTTTCGGATATATGAACTTATTTTTATGTAAGATGCAACTTTGTTATAATGAGGTTTGAGTGTACACCAAATTTGGTATTGCGTGACGTGTCTGTATGACAAACATATATACCAGATTGAAAAATCAAAATCATGAAATCCATGTCATGTACAACACTGTTTACATGCCACGCTCGTGGCACGCTCGCAGCAGTTTCGCTAGCTTGATATACGCCAAATTTGGTATTGCGTGACGTGACTGTATGATGAACATAAGTGGCAGGTGGTAACATGAAAATCATGACATGCATGTCAAGTACAACACCATTTACATGCCACGCTCACGGTGCACTTGCGTCCAGTTCGCTAGCTTGATATACACCAAACTGGTATTGTGCGACGTGACTGTACGAGGAACATAAATGACATGTCCTAACATGCAAATCATGACATACAGTCGCTGACCGTTTATTCGGACACCTTCGCGGCACCGCCACTTGTCCCATTGAAGTAATGTACACGCACAACTGAAAATTCAGACACCCCCGAGTGCGCCGCTCAATTTTTCGGACTCCGGCTGGCTGATCGAGTGCGGCGTCGAACGCCATGACCAGCTGCAATTGACGATCTCGAAGGCTATGTGTTTTGGCTACACATAACGGCCACTTTTCGGCTTTAGCCAGCCAAGTATCCACTGAATGGCTACCACAGCCAAACTGCAAGCCAAGCCGAGCCACGCTCGGAGTCAACTCGGTGTCATGTTCAAGATGGCCGTGCATAACAAACAGGCAAGTACAGACAAGGAACTTAGAAAACTGTAGGATTGGGCGTGTTGGTAAAACATGATTAAGAATTCAAATCAGCGCAACCATCAGGAGGGGACAGCGGAGATGAATTCATTACATGACATGCACGTCAAGGGGGGTAACGTGCGATTCTGTATGTGACGGATAGCAGCAAAGGAGTCGGGAGAAAATCGTGTACTCAGGAACAAAAGGGAGAGAGGAAAGTGACTGTAATGCATGAACAATGGAAGGGACCTTGAGCAACAGTACATTTAGTGGGTGCAAGTATGGCCCGCCTGGTGTGGGTTTGTACACATAGGCCTGCGTTGTACACAAATGTACACAAGGCCTGCGTTAATAGTATGCATTAAAGCGGCGCTGCCTTCACGTGACGTAATGATCCCATGCTCGTCAGCGCGTCTTGAGCAACTTTTCAGCGTGCTCATGCAACCATGCACGCAGTTTGCAGATCGCTAAGATTTTTGAGCAACATAATTTTGCTACCTACACTTCGTCTTAGAAATGACGCGCACTGCTACTCGGCACGGCCATGCATATGCATAGTGACGTTTTTCGGTGACTTGGCTTGGCTCGTGCATCGAGAGAGTAACGACGCCGGGACAAGCCACCCATGACACAGGCGCAGGCAACCTTTGGCGCAGGCGCACACAACGCGGTATAAATACAGGGAAGGTGTATAATGCCACATCATCTCATTGTAGCAGCTTGTTATTTTCAAAAATAGTTGAAAAGCTCGAAATAAAGGTGGTTAAGCACAGTTACAGGAACTCCTGCGAAAGCAGAACGACGACAGCTTTCACACATCGCGAGAAGGGCTGGTTGCATCGCTATCAATTCTCAGTGTTGCTGGAGGAAAGGTACATCTGTGTTTAGAGCCTTTCAGATCGAAAAATACTGCTTGTAAAATAACTATGTGCTTTTGGGATTAACTACTGCAGTGACAAACACTACGAAGGGTGAGCTTTCTGTCGCGCCGTAAAATAATGGGTCGAGAAAAATCATTTGTTGGTCCCTTTAAGTTGTATTTGGGTGAACTGAACGTAAGGTACAAAGTACAGGGACGAGATTTACTTAGTGCCGGAAAACACGCAGCCCACAAGAGAGACACATAAGGGACAGGCGCTACTTACAACGCGTTAATATGGCCCCAACTACCGTATTTACTCGTATAATAGGCGCACTTTTTTTTCAGAAAATCCGGCTCCAAGTTCAGGGTGCGCCTATTACGCAGGGGTAAAATTTCCGAAAATTTTATTTCCGAACTGCAGCATACACCGCTGATAACGTAAGTCGCCGAAGTCACGAATATCCGCACTACAGCCGAAACAACTGTCTTCATAGGCTACACTAGCGCAAAACGTGTTGAGCATGTGGTCTCGCGTGTCCGAGAATCGGGGCGTGCGATGCGGTGTGCTTACAAGCATTCAAATCTCCAAAAAAGGAACATCGAAAGGCCCGCGTTGCCAGCAAAATGAACGCGGAAAAAAAAAACTACGAAAAGAAAGCGCCATCGCGGAAATTCGCCGATTACGTTTCAGGCCACCTAGATTATGCGCATTATCACGACCGAAACTTTGTGCGCTGAACGGTACCGATCGTTCGATTTCACGGGCATTGCAATCAACTCGCGAACCACCATTCGAGTGTTACAAGCGCCACCCATGCCCCCTTTCCTTCAAGTAGAGCCACCGCAAGGGGTTACGTTGATTCCACACAAAATCGCAACTTTGATCGACCGCGACCGATACCGAAAAGCAGCCAACGCTGATTAGGCCTAGCATACGGTTCGGCATGTTGTCGCGGGAAGTTTGTACAAGGCAACATGAAGATTGGGCGTCGAAAAGATAGCACTCAAGCACTGATCCAAGAGCAGCGCGCGTGATACGATGTTTAGGTTCGCGGCCGGGAAATCAACGGCGACAAAAGTCCGCCGAGCTTGTACAAGTCCGCGTAGTGGCAGCAAAGGCGAAAGCTCGCGTCGGAAAGCCGAAAAGCTTTTAAATTTGCGAACGAGGTAGCAAACGCGATAACGACAACGCTTTTCCCGACAGGAAACTCAAAGCGCACTTGATGAGGACGCGATCGCACCTTCCACGCGGAGCGCGCGCGACCAGAGCCAAGCCGGCGCCGGTGCAAAGGTTACACCGACGCCCAGACAACCGCCCTTCTTCCTCACTCGGCGAGACCGCGCAACTGGCGCAGCGCTGCCGCGGTCTTTTTTCTTTTCTTTTTCCTCGCCAAGTTTAACGTAAGAGGGCGTCGAATTGCAGCCGTGTAAATATGGTACAGAACTACTGATCACGGCCAAGTTCGGGGTGCACCTATTATGCGCGGAAATAAAAAAAATCTGATTTCTCGCGAGCAAACTGGGGGTGCGCCTATTATGCGAGTGCGCCTATTATGCGAGTAAATATGGTAGGCCCTCAAAAAGTCCTTTTAAAGTACAGGAACTTGTTGAGGTTGAGCAAGTGGGCAACCTGGCACGCATGAGCCCCGTGGAGACCCGACTGCCGAGTGACAATGCGTCGCAGGAGGTGATTTACCGAGTGGCAGGTCCTGACAGCGTGATGGAGGGCCTGAGCGTTCTTAGTCGCATGCAAAGGGAAGCCAAGAACTTTGCATTGCTGAACGGTAGGAACGGGAGAGCCAACAAGATGTAAGGAGATGAGGGCGTTGTGGGAGCGCTGGTAAGCAGAGCGATTGAGCAAAAGCAGCTCAGATTTCGCTGGAGCAGGAGACAGGCCAGCAGTGGTAAGAAAGGAAGCAATTAATCTAGGCCACGTTGTAAAGTGTCCTGTACGTGGCCGGGAGATCCAGACGTACACCAGAGAGTGATGGTGGCATCAAAAATATGGTGGAGGTCAGGAATTTGGCATAGTTGGGAGGCAAGAGGGGCCATAGCCATATTAAAAAGAGTAGGAGATAGTACAGCACCTTGAGAAATGCGGCGGCTGAGAAAGTGTGGGTTGGACAGATGAGTATCGTCCCTAAAGAGAACTACTCGATTAGAAAGGAACGATCGGATATAAGAATACATGTGGGAACCACATGAAAGGGAGGAGAGTGTAGTGTAGCAGAGCTAAGACGGCTCAGAATCCAATGGCTAGCCAAGCCAAGGACTGTAGAGGTCGCCACCGTTCAGCCCTTTTGTTAGGGCCGCCACTGGAGCGGGGCGCCCCCTGCAACTTGCATGCGTGCATGCGTATGTATGTTTGTGCCCAATAAAGCGGGGTTCACCCTTTTTCGTCCGAGCAAGCAGCGTGTGCGCGTCAGTCTCTGCGTGTCCGTGCCCCTGCGGCACTAACCACGCAACATGGTGTCAGAAGTGGGGTGACACCGCGTGACAGGGAGTCAGGAGTTGATGCCGCCGAAACTGTACGGCATCAACCTCCAGCCACCGGCACCGTTCGACTTCACAAACCCGGCAACGTGGGCGACATGGCTCAGCCGCTACGAAGACTTCACGGCGGTTTTGGGACTGACAAAAGCGTTGGAAGACGTGCAGGTACGCTCGCTACTGTACTGCATGGGCCCTGGAGGCACGTCCGCTCCTCGAGACGTTCTCGCTCGATGCCCAGTCGCTCCGCCTCATACTAAGTTGTTCCCACCCGCTTCACTGAGCATTTCGTGCGCCCGGCAAACGACCTCTACGAGTCGTCACGGTTTCACAGGCGTGTTCAGCTTTCCGACGAAAGCGCCGACACGTACTATGCGGAACTGTGCAGGATGGTGAAGCGCTGCAACTATCCGTCAGCTGCTGTCGAGGAAAGGCGTGTACGCGACCGGTTCGTCGTCGGCCTTCGTGACTCTCGCCTCTCGGATCAGCTGTGCCGAAACGCGAAGCTGACGCTCAAGGAGGCATGGACACAGGCACGTCAGTCCGAAGACGCCGAAAAGAGAAGTTGTCACAGAACCGTACCGAGCACTCCCGCGAGCTCAACCTTGACGCCGCGAAAGGCTAGCAAGTTCGCCTCTCGTCGTCGCTCAGGAGCTAAGCCTACTTCGTCGCAGCCACAAGCAGAGCGCTCATGCGAGCCGTCCACATGTGAATTCTGCGGCTGCACGCCTCACCCGCGTTCGGAATGCCCGGCTCGACGTTCCGCTTGCAATTTCTGCAAAAAGAAGGGCCACTTCGCTGAAGTATGCCGCTCGCGGAAGCACAAGCAGAACAAGCTCGGCTCCATTCACCTGCATGCCGTCGGGACGCCCTGCCACGGCAAAGTTCGTCGACGTCACCGTTGACAACTACACGGCTCAGTTCAAGGTCGACTCCGGCGCTGAAGTATCTGCGGTACCAAGCGACTTCCCTACGCTGCCTGCCAAGCTCGACCAAGTCGACAGTCTGCTCACCGGCCCCGGAGGACAGCCACTTCGCGTGCTACGCTCGTATCTGGCTCGACTTCGATGGCAAGGAAAGACAACCTTCCAGCGCCTCTACGTGATCCAGTCACTCGCTGTGCCTCTTTTGGGACTGCCAGCACTCCAAGCGCTTCAAGTAGTGAAATTTCTTGACGAACTCGAGAGTCCGAAAGCAACGCTGCACGCTGAGCTATTCAAGGGATTGGGCACTCTCAAGGACGAGTACAACATACGGCTGAAACCCGATGCCGTGCCCTTCTCGCTAAGCGTCCCTCGCAGGATCCCCATCCCGCTGCTCGAGGTCGTCCGCCGAGAGCTGGACAAATTGGAAAACGCAGGCGTGATCCGCAGGGTCGACAAGCCAACACCATGGTGCGCCGGCCTCGACATCGTCCGGAAAGATGATGGTTCCTACCGGCTGTGCGTCGACTTGACTCAACTGAACAAGGTCGTCCTACGCGAACGCCACATTCTGCCAACTGTTGAGCAAGTCCTTGGCCTCCTCGGCGACGCAACAGTTTTTTCGAAGCTGGATGCGACTGCAAGCTTCCACCAGGTGAAGCTTTCTGCAGATTCCCAAGAGCTCACGACGTTTATCACCCCTTATGGCCGATACTGCTTTTGCCGGCTCCCCTTTGGCATCACCTCCGCGCCAGAGTACTTCCAAAAACAGATGGCAAGAATTCTGGAGGGCCAAGAAGGAGTCGCCAATATGATAGATGACATTCTGGTTTTTGGACACACCCCCCAGGAGCACGACGCCAGACTGAGCCAGGTGCTAGCTCGCCTTGCGAAAGCAGGCATCACATTGAACCAGGACAAGTGTCGTTTTGGGGTATCTTTCCTCGGTCTCTTTCCTCGGAGTCGTCGTCTCTGCTCAGGGCATCAGGCCAGATCCAAGCAAGGTTGAAGCAGTCAAAGCCATGGAAGCCCCAACAGACGTTGCTGGCGTTAGACAACTGCTTGGAATGGTGAGTCACCTTGCCAAGTTCCTGCCACACATTTCGGATGTCACAGCACCCATCAGAGCCTTGCTGAACAAGTCTGCAAGTTGGGTGTGGCAGCACAACCAAAAGGCAGCCTTCGAGAAGGTCAAAGAACGTCAGACAGGTGCATGGCCAAGTACCACCCGTCGTATGCCACTACAGTGTCTGCAGATGCAAGCTCTTTTGGACTTGGCGCAGTCTTGCTACAGACGCAACCCTCGGGAGAGCGCCGCCCAGTTGCATTCGCTTCGAGGTCCATGAATGAGACCGAACAGCGTTATAGCCAGACCGAAAAAGAAGCCTTGGCAACGACGTGAGCTATCCAAAGGTTCGATGAGTTTTTCCGCGGCATCACCTTCGACGTCGAGACTGACCACCTGCCGCTCGTTTTGCTTTTCTGGGCAAAATGGAGCTGGACATGTTGCCGCCTCGTATACACGGCTCAAGACCATGCGATACCAGTTCCGCATGCTGCACGTGCCAGGAAAGCTGCTAGCCACAGCAGATACCTTGTCGCGCATCACCCGCAAGGCATCCACTCCTGTAGGACACAGTGGAACTCTTTTGCAGCACAAGTAGTCGGCTGCATGTCGGAAGCCTTGCCACTTAGCCCCGAAGATATACGACAGGCACAAGAGTCCGATGGAGAGTGCAAGGCCCTCACATCCTTTTGCCAGCAAGGTTGGCCGCGAAAGTCCAAGATGCCACTGAACCTCTCAAAGTATGCCTCCGTGGTAGACGAGCTCTCTGTCTGCGATGGTACCTGCTGAAAGGCCCCCGGATACAACGTCCCTTCGGCCGGCGGTCTTGACGCTGTTGCACGAAGGTCATCAGGGCATCAACAGGACTGAAGCCCTAGCTCGGGAGTCAGTTTGGTGGCCCGGTATCTCGGCAGACATCACCTCTTTCGTCACCAACTGCGAACAGTGCGTCTCCACCCGCGTGAACCTTGCAGAGCCCTTAGTCTCAACGGACGTCCCTAGTCTCAACCTGGACGTCCCTGGGAATTTCTCGGAATGGACTTGTTCCATCTCAATGGCCAGACGTTCCTCCTAGTGGTGGACTATTACTCAAGGTTCCCTGAGGTAGTGACCCCGAGGAGCACAACAGCTCAGGCAGTTATCGATGCTCTCAAAAGCATCTTTGCCCGCCACGGCATCCCGCAAAAGGTCAGGTCAGACAACGGCCCACATTTCTCGTCGCAAGAGATTGCGGCATTTGCAGCGTCTTACGGCTTAAAGCATGAGACCAGTAGCCCACACTACGCCCAGTCAAACGGAGAGGCAGAGAGGATGGTACGAACAGTCAAGGACCTGTTCCGTAAATCCAAAGATCCTCATCTCGCTCTACTCTGCTATCGGGACACTCCGGGAGTCGATGGCTTCAGTCCAGCCCAGCTGCTGATGGGACGTCAGCTGAGAACCAGAGTCCCAAAGCAAGACTCCCAGCTACATCCCAACTGGCCGCTAAGGAAAGACGTCATCGCCAAGGATGCGGCTTACAAGCGGAAGCAGACAGATGACTACAATAGGCATCATGGAGCTCGAGACCTGCCGCCACTCCAAACGGGCCAGCACATGTGGGTGCGACCAGAACAAGTGCAGGCTATGGTCCTCAGTCCAGGGCAACGACCTAGAAGCTATGTGGTCGAAACGGACAGAGGCGGCGTCCTACAGCGCAACCGCCGTCACTTAGTACCGTTCGTGCCTTCTGCGTCCAGGAGAAGAAACGCTGCAGACAGCTGCACAGCAACCACCTTCACCGCGGCAGCAAGTTCCCCTTCAGGAACTTCAGCCTGCCAACCTCGTGGAACCTACGGTCCCCCCAAGGACAGTTCGTGCAACATTCCCCTGCAGCCACGGACCGTAGTGAGGGTGTGACATGAACGCGATACGGCCGACGCATTGTTCCGCCGCGCCGTTTGAACTTGTGAAATGTTGTGATGTGTTTGGCGTCCTCCATTCTCCCATTCGGACCTTTAAATCTTCAAAGGGGGAGGTGTAGAGGTCACCACCGTTCAGCCCTTTTGTTAGGCTGCCACTGGAGCGGGGCGCCCCCTGCAACTTGCATGCGTGCATGCGTATATATGTTTGTGCCCAATAAAGCGGGGTTCACCCTTTTTCGTCCGAGCAAGCAGCGTGTGCACGTCAGTCTCTGCGTGTCCGTGCCCCTGCGGCACTAACCACGCGAGAGGACGAAAGGCGAAAATAAAGACAGAGTGGTTTTGAAGCTCATGGCGGCATCCACGGCGTTTCTTGTTCCCTAACCTTCAAGACACAACAAATGGCGACGAAGATGTTCGGACCTTGCCCTCCGTCCACGAGATGAACTGCATCCTACCCAGGCTAACGCCCTGAATACGGTACAATCCACAACACGAAAAACGCACTCTCGGCGCCCCACACTGCAAGTAGCGAGGGAGACCACATGGCACTTGCTCCGTCTTTGCCGTTTTTCCCGCCTTTCAACCGGGGTACAGCCCCAGTAGCCATTGGCGACCGCTGGCGAAGGTGGATAGACCGTTTCGAAAACCTGCTAGTGGCACTGCAAATCAACAATGCTGAACAAAAGAAAGCACTGCTCCTTCACTACATCGGCGAGGAGACTTACGACGTCTACGCCTCACTATCACCGGTTGTTCCAGCAAGCTCAACAGCCTCCAGCAGCAACGACAGTACAGCTGACTCCAACCAGCCAGACGAGTACAAGCAAATCAAGAAACGGCTCCCCAACCATTTCACGCCAAAGGTGAACCGTGAGTACAAAATCTTCAACTTCAGAAAATCGACCCAACAAGATGGCGAGACAATAGACGATTTTTATACGCGCCTGCGCTCCATGGCAAGATATTGCTCATGTCCCGATGTAGACTTGGAAATCAAGTCGCAAATCGTGCTGGGCACTACGTCCACTAAACTTCGATGGTTTGCACTCCAAACCAATGCAACACTGGAACAACTCCCGACGCAAGGGTGCACTTACGAAGTAACATCAAGGCAGCTAAAGGAGATGCAAAGGGCAGCGCCCGCCGAGATTAACCAAGTTGGACGCCGGCAGAAACACTCGAGATCGGCATCGGAACACAAACCACGGCAGAGCGCGTCCACGGAGCGAGAAAGGAAATGCTTTAACTGCGGCGGACCGTGGCCTCACGAGCGCGGCCGGTCGTCATGTCCCGCAGCAAACAAAACTTGCCAGGCGTGCAAAAAACGCGGTCACTATTCTGCAGTCTGCAGGGGAAAGAGCCAACACCGAGATACCGCACACAGATGGGTGGACCAGAGTTTGGATTCGGACGACCAGGTCTCTGCAATACAACGGGCAATGGCAAAGCTCCAAGAGTAACAGTGCCACTCAACGATCACATTGAATTTATCTTGGACACAGGGGTGACAGTGAACATCATCAGCCAAGAGACATACAATACTATGCCAAATAAACCAACCTTGAGTGGCCCAGTGCCGAAAATGTTTGCCTATGGATCAAAAACTGAACTCCCCTTACTAGGCAAATTCACGTGCCAAATGTCGTACAAGTGCACCAAGCTACAAGACACCGTGTTGGTCACAAGCACGCCAAGTGAGCCCTTCCTATGTTTCAAATCAGCTGAAGCCCTTGGACTTGTATCCCTCGTGTACAAGATCTCATCCCTTCAAAGCGTTCAGGACGAGCATCCCAGATTGTTCGAAGGACTAGGGAAGCTTCAAGGAATTGAAGTTAAGCTACACATTGACAAGAGTGCCCCACCGGTAGCACAAAAGCTGAGACCCATCCCATTCAGCATCCGAGACGCAGTCACAAAAGAGGTTGAACGGCTTGAAGGACTTGATGTAATCGAGAAGGCAACTGGCCCCACCACATGGGTGTCTCCGATTGTTGTGGTACCCAAACCACACTCACCTGGTGTTGTCCGATTGTGTGTGGACATGCGTCGTGCCAATCAAGCCATAACAAGAGAACGGCATGCGTCTCCAACATTAGAAGATCTTGTCACTAGCCTGACTGGTGCATCAGTCTCCTCAAAACTTGACCTGAACGATGGCTATCACCAACTGGTGCTACATGAAGAATCGAGGTATATCACAACATTCACAACACCTGTCGGACTACACCGCTACAAGCGCTTGAACTTTGATATCAATGCCGCAGCAGAATTATTCCAAAACACAACTAGACAGGTTATTGCAGGCATCCCAGGAGTCATCAACATTAGTGACGACATTCTTGTATATGGCAAAACCGAAAATGAACACAATGACTGCCTGCTGATGGTACTACAACGTCTTGACAGCTGTGGACTGACGCTCAACCCTAAGAAATGCTGCTTCTCCCAGGCCGACTTGATATTCTTCGGACACATCTTTTCTTCAACAGGCATTAGGCCCGACCCCACAAAGATCCAGGCTGTGGTGGAAATGTCATCACCAAACAACCCATCAGAAGTGAGGAGCCTCCTGGGTATGATCACATACTGTGGCAGATTCATATCCAACCAGGCAAACTTGACAACACCTCTTTGGAACCTCACGAGAAAAGATGTCGAATGGAAATGGACAAGATGTACACCAAGCAGCCATCGACAAGCTGAAAGAGGCCCTCACGGGTAGCCGTACTCTGGCCTACTTTGACAGCAAGAAGACAACTCATCTCACTGTTGATGCGGGCCCAGAGGGTCTAGGAGCCATACTGGCAGACGGCGATGGTGATGATATTCAAATCGTGGCCTATGCAAGCCGCACCCTCACCAGTGCAGAGCGCAACTATTCCCACATAGAAAGAGACCCTAGCTCTCGTGTAGGGAATTGAGCACTTCAATATCTACTTGTACGAGACCCATTTCGTGCTCCACACTGACCACAAACCGTTGGTCAGCATCCTGGCTAATCCTGCTGCTCGGCCATCTCCTTGAATAGAGCGCTTGTGTCTTAGAATCCAGCTCTATAGCTTCTCTGTACAACATCAGAAAGGCACAGACAACCCATCGGACTACGTGTCACGTCATCCACTCAACTCCACTCAAAATGGGTACAGAACACACAAGGTGCCTGATAACAGTACCAAAAGCATTGACGACACAAGTACCGTACTTACCCAATTCTATCACGACACCGATTCCAACGCGCACCCAATTTACATGAACCAAAAAAAAAAACTGCAAGTCCCGATTCTAACGCGCACCTGTTCTCCTTGACTGAAGAAAAGGAAAGGCAATAAGCTGTACGCCTCGCTTCTAACGTGCATGCGATTTCCACGAACAAAAGGTTCAAGCATTTTATTCGTCCGGCACCTTATCTTGAAGACCAGGAACTCTCCCCGCATGCGGACAGTGGCGGCATTTGCCTGCAGACTTGCACTTGAAGATCGACGATTTCAGCTTTCGCCGGTGGCGAACGCAGGCCTCCAGCACGCCAACATGACGGCACGCACTGCTGTTGCCGTTCTCCTCCGCATGGAGATTAACTTTACGCTTAAAGCTATTCTTGTTGCGGACACTCGTGGCTCCTGCGTCCATTCTCGGACGAGATGGCTGAAAGATCGCACAACGCACAATGACAGCACGGGACCGATTTCATATGGCTACAGCGAATCAGTTCACCACAGCGACACGCAAACGTACTACCATGGTTGCCAGCGTCAAGCGAGCGGTCAGACCACATAATGACGATGACGGTGGGCAGCTATGCGGCAGTTTTGGTTTGTACCTGAATCCAACGCGCATGCAATTTTAAAGCCTATTTCTCCCGCAAAAGGGTGCGCGTTGGAATTGGGTAAATACGGTAATCGAAGCAGCCGATGGTGACGCAACATACTGTCAACTTGGAGAAGCCATCCAAGCTGAAAGTACCAGGAGACATGCCTTGTGGAGTGAATCTGCGCTAAAAATATACAAGAACGTTGAGTCAGAACTTGCATTGTCACCGGATGGGCTCATCATCCTTCGGTGCAGAAAAATAGTATTACCAGCCAGTCTACAACAACGTGTTGTAGAGATTGCCCACAAGGGACACATGGGCATCGTAAAAACCAAGCAACTGCTACGCGCCTGCGTTTGGTTCCCCCCACATGGACAAATTAGTCGAGCAGACTGTACGAGACTGCATCCCATGCCAGTCCTCAACACCAAGTTCTCAGCGTGATCCTGTGTAACCAACACCCCTTCCAAAAGGACCTTGGGAAAACCTGAGCATTGATTTTGCGGGGCCATTCCCCAACGGCAAGTACAGGATGCAGCTAAAAACACCGATGAAGGTAGGAAGAAGGTGACAGTGTTACCCTAGATGCATAAAATTTCGCACGGCCTAAAAAAGATAGCTGAAAAGCGCGGCACAACAGTTGTGTTTTCAGCTCCTTTGAAATTGAAAGGGCTCTGCAAAAAAGTTAATTCCGAAAAAGAAAAACCATCTAGCAACAGCTGAAAAATTCGTATCACCCCGAAATTCGTATGAGCTGTGTTCATATCACCGAGGTTTCACTGTAGTGGTCATCTTGCCGCACACTGCATGCGCTGTGGCTGTAAGCCCATTTTTAACGAAACTAAAGTGATTGCGAGAAGTTCAGACCAGATGACCAGGGAGATTGTAGAGGCTTTCGAAAATTAACAAAAGCAAAGGTTGTGTAAGCTGCCCACCTATTTCGTTGTCTCAAAAAGAGATAGCATCTTGTCGCGGTAGCGTTGGCGCTGTGGCCATTAAGCGATGTGTTGGTGCGAAGGTATGTTGACACCCTTTCCCTCTTTCTTGTACATAGGTATTTATGCTGTTACTGTGTGCAATAATAAACCTCAGTTGTTAGTAGCGCCGTGTTCTCGTGACTTCTCTGTCATCTTCGTGCTCCTTGCGCTGAAATATAAGAAATGCAATACCAACTGGCCCAGCAGTCGGTTTTATTGCCTTTCTCTGTCGCACAGCCATTGAAGGCCATTGGGCCAAGGCCCAATGGCCTTCAATGTAATGGAGTACGGTTGTTGCGAACCGATTTTCACCCCGCGACGTTTGATACGAACGCACGCAACCGTCCAGGTACAAAGAGGTGCTGTCCGCGCTGTCGAGGAAGACGCGCCAAGCACGTGCGAGCGTGGGAATGCAAGCGCGTGCATGCGCTCCGCACCGCCAAATCGTCAGAATCACGGTGTAAGCAAAATATTTTTCTCATTGCCAGAATAAACCTTCAGAGACGCTTCATGGCCTCCGAGATTGTGTGCGCCAATCTTTGAGGCTCTAATGTGCCTCCGTGTGCGCTCGCGTTTAGATTACAGAGAGCATTGGCACCATGCTTTCTTTTTTTTTCTAACGTGTCGACGCGGGCTGCTGTCGTTGTACTGTGTTTAGACGTACAGTCGTCGGCAAGCTTAACTAGAACGCTCCGTGGAGTGACCTGGACCGGTTTCACTGATGCCAGCCGCGAAGCACTGAGTGCTGTTGCCGACATAACACCTCGGTAGGCTTGGACAGCACGTGGACATGCAATGGCTAACATCTCGGCAACAGAACCCGAAGCTACGCGGCGCTGGCGTCAATCAAACTGTTTCAGGACACGCGGCGGAGCGTTCGAGTCAAGCTTGCTGACAACTGTACCTGCCTCGTGCATTAGACATCCTTTGAAAGGTGGACTAGGACCGAAAGAAAATGAGGACGGTCTTGGCGAAGGAGTCGGGCCTCACAACGTCAACATGCGCGACTGTTGCGGTCGCACTTGTGCAGGAACGGCCGTAAGTCTCCCAAAAACAATACCACCACCTCCGCGATAGCAAAAGCATAACACAGGGCCGTGGTTCTGAAATTTTGTGGCCTTGATCTATCGCGTCAAACCGGTTCTTCCGTTACTTTCGACGCAGTAACTCCAGGTGTTATGCGAGAAAGCATACTAAAATTCGGAAGGGGCTAATGCTGTCGCGGGTCACAACGCACCTGGTTCATTTTAATGAATTAAACACGCGCATACAGGCCGTATATATACGAGTGCTGGTATGATTGCCGACATCTAAAAACTTAACTGACGATCATTCAGAGTTTTTCCTGATGTTGCTGCAGCCCTGAAAAATAATAAATGAAAATGTACGCCAGCTTTCTTTTGTCCCATGCAAATTTTCCATGCTTTCTGGTGATACGAATTTCGGATGATACGAATATTTTTGGTGGTCCCGTGAGATTCGTATCACCGAGGTTTCACTGTAGTCGCCAGTTTGGTTACATTGTTACAATGTTCTCTTAAGCGGTCATTCAGGCATCTGCCCGTTTGCCCAACGTATTCGTTCCCACAAGACAAGGTGATACAGTAAACAACACCTTCCGCGCATGGCACAAACTGTTCGAGATGTTTCTTGCTGCAGTTATAACGCTTCTGCGTCGAATTATTTACACGTGCGCACAACCCAGAAAGGCAGCTTTGGCACACTCCCGTAGCTTCGTAACAAGGAAAGGGCAGGTGGAGTCGAGAGATGGATGAGTAATTACTTGGCAATGGATGCACCAGGGTTGGGCGCAAATGTGAGCAGCAGGATCGGAGGGTAGAGGTGCTGCACAGCGGCGGCACTTGGCCGGAACGCTGTGCCGAGGGCATTGGTGAGCACGGTGCCCTATAGCAAGGCACCGGGTGCAAGTTGGGGGGCTTAGGTTTGTGCGGACGGCATCGGAAAGAAACGCGTTTACAATATACAAAGTGAGAGGTGACGGTTCCAGCAAATGTTATGAGCACAGATTCAGTGGAGCCCATCATACGTGCAGCAAGAATGTCAGTTGTGAAAGATTCTAGGTCATGCAAGAGCTGAAGTAGTAGTAGTAGTAGTGGTTTATTAAGGAAATGATGCTTATTTCTGCAGCCCAATAGGGAGCACGGCGCAGTGTCAGGGGAAGGGGAAGTGGGAAATAAAGAAGATAGTAGATGTGAAATGAACACCAATGTTATGTATGACGCCGAGGCATGATATGGGACGATTGGGGGCATATGGCTTGATGGTGATCGGCTTACCGTTAAGTTCCAGGTTTGTAAGAGAGAGTAGGAGGTGGGCAGTGAGAGGGGAGTCTGTTTTCAGAAACACAAGGCTCTGAGCTGGTTTGGCCGGAAGGGTGACCTCTGCACTGGTTTTGGGCGAGAGATTTGCGGCAGCGATGATGTACGCAAGCAAGTCGTACAGAGGCAGTTTGGGCGTGAGTGTCCAGAGTGGAAGTTGGATTCCAACGATGATGAGCTCGGTGTGGGGTCGGGCAGTCGAGGCAGGTTTCTGGTTGGCACTAACGGTGGTCCAGCTGCCTTCGGGGTGTGACGAATCATCGTCGCTTCCTTGGGACACTGTGAAGTCTATTTCTGCCGGAGTCTCGTCAGCCATAATACTGGTGGGCAAAACTGTGGGGACAAGAGGAACGCGACTCTTCAAAATGGACTTTTCGGCAGACTCAGCATTTACCCTGGCTATCCCAGGTGCAGATCCGATGGGAACAGCAGCAAGCGCAGCCGACTGCAACGCCGACACAGTATTGCGGCTCTTTGATTCTGGCGCGGCAGCCCAGGCGTTGTTGACGACGAACGCAGCCGATTGTGTAACGGCTGGGACTGGTTCTAGCCTCTTGGCTTCGCTTAATGCGTTGTCTGTCGTAGGCATCGTAACGATGCATGCCGGTTGAAACGTGGCCTTCAAGCTGGGTGTCGCATGGACGCTGCCAGCGGTGCTCGTTGCTGGAGTGTGCGTGCAGCTGAGGAACGCTGCCGGTTGACCGAGGGCTGTCGGCAAGGGGTTGTCGACATCGCCAGGATAGGACAGCGTAGGCACAGCTGTGGCAGTGGCAAAACAGGAGGCTAGGCTTACCAGCGGCGCAGTGGTTGTTTGTTGTTGGTGGTGTCGAGGGCTTGGTGAGACGCTGCATACCGGAGGTGCTGGCGCGGCTCGTTAGGGTCAGCGTGGCGCTGCGTCGCTTGGGATTTTTGAAGGGGCCTGGAGGGCCAGCCTGGCGTTGAATCTGAACACTTATGGTGTCCACGTGTCGCGGCAGTCTTCTAGAAAGAATATTGGGCTTGTCCAGACACGGGCGGACCCTGGACTGGGCCAGGGGCATGAGAAAAAGGAGCACGGTAGGGAGCCAGCCAATCAAAGCGACGCCACCAAGCGGAATCTCTACAGACATGAAAAGTGGACCGTAAAAGAATAGTTCAGTGCAAAACAAGCCCTAGAAGTCACCGGCAGTAAATCCCTCCCAATGCCGGCGACTGCCATTTTGTTATGGCGCCTGTGACGTCACGTGCAGCAAGGAGCGGTGCCATTGTCTTCTACCACAGTTTCAGCTGCTGCAAATCGTTCGATTTCAGTGGCAAGCTGAAGAAAGCTAAAATATCTCGATTTCACACGCAGCTGACCATAGAACAATATCATTTACCGGAATGCAGATGCCCGCACAGCTAGCTGCAAACACGTCACGGCTTGAGAGAGCGCCAGTGTTGCCCGATCTTCAGGCCACTCGCGTGTTTGTAAATATATTCAATTGTAACCTAAGTGCTGGACCAAATGCGCTAAAATTTTGCCAGCTTATTTGTGAATGCTTAAGGATTAACCCACATAACAGAGATTATGATCGAAAATTGGGTGTCATGGCCCCTTTAATGTAAAATTGCACATCAATGAGAAGAAAGGCAATGAGAACAACAATGTAAAATGTAGGATAATAGAATTATTTTAACAAGTGCGTTGTTAGAAGAGGCATGAAATTTTCGTCTGAAGCCCTCTGTGTCTAAGTGATATTTATTATGTGAAGGCAGGTAATGTCATATGTTAGTTCTGAACCGTAAGAGGATGGGTTGCAAGACTTTGAAAAATGGCATGTCTCTTTGGATGGTAATGATGAAGTACCTGACGAGACCAGGAGGGCCTGAGCTCCTCGTACTGTGCCAGGGATCCACTGTTGAAGGCCGAGAGCAGCTGGACCACCCAGTGGCGGTCAGTGCCTTGCAGGCACTCCAGGATGGGGTGTGCCAGCTGCATACAGAACAGCCACGCCGTGAAACTCATCTCCCGGTTTCCCTTTGAGTGTCGCATTTTTCTGATAAAAAACTTTCGCAGGTGATCAACTTACTTTATCGCAGTTTTTGAATGCATGAAATGTGTAAAGTCAGCAAAAAATTGTAAAAAAATGAGGATCAGTTTTTTAGTGTCAGCATTGCTCAGAACTGCAAAACATTCATTAGTATTTCTGAGCGTGGTATTCCTTGAAGCGCGGGTCTACGCCTTATCGCTGTCTGCACACATAACACGCGTCTCCATTCTCTTCTTGGAGAAACGAGTTGTGCCGGCAAACACACGGCATCTTCTCTGCGTGTGGCTGCCTTAGGCAGAGCAAGCTCGATAACGAAGGAGAACGAGAATACCTCGTGAGTGTCGGTGATAAACAAGCTAAGAGCAGCACAAATAAAGAAGGAAATCAACTTCCGCCGCCCCTGCAAGGGAGTGCCGATAAAGATAAAAGTCAAGTTTCGCACGCCTTTGCTGCGATCACGCGGCGAAACCGAAACCATGAAAGGGCGTTGCCACAGACCGTGCGATGCACTGACGCTAGGAATCCGTTCTGTTTATCTCCGGTAGAAGGTAGCACAGTCATTTCTAACACTTCTGGTAAGTCCCAGAAGGTGGCAGCACCTCCCTGTGTGCATGCATCATCATTACGGCCCGAAGCCTCAAGCAGAGCGTCAAAAACATACCCCGTATGGCAAAGACACTGTGAGACGAACAACTACCATCGTACATGTACAGCAAAAACACTCAAAGGGTTGATGTTATACTTTAGACAGGGGGCAGCCAGACTAGCTTTTGGAGCACGACACGGTGAATTTGGGAGCACATTACTGGAGAAATAAATAAGGACATCTCTTGAACTGCAGATACTTAACTTAGAACACTCCAAACATGGAGAAACTCAGTGTATGGTTCAGTTCTTCACTGCAGTAACCCCTACAGTAAAAAGTTGTACATAAAGTATTTTCTTCCTTCAACTTGTTGTGATGAATGCTCCAGGCACGACACCCACCCGTGCCACCACCACCAGCTACACCACCCAAGTCACACCACGCGCCCACACAGACACACACTCTCAGCGCACTGCGCGCCTTGTCTCCAGCCAGACGTCTACTGGCGCACCTCGCCCATGTCACCACCTAACTCTGAAAAACGGCACAATATCTGAATGTGTAAAGCCAACATTCAATGCATCACGAAGACGAATGAAGAGATGCAAATTACATGCGCAGTCTGACCTGGAAACTTTTATAAATGACCGTTGGAGCTTTCCTTAACAAAGACACTCCTTCTTGCGGTACTTGAAAGGCCACTGGCGTAAGTCGCGCCCAACTGTTTCACGACATGCTAGCATGCAATACTGCTGACGCGTCACTTCAAATTATCACACTGACGTGCACACGACAAATCATTCGAAGCAGTGCGGTGAAGGCGCTGGATTTGAAACAAACCAACCCAGACAATCGAATTGAAGCCGTTGCCGCCTGACGGCACAACGATGACGACACTGAGATCAGTGACATTATCATTACTAGCGCATCATCACTCAGCGCCTGGGGCATCACCATGCTGAATACATCATAGTACTGTCGATGTCACACGGTGCTGAACCCCTCGTTGAGCATTTGTAAGCTGTTTGCCCTTGAAATAAAGTAACTTCTATGCAACGGATGCAATTGATACTTCGCACAAAAAACTTACGCATACCAAGGTATTGAGTGAAGGCCACATCTCAAGCTCGAAATTTCATGTCACTGCTCCATGCCCAGTCCAGCCATTGCATTCTGAACAAGCCAGTCTCTCCAATGGACATAGCAGTGCAGAAAAGCGAGGAGTGACTAGATTTAAAGATCTCTCTTTTGGTGGCCATGCAGCTCATCTTTCATGCATAGTGTCACGTGGTTGTGACGTAGACGAAGGCAGTAGTCGGCGTGTCCAGAGATGAAGCTATTTATTTGGCTGAACTTGGGCCCTAAACAGAAACTCAAATTACAGCAAGCAATGCACGCTGTACACTGACATCGCCGCACGGAGCGTCGGTCGTCGAAAAACTGATCCGCGGAAAGGTGCGTCGGCATTTATACATGCGGCATCGAACATTCCAGCATTATCGCTGGTGGCTCGGTTTCTTCGAGAATAAACTCAGCTGTTCATGTTTAAGCGCTCAAGCCTAACCGATGATCCTAAAATAATCTGGAAAGCTCCCAGACATTCTAGCGCGATGCAAGGCAGTATCGCCACGTGCAATGGGCCGGTAACGTAAATGCATAAGAAATGAGTGTGGCAATAGTCTGAAGTGAGCACTGCTACAGAACAGAACTGCTACAGGAAAGCATGCCTTTTACCCTTTCAGGGTTGAATTTTTATCGCAAAATGCAGTCCAAAAATGCGTAATTGTTTTATTGCTTAAATAAACACTTCAGATGATTGTATTTCAGAAAAAAATGGTCTAAAATTTTTTTGCGTGACCATAAAGTGACAAGAAAAGTCATGTTTGTTGTTACATCCAGATGGTTTATTCGTAGTAACATCAAGCAAAATCCTAAAAAAAAAAGCACTTATGAAGTTTTTTATAAATAAAGATTATGCATTGTATTTAACAAGCTCACAGACATACAAAAATAAGCGCACCAGAGTACTTTCCCGGTAAAAAATGTTTTTGCTCTAACACTAAACACTGGGGAATAGTCACCTTTGATCCGATCTGTATTGTCTCGCCGCGCATGCTTTTGAGATATCGCTCCTTCATCATCATCCGAGTCTGAACTTGTAAGTAAATCCTCGTCTGACGAACTGAAATCCAATGAATCAGATTCTGATTCGGCACTTGGGGAATAGTCCACATCGGAAGAATCGCCATTCTACTCCCTAGCAGCAGAGCAACATGCGCGCACTTCCGTATTGTAAGCGAACTGTGTGAGTGAGCGCACGGAAGAAAACTGTGTGGTTGTGCACCCAACCCTAAAGCAAAACAAGTGAAAAAGCTATAATAATCCTTCATCTTATAGCCAACAAGACGGAGTTAGTTTTTCGGAGTCCCAAAACAGGCAACGCAACCACGGCAGCGGTGTTTGTGTAATTTAGCGCCTGCCGAAACAGATTTAGTCGCGCCCCGAGGAGCAATAAACGAGAGTCACAAGCAGTCACTCTTTGAGAGATTAGAAACCAGACAGCCATCAGCCTTGCGAGCGCGAGAAGCGATAACCCCCCGAAGGAAGAAACTGAAACCAGCCGCACCATGTGCACGTGTTCGGATGCGCAAGCGAAAGCCGTCGCGCCGCTTTGGACAGAAAAAAAAAACACTGAGAGACATCGCCGCATGAAAAAAACTCCACATATTCCCGAGCGTGGCAGCACATACCAAGCAAGAGGAATGATCGAAAAAGGCGCGCGTTTTAAACCAGCAGCACCGCGGGCGCGCTCGGATGCGCAAGCGATAAGCTGCCACTTTGCGAAGCAAAAAATAAACAACGGAGAGACATGGGCGCATGAAAAAAATTCCACGTTCCAGAACTAACTCCGATGTTCACGTTGATCGGAAGGTTCTAGCATTTTCTAGATAGTTCCCAGTCATTACGGCGCGCTTTGCGCAAGGCAGCAGTTACATTGCAATGGGACGGTAACATGGAAATAGAAAGGTAGGAGTGGGCGTGGCATTGCCCCCCCACTGAAAAGGCATTGTCCCGATGCTTGAACAAATTATGGAAGTACAATAATAAAGCAAGAAAGTACACAATCAATAAATACAAGCAAGAAAGTACAAAAAGTACAGTCCTCAGGTTCGCTAACGTGTGTAGTACGGCTTGAGGTGCACGACATGGACGACTTCAGGTCGCGCACGGCACCGTTGAGAGTGCGTAATGTCACCCGGGACAACCTCGTAGTCTAGAGTGCCTAGACGTCGAAGCACTCGGTATGGCCCGAAGTGTCGCCGAAGTTTTTCACAAAGTCCACGTCGTCATATTGGTGTCCAGACCCACACACGGTCGCCGGGCTGGTATTCCACATAGCGGCGTCGAAGGTTGTAGCGACAGCTGTCGGTCTTTTGCTGGCACTGGATGCGCAGACGGTCGAGTTGTCGGGCTTCTTCCACACGCTGTAGGTAGGCGGTGACGTCGATGTTTTCCTCGTCGGTGACGGTTGGTAACATGGCATCAAGCGTCGTTGCCGGGCTCCGTCCGTAGACCAACTTGTATGGCATCATCAGCGTCGTTTCTTGTACGGCCGTGTTGTACGCGAAGGTCACGTACGGAAGGATGGCATCCAACGTCTTGTGCTCGACTTCGACGCACATGGTCAGCATGTCGGCGATGGTCGTGTCTAGACGCTCAGTGAGGCCACTAGTCGGGGGGTGGTAGGCGGTGGTCCGGCGGTAGCTTGTCTGGCTGCATCTCAAGATCGCCTGAGTTAGCTCCGCAGTAAAGGCCATACCTCTGTCGGTAATGAGAACTTCCGGGGCACCAAGATACAGGACGATGTCCTCAATGAAGAACTTTGCTACCTCGGCGGCACTGCCTTTGGGCAGGACCCTTGTTTCGGCGTAGCGGGTGTGGTAGTCGGTAGCTACGACAATCCACTTGTTTCCGACAATCGACGTCGGGAACGGCCCCAGTAGGTCCATACTGATTTGCTGAAACGGGAGACGAGGTGGTTCGATCGCTTGCAGAAGTCCCTTTGGCCTTGTCGGCAGTGTCTTGCGTCGCTAACAGTACCGGCATTTTTTCACGTAACGAGCAAGGTCGGTGGCAAGGCGTGTCGAGTGGTACTTTTCTTGAACCCTCGCGAGCGTGCAGGAAAAACCGAGGTGGCAAGCCATCGGGTCGTCATGTTAGGGCCTGCAGAATTTCTGGGCACAGTGCCGATGGTACAACGATAAGGTAGTTTGTCCGGGCCGGAGAGAAGTTCTTCTTTAGGAGGACGTTGTTTTTCAAGAAAAATGGCGCCAATCCTCGCCTGAAGACTTTTGGGACAACGGCGGTCTTGCCCTCAAGGAATTCCACAAGGCCCCTCAGTTCCGGGTCAGCTCGCTGTCGTTCGGCGAAGTCGTCGGCACTTATGGTTCCCAAGATGCACTCATCATCCTGGTCGTCCGGCGGCAGTCAATCTATGGGGGGCCCCGAGAGAGGCAGTCGGCGCCGGAGTGTTTTCTTCCGGACTTGTAAACGACAGTAATGTCGAATTCTTGAAGTCTTAGGCTCCACCGTGCAAGGCGTCCTGAAGGGTCCTTCAAGTTAGCTAGCCAACACAAGGCGTGGTGGTCGCTCACAACTTTGAAAGGCCTGCCGTTAAGGTAGGGGTGAAACTTGGATGTAGCCCAGATGATGACAAAGCACTCCTTTTCTGTTGTAGAATAGTTGGCTTCCGCCTTGGATAGCGACCGGCTAGCATAACTGATGACCCTTTCCAGTCCATCAGTCCTCTGAACAAGCACGGCACCGAGTCCAACACTGCTAGTGTCGGTGTGTACTTCTGTTTCAGCGTATTCGTCGAAATGCGCAAGTATCGGTGACGTCTGCAGGTGTCGTTAAAGTTCTCGAAGTGCTACGACCTACGTCGTTTCCCACTTGCATTCCACGTCGGCTTTTGTGAGGCGAGTTAGCGGCTCGGCGATCCGTGAAAATTCCTAGACGAAGCGTCTGTAATAGGCGCACAAGCCAAGAAATCGGCGCACAGCCTTTTTGTCAGTGGGCGGCAGGAAGGCGGCGATGGCAGCTGTTTTCCGCAGGTCGGGGCGAACTCCTGGCTAGACTCCATGTCGCTGATGTTCTTCTGAGCCAGGCCAGCCTCAATGAGTCCCTGGCCGCCACAACTGACAGTGCTAAGAAAAAAAGAGCGAAATAGCAAGTGCCTTCGTGCCGTAGTTAGCCACTAGATGGCGAGAGAAGTTTTATATTAAAGCGACCCCGTAGCTGCTGCGCGCGTGGAGATATTTTTGGCTTGTGGATGCTACCGTGCAGCGATGTCAACCCTAGGAATTTATCTCTAGATCTAGGGATTTTTTACCTCTTTCAGGGATTCGGCATCCTTTTGTTGAATCTAGGGATTTTTCAAATGCTCTAGAACTCTTACATTGCGCAGCCTAATGACAGGCGTTACTGAGTAATAACGCAGTTTCAACTACAAAGATCATAATGCCACGCGCGTTTCTAATTTTCACAGTTGCTGTATTCGATTTCCGCCCACAAAGATTATCAGCAGTACTCGGCGCAGACCGCGCCTTATTGCTCCAGAAGCTTCTCGCTTGTAGTAGATCCGTTCTGTTAAGATTGCACGCAAGACGCTAACACTCAAGATTATTCCAGAGCTTGCGCGACGACTACTGATAAGGCTAGAATGTTCGACGCGTGCGTTATAAAAGCCGGCGCGTTCCAACGATGTTCAGTTTGATCGACGGCCGACGCTCTGTTCGCCGCTATCAGTGCAGTGTGTATTGCTGTAATCTGACTTTCTGTTTACCGGCCACAAGTTTGGCCTAATAAAGTTTCATTTTGGACCTACCGACTTCTACCTTCGTCGACGTCACGACCACGTGACATCTGGTGGAGGTGCTTTCCGTTCATGTACCGGACACCCCCGTCAAGCCGTGAACCCAGCCCAAGTCGCCAAGAAGAAACCGACACCATCCAGGAGAGTCGAGCCAGCCGGAGACTACAAGGACTGGCACCACAATACGGACTCCTACCGGACAAGCCAAAAGGCACGGCGACGAAGACGACAGGCACGATGACGGCCGCTGCGTCCCCTGCAACGATCGTGATCCAGCCACCGAGAGAGCCACCGACTTTCCACGGATCGCCAAGCGAGGACCCCGAGACCTGGCTGGAGACGTATGAACGAGTCGCGGCTTTCAACAACTGGGACTCCAACGAAAAACTGCGCCGCGCTTACTTCTACGTAGAAGACGCCGCGAGGACGTGGTTCAAGAACCGTGAACCCACGTTACAGACCTGGGATTTCTTTCGGACGACGTTCCTAAGCACGTTCACCAGCGTGGTCCGCAAGGAACGAGCCGCGGCTATGCTGGAGACCCGTGTGCAGCTTCCCAATGAAAGTATCGCTATCTACACGGAGGAGATGAATCGACTGTTCCGGCACGCCGACCCCGCCATGGCTGAGGAGAAGAAACTCCGGTTCCTGATGCGAGGTGTCAAGCAAGAGCTGTTTGCGGGACTTGTCCGCAACCCACCCAAGACGGTCGACGAATTCCTTACCGAGGCCACGACAATTGAAAAGGCACTTGAGATGCGGACAAGGCAGTATAACCGCCCCTCTTCAACAACCAACTACGCCGAAGCTCATACCCTCAGCACCAACGAACCTGCGCGAGACCATCCGAGCGATCGTGCGGGAGGAGCTGCGCAAGCTGTTACCTTCACCGCAGCCTCAAGTGGATTCGATCGCCGACATAGTCCGCGAGGAAGTTCATCAGTCGCTCGGAATTCCCGAAACACCGCAGCCTCATCCGGAGGCCATGACCTACGCCGCTGCGGTCTGCCGTCCTGTGCCCGCTCAGCGACAACGTCTGGCGCGCCCCCTGACAACCGCCCGCTCTGCTACCACTGCGGGGAGGCCGGCCACACGTACCGCCGCTGCCAGTACCGACAGATGGGGCTACGCGGATTCGCCGTCAACGCGCCGCGTCCGCAGCCAGGCGAACGGCCTCACGACATCGACGACTACCTCACCGGAACACAGTGGCAGCAACGACGACCTTCCCGCTCGCCGTCGCCCGGCCGCTACATGTCACCGCACCGCCGGCAGTACACTGGCCCAAACCGGGGCCGGTCGCCTAGCCCGTATCAGGGAAACTAAGGGCAGCAACCGATGGAGGTGCGGTTGCTGTACGACGAAATGCCGAAGATCCTCCGCGGCCGCCGCCGACGACAACGCGACGAGACCTGCAGAACACGACGCGAAGCAGACGAAGCCCTGCCGACGAAACCTCGCGGACCGAAGAAGACCTGACGACGCAGCATGGAAGCGCCGCAACAAATCGACGCAGCCGTGATCCGACGCCGCGACCTAACCGCAACGCAAGGCGACGGACTAGCGACCTCGACGTTCTCATCGACGGCCACAACGTCACCGCTCTCGTCGACACTGGGGCCGACTATTCCGTCGTCAGTGGGCCATTCGCCACCAAGCTGAAGAAAGTAAAGACCGCTTGGAGTGGACCCGAAATCCGGACAGCTGGAGGCCACCTGATAACGCCGATTGGTGTCTGCACGGCGAGAGTCACCATCAATAACAGGACTTATCCTGCGAGCTTTGTAATCCTACAAAACTGCTCCAGGGATGTGATACTTCGAATGGACTTCCTAAGTGACCACGGCGCCGTCATCGACCTAAGGTCTGAGTCGATAACACTAACTTCAGAAAAAGCGCTGCCTACCCAGACGACGCCGGGGTACCATGCATTGAACATGATAAAAGAGCACGTCATCATTCCCGTCGGCACCGAAAAACCCACGGACTTCGAAGGCGTCATCGACAGCGATCAGCACCTGCTTTTAAACCGTCAGATTTGCGTCGCAAGAGGCATCGCCGAGTTGCGTGAAGGGAAAGCAACAGTGATGCTCACGAACTTCAGCAACGAATACAAGCATGTGAGCAAAGGCACGACGGTCGCCTACATCGAAGAAATTGTGGAAGCCAGCGATGCCCTCCCCCTCGCCGAGTTTACCGAACGTGCTTCGACGACGCAAGCTCACCAACTATCTTTCGACGTCAATCCGAGCCTTCCGACGCATAAACAAGAACAGCTGAAAACCCTGCTCCTGCAATACAAGGACTGCTTTTCGTCGTCGTCAAGAAGTTCGACAGACCCCAGTCGCACAACACCGCATCATAACAGACGAAAGCGCCAGGCCACTACGTCAGAGCCCGTACAGAGTTTCAATGCGGGAACGCGAGGCCATAAAGAACCAAGTCGACGAAATGCTGCGCGACGACATCATCCAGCCTTCAAAGAGTCCGTGGGCGTCACCCGTTGTGTTAGTGAAGAAAAAGGATGGAACCCTACGCTTCTGCGTCGATTATCGCCGCCTGAACAAAAGTAACGAAGGACGTGTACCCTCTCCCACGGATAGACGACACCCTGGATCGACTCCACAACGCGAGGTACTTTTCGTCGATGGACCTCAAGACCGGCTATTGGCAAATTGAGGTCGACGAGAGAGACCGAGAGAAGACCGCGTTTATAACACCAGATGGTCTCTTCGAGTTCAAAGTCATGCCCTTCGGTCTTTGCTCGGCGCCTGCGACTTTCCAACGGGTTATGGATACAGTACTGGCAGGATTGAAGTGGCAGACTTGCCTGGTGTACCTGGACGACGTCGTTGTGTTTGCTTCAGACTTCGACGAACACCTCCGGCGACTTGACACAGTACTTCAAGCAATCAAGGCCTCCGGACTCACCCTGAAGCCAGAAAAGTGCCGCTTCGCATACGAGGAACTCCTATTCCTGGGTCACGTTATCAGCAAGTCTGGAGTTCGCCCCGACCCACGGAAAACAGCTGCCATCGCTGCTTTCCCGCCGCCCACCGACAAGAAGGCCGTACGCCGATTTCTCGGCTTGTGCGCCTATTATAGACGCTTCGTCAAGGAATTTTCACGCATCGCCGAGCCACTAACTCAGCACACGAAAAACGACGTGGAATTCAAGTGGGGATCGGCGCAAGTCGAAGCATTTCAAGAATTGAAACGACGCCTGCAGATGCCTCCAATACTTGCGCATTTTGACGAACACGCCGACACGGAAATCCACACCGACGCAAGCAGCGTAGGACTCGGCGCCGTTCTTGTCCAGAGAACTGCCGGCGTGGAAAGGGTTATCGGTTATGCTAGCCGGTCGCTATCCAAGGCAGAAGCCAACTATTCCACTACAGAAAGGGAGTGCCTCGCCATCATCTGGGCTACGTCAAAGTTTCGCCCCTACCTCTACGGGAGGCCCTTCAAAGTTGTGAGCGACCACCACGCCTTGTGTTGGCTAGCTAACTTGAAGGACCCTTCAGGTCGCCTCGCAAGATGGAGTCTAAGGCTTCAAGAATTCGACGTCACCGTCGTTTACAAGTCCGGACGAAAACACTCTGACGCTGACTGCTTGTCTCGTGCCCCCGTCGACCCGCCGCCGCAGGATGACCAGGAGGATGACTTCTTCTTGGGAACTATAAGTGCCGACGACTTCGCCGAACGACAGCAAGCCGACCCGGAACTCAGGGGCCTTGTGGAGTATCTCGAAGGCAAGACCGCCATTGTTCCAAAGGCATTCAAGCGAGGACTCGCGTCGTTTTCCTTGCGAAACGGCGTTGTCATAAAGAAGAATTTCTCGCCACTTCGAGCCGACTACCTTCTCGTAATGCCTGCAGCACTACGACCAGAAGTCCTTCCAGGCACTACATGACGACCCGGCGGCCGGACACCTCGGACTTTCCCGCACGCTCGCAAGGGTACAGGAAAAGTACTTCTGGCCGCGCCTTGCCACCGATGTCGCCCGCTACGTAAAGACGTGCCGAGACTGTCAGCGACGGAAGACACCACCCACGAGACCAGCAGGCTTCCTTCAGCCGATCGAGCCTCCTCGGCGACCGTTCCAGCAGATCGGGATGGACCTCCTGGGGCCGTTCCCAACGTCGACTTGCGGAAATAAATGGATCGTCGTGGCTACCGACTACCTCACCCGCTACGCCGAAACAAAGGCCCTGCCTAAAGGCAGTGCCGCCGAGGTAGCCAAGTTCTTCGTTGAGAACATCGTCCTTCGACATGGCGCCCCAGAGGTTCTCATCACCGACAGAGGTACGGCGTTTACTGCTGACCTAACTCAGGTGATCTTGAGATACAGCCAGACAAGCCACCGCCGGACCACCGCCTACTACCCGCAGACCAATGGCCTCACCGAGCGTCTCAACAAGACCATCGCCGACATGCTGGCCATGTACGTCGACGTCGAGCACAAGACGTGGGATGCGATCCTTCCGTACGTGACTTTCGCGTACAACACGGCCGTACAAGAGACGATGCAGATGACGCCATTCAAGCTGGTCTACAGACGGAGTCCGGCAACGACGCTTGACGCCATGTTACCGAACGTCACCGACGAAGAAAACATCGACGTCACCGCCTACTTACAGCGCGCCGAGGAAGCCCGACAACTCGCCCGCCTGCGAATCAAGAATCAGCAGACGAACGACAGCCGCCGCTACAATCTTCGGCGACGCCGTGGAATACCAGCCCGGCGACCGCGTTTGGGTGTGGACGCCGATACGCCGACGTGGACTCTGTGAAAAACTTCTTCGGCGATACTTCGGGCCGTACAAAGTGCTTCGACGTCTAGGCGCTCTGGACTACGAGGTTGTCCCGGACGCCATTACGAACTCTCAACAGCACCGTGCGCGACCTGAAGTCGTCCATGTCGTGCGTCTCAAACCGTATTACGCGCGTTAGCGAACCTGAGGACTGCACTTATTGGTTTTTTATTGTACTTTCTTGCTGTATTGTTGTTATTTATTGTTGCATGCATTTTTCCCCGTGTTCTGTTTTAAGCATTGGGACGATGCTTTTTCAGAGGGGGGGCATTGCCACGCGCGTTTCTAATTTTCGCAGTTGCTGTATTCGATTTCCGCCCACAAAGATTATCAGCAGTACTCGGCGCAGACCAGGCCTTATTGTTCCAGAAGCTTCTCGCTTGTAGTAGATCGTTCTGTAAAGATTGCACGCAAGACGCTAACACTCAAGATTATTCCAGAGCTTGCGCGACGACTACTGATAAGGCTAGAATGTTCGACGCGTGCGTTATAAAAGCCGGCGCGTTCCAACGATGTTCAGTTTGATCGACGGCCGACGCTCTGTTCGCCGCTATCAGTGCAGTGTGTATTGCTGTAATCTGACTTTCTGTTTACCGGCCACAAGTTCGGTCTAATAAACAGTTTCATTTTGGACCTACCGACTTCTACCTTCGTCGACGTCACGACCACGTGACAATAATGATCAATAATTTTCGCTATCTGCGTGGCGAGTGAAGGCGAGATTAATAAGCATAATACTTGGTTGAAACGAAATCTTGTCGTAGTAAGTGTTTAGCATGCACGCGCGGATCATCATAAGCGCCCTTTGTGATCGCCGCTCTGTGAAACAGATAAATTTTGTCTTCTAATGCACATTAAAACATGCCAAATTCACGCTCCCCGCGTGGCTTCACCGCGCAAAGTAATCCACGTCAATTAACTTTTGAACCATAGAAGTACTTGTTGCTGGGCTAGTTGGTTCATCATAATGAGGGAAACTTTCAGACGCCTAAAACACCACAAGAAGAACGAAGCAGAGGGAAAGAGCGTCACTCGCAACTGATTTATTCGCAGGAGAAACGCAGGAAATATATATGCCGCACCACACATGCGCAAACTGCACTGCGTCACCTAGTCACACACATCAAAAACACGAGGTCACTGAAAAGGCATATCTATTCAAGCAACGAAGAGCAAAACTGAAACTCGGACATGCGTAAAACCACTGATGTGTCACTTATACACAAGTCGCCTTTTTTCTTTATCCAAAACGCTTCCATAATTTCCCGGGCCAGAGCATCTGGGCTTTTGGCAAGAACACAGGCAACTTGTGTATAAGTGACACATCAGTGGTTTTACGCATGTCTGAGTTTCAGTTTTGCTCTTCGTTGCTTGAATAGATATACCTTTTCAGTGACCTCGTGTTTTTGATGTGTGTGACTAGGTGACGCAGTGCAGTTTGCGCATGTGTGGTGCGGCATATATATTTCCGGCGTTTCTCCTGCGAATAAATCAGTTGCGAGTGACGCTCTTTCCCTCTGCTTCGTTCTTCTTGCGGTGTTTTAGGCGTCTGAAGGTTTCCCTCATTAACTTTTGAACCAGTAGACTTTTTAACAGGAAGAGGGAGAAAGTAGAGCTGACAGTTGAGCAAGTTGGTGTGGACTCATCATGAAATCGGCGTGACGGAAAAGAAGCGACTGCAGGTTCATGAATTTTCAGTCTTCCTATCCCACCGTTTTCAGAGAGCGAAAATAATGACGAACATATTGGGCCAAATTTGAAGCTGATGAAAAAGTACACAGGATGCTCATTAACCAGTAAAAAAAAGACCCCTTTACATCAACTGCCAATCATGCAAAGCTGATTGCAAATATTTAAAATTAGAAATTGAACGCTGTGCACCTCGGAGGCGGCGAGCTCAAGAAAGGAGCTACAGACTTTCACTTCACCGAATCAATTCAATTAGCGGGCATAGGGAACATACAAATCGGTTTCTCTCTGCAGCAACTCGCGCCATCTGCAAGCGCTTTATGTGCAATTACTCCGCAGAAAATGTAGAAAAAAGAACTTTAGTGGCTGTTAATATGTTTTTTGTTTCTTCAATAAGATTAAGAAAAAAAAATTGGGGCAGAGAGCGAGCTATCTTTACACTTTTGTTAAATGTGAATTTGTCTGAAAAACGACATTATAAAGTCAATCTAGGGATTTTTATAGCAATCTAGGGTATTTACGGGGGCCAATCTAGGGATAAAAGGTTGGCTTTGGTCCGTCCCTCCTTCCCGCGTCCCACACCACCACAGCGCATGCGCGTCCCCTCCCCCCTCTCTCTCCTCTCCTACGCTCACCCCCTTTCTCTACTCTAGGAATCCTCTACTCTACGGAGCGGCTCCCGCGTCCCACAGCGCATGTGCGTCCCCTCCCCCCTCTGCTACGGTCCCCCCTCGTTCTCTCCTCTAGGAATCTTTCCAGCTCTCCTTCATCGACGCTGCCGGCCTCGGCGAGCGGCTCTAAAACCAACACGCACGTAGTCTAGCGCGCCCCTCGCCCTTCCTCCCTGCAAGCCCTACTTTTCTGTCTTTCCTTCTCTCTTTCTCCTTTTCATCCCCTTTCCCCGTGTGTGTATCGGTTGAGGTGTCCTCTTCGAGAGACAGTTATCGTGCACACCGAACCCCCCTTCCTATTTCTCAACAGAATCACCTATATAGGAATCCTCTACGGAGCAGCGCACTCGACAGGTGGTGCGACAGCTGCACACTCCGCTGGGGGGCGCCACGGTAGTTCCGCGGTATGAAAATGACGGAGCGCGCGTGCCTCATTCTCTCTCCTGTGCAGCGCCGCGATGAGCGCCCGGGCCGCTGCCGCGAAACGAGAGCGCCGACATTTCCCCCCGCTCAAGCTAACCATCTCCCCGCTGCTTCGCATCGACACATGGTTCCCTTTAGCGGGAGATGGGGAAGCTTTTTTTTTTTATCAGGATGGCGCAGCAAATCTCATTTGGCGCATTTGGCGCAAGAGTCGGACCACTGTGGTCGCACCGGGCAGCAAGTGCGAGTTACTGCTCATCACCATTAGCTCAACTGAATAATATACTGTGTTGAGTACGCAGCTGGTGGCCCTGGGAGATTTCTTATAACTGCACAGCTCTCGCCTGTCTGCTTCAATGGCCACTAAAATTACAATGGTAACTTATGTAATTCGAGCGCCTGCCATATTTTTCTTCTCTACGAAGGACTGCAAAAATGACGTCTTGGTGTGCACGCTCGGTGCAAATTATGCAATTTCTGCCGAAATGCAGCAGGATGTAGCAGGTTTCACCTCTTGGCGCAGCAATCACATCACTGAGTTGCTGCTTAACTCCTCGCATGAGGAGGCGAACTTTATTGTCTTCGGGCATTTCAGGGCCTGCGTGGCGGAACAGTCTAGTCATCTCCTCCGTGAAGGGCGCCACGTTTTCATTTGGCAACTGCCCATGGGTTTCGAGGAGAGCTTCGGCCTTCTCCTTGCCGACCACACTTGTGAATGTGGTGAGGAACCTGGTGCGAAAAATGTCCCACGTTGTGAGGCTTCGCTCTTGATTCTCGTACCAGGTCCGAGCGGCGTCTAGTAAGGCAAAATAGACACGCCGAAGCTTGTCGTCGTTGCTCCAGTGGTTGAAGGTGGCGACCCGGGCTTCCAACCAGCTTTCCTGGATCTTCAACTGATGATGCACGGAATGTTGGCGGCTTTTTGGGCTGCCGGAACACGATTGGTGTAGGTGGCACAGGGGTGGTCATCATCATGCCTGCAGTTGAAGTCAATGTCTTGATGGGCCTGGTGTTTTCTGGCAGGAGCCCGTGCTCTGGCTGTAGTCCCTGCTGCCTGCGGATGGTGCGACGAACAGGGTTATCCCTTGCGTCGTCTTCTTCGCGGCTTGGGCTTGGGTCAGCGCCTCGCGGGGGTGTCCGGAGCATGGACGAAGCAGCAGCTCCACCAGATGTCACGTGGTCGTGACGTCGACGAAGGCAGCAGTCGGCGTGTCCAATTGAAACTCTATTTGGCCCAACTTGTGGCCAGGAAATTGAAAGTCAAACTACAGCAAGCAATGCATGCTGTGCACTGGTACACTGATAGCGGCTAACAGAGCGGCGGCCGTCTATAATCTGACAAGCGGTGAAGCATGTCGGCTTTTATACATGGATCCCCAAAGCAGGCCCGTAGACAAAGGGGGGGGAGGGGGGGGGGGGCTGAGAATAAATAAAATAAAATAAAATAAAAATAAAGTTAAAATAAAATAAAAATTACTGAGAATAAATAATGAAAAAAAAGGTTATTTTCAAGGTTCTGAGCAACTGCCCCCCCCCCCCCCCGAAAAAAATTTCTGGCTACAGGCCTGCCCCAAAGATTCCAGCAGTATCGCTAGCGGCCGTGTATGTTCCAGAACTAACTCCGATGTTCAGATTGAGAACGTAATCTGATCGGGAGGTTGTAACATTTTCTAGATAGTTCCCAGTCATTCGGGCGCGCTTTGTGCAAGACAGCAGTTACATTGCAATGGGACGGTAACACGAAAAATAGGCACAAAGATAAATAATTCAGAAAAATATTTTTTGATGCACGGAATCGAACGGGTGACCTTTCGCTCCGCAGCACGCGGCGTTAACCACTGGGCCACAGAAGCGCACATTTTTCAGCATAATAACGGTGAGCTGTTTAACTACACCATTTACCACTGGCAGTACGCCAATCTTGGGGGGAAATATCAGCATGTTCTCTGCATTACCAGCGAGATGGCGCAAAGAGCGTAGTGCCCCGCTCGTTGTGATGCATGCGCCTGTCAACGTCGACTTTGCCCTACGAGGCGTAGTTGCCCGTGCGTGCACTTATCTTGTGATGGGGGCAGTTTGTATGTCGTGTGCTTTCACCAGAAAGATTGTGTTGAAGCTACAGAGCGCACGAAGGTCCCTTTGCTTGCTGCGGAGGCCCCGTTTGCGAAAGGAGCATGCCGTTCAAACACACTGAAGTAATAACTGTGACACTTGTTAGTTCACGCTCGTCCTGTGCATACCTGTGCGCACATTTCATGCGTCCTTTGTGTACATTAAGTGTCAAGCTGTGAACGTTGTCAGTTCGCGCTCATCCTCTGTGTGTTCTTTTCGTGCATCCTTTGTGCTTCAACAGTGCACTGCAAGTTTCGATCTGCTTGCTGTTCTTCACGTGTCATTCCAAGTTGTTGCTAACGCATTCAATGCTTCGCACGCCCTTGTGGTGAAACTGTAACTTTTTATAGTTTTCTCCCAATAGCCAGCCATTCCTTTATTTATTTATTTATTTATTTTTTTTTTCATGCAACCCCTTGGTTATAACAGTCATCGGTTATAACAATGAAATTTTCATAGTACTTGATTATTGTTATAAGTGGGTTCGAGTGTATGGACGCAATTATGAATGGCAAATATGCAATTCTGAAAGCTCGCCACCACAGAGTGTCATGCACTGCAGTCAACACGAGAATAAAGGCTAAATGGTGCTGTGCTGTGAAAGGCATCCTTACATTCCTGTCATATGGGTACAGAACCCGGTAATGACTATGGTGATGTGAACTGGGCCCCGTGTAGATGCTAGTTCCACACCTTCCTGTACAGCCCATTTGTGATGCTTCATGGTCAGTGTGCTCCGAGAGTTTTCTGCACTAAAGCTGGCTGCTATAAAATAAATGCTGCATTACTTTGAAGAACAGAAGCAGTAACCCGGAAACTGCAGCACCCTGCTTCTCTGGGTCGCAATGATGATTACAGTTCACTGACAATGGTGGCAGAGGAAAGCGCTGAAGTTTTTATAAAAAGCCAAGCAAGCTAAGCACACAATGGACTCAGTGGTACAATCAGCTGCTTTGGTGGCAGGCTGTGCTGTGCCCAAACTATAGTGTAAAGCAAACACAGGTTGGACATACTGCAGTGGAACAAACTCTTGCAGTTTGTGCTGATTATGCTATATTTGGCCCCGATAGTTGTGCATCACAAATGAACACTTGTAGGAATGCAAAGGATAAAAAAAATGCTTCCTTCCACAAATGCATCAAACTCACCAGCTCGCCAAAGTTGTAGACGCCTTCCCCCAGCAGGGCAGCCAGGCACAGGGCAAAGGCACGCTGCCGCTGCTCCTCCACTGCATTCACATGGGCAGGGTGTTCAAGGCCCTGTCACAGGTTTCTCGAGGAAGCAGAGATATGTCCCCAACACAGAACACAACATTAATCCTACAAAGGTATGTACAATAAAAGCTCCTTAATTCGAACTGACGCCCTGGTCCTGTGTAAGTCTCCCGATATTTCAAACGCGTCAGTATCCACAACGGTTAACTTGGAACTGGGAGCCCCTGCTTTTCATCGCTACTCACAGAAGTCAGCCCAGAGTGATCACAATGTGTTGCAAAACCATAACAAACCAAATTTACCAGAGGTGCAAACAACAAAACAGCTGCATTTCTCAGCAGATGAGAATTCAGACGCTGTGCTTTTGGGCAAGCTGCAAACGATGCTCACGGAGTTGCAACAAAAGAAACGCAAGCAAATGTAGATTACTGATTACTTTTAATTTTGATTGCGCTAACACTAAAAGCATAAATAGCGTCATGTCTTTTGACATTACGGCTCACATGAATGCATGTCGGTGCTTGTTTCTAGCGTATCACCGACTGATCAAATAATTCTGTTCGCTGTTAGAGCTCCATGAAATTAATTTACGAAATCACCTGCTAGAAACATGTAGCAGCGCCTACTTCGCGATAACTAGTCCAGAGGTGGCTTTTTTGAGTTCTGCCCCCGCAGTGTGGCGCGATGTCCGTTCATTCTAGCACCCAACCCGCTAATTTTAACTCCACCTAATTTGAACAATTTTATAGCCTTCTCCCACTTAAAATTAACAAGCTTTTACTGTATATCGATCTGTCACTATAGTGAGAGAGGCTGCAATGTAATGTTCAAGAGCGACACAATAGTGCCCAAGAATGCTTTAATCAGACTTCTGCATACATCGGAAGGAGTTTTAGTGCTAACAGACGAGGAAGACACAACGGGACAAGCACTGCATACAGCCTTCGAAATGCAGAAAGAGATAGTGGATTATTTACACTTTGCTCAATTTGACTGACAAACAGAAAACAGCACGACAGGCTTCTAGCAGTTCCCGTGCAAGCACATCCTGGCTCCAACGGAGAAGTCGTGTGCTATCAATATGTGGTACAGAGTCACACAGTGGAAAGGCAAACGGGAGCCCGTTTCATTCTGACACCTTTGCCCTGCAGTGGACAAACAATAGGCTCAGACCTTATGTTGCATATTTACACGACACTTGAGACCTTTCTGGTCCAAGCAGGATGGGCAAAACAAGGTACAAAAACATAGCTATGCCCACTTGAAAGAAAACATCTTCACATTCTTGCATAACGGTATGTAATACACAGATGGTTTGAATGCCTAACTCCTGAGAAAATAACCAAACTGAACTGGCAAAGCTCTCTTTCAGTGGCTGATGATATTATGATGGCTTTTTTGAAATCCCGAGTCGTGACAACCTCTTCGGGCAGGCAGTTCCAATCACAGATCGTTCTCAGAAAGAATGAGTTTGTTTGCAAAATGAAAAGTCGACCGAGTGTGCGAGTGCCATGTTTTTCCTCGTTAAGAATGATGTGACATAATGTGGTGCCATGTGTTCCATGAATCAGAGAGCAAAAATTCTATCCTTATTACCTTTGGTAAAAAAAACAGAGTGGTTTTATGTGCTTTGCTTCTATAAGCAGAGATGGAGAGTGACAATGTTTGCACCCGTTATATCCACAGCCTTCTCTACCTGTTATAAGGGTTTTTTAGACTGCATGGTTAGCTTGTGTCCCCGATTGAAGAAAGTCATGTTTTCTTAAGCCACCCATGTAGCGGGGCCTTTGGGAAACACTCACGGGGAATGCGCTCGAGCGGGGTACAGCCGAGGAAGCGCAGGGCGTCCCGGTAGTAAGCCTGGTGGTCACCCATCTGCTGGTGGTAGTCGCTGCACAGCTGGTAGAAGCGGCCGTGCACCTCCGTCACTCCTGGCAGGGCCTCTGCCTGGGACTCCGTCTCCTCCAGCACTTTCTGCATTCACATTGGCTTTCCATTCACCCAGTACGCCACAATATCATCATCAGCAGCAAAACAAAGACAGATCTCCAATCCGCCACGTGCAGCGCATGCAGATTCCACTTTATGCCCACTAATTTCTTTATTTTGTCACTCCACCTTACCATTTGCATCCACAGCCACGCTTCCCGTCGCTTGGTACTCGTTCCAATGTTCTAACTGCCCATCTCTTATCGATGAAACAATCCGTTAACAGGGGGTGGCTGCTGAAGCCGACGTTTCGACAAGTGGACTTCTCTTCTGCAAGGCTTGAACTGTCTACAGTTCTATAGTCGGTGACAACCTAAGAATAAATATAAGCTCCACCCTCGAGGCCGCATTGCTCATATTTTGCATGCCTCCGCGCTACAAACCAAGTAGTTCCTAAACAATGGCATTAATTTTCACGCATATAAACCTTATTTTCCAATACTGCACTGATATTGAAATAAAGAAAGCAAAGCTAGATAAAAAAAATTGTGAACGCACGGCGTTCGGCGTCAGCTTAACAATAAATCTGTTTAAATCGCACCCTCCGCCGCGGTCATCTCAGAGTCTACGAAAAAGTAATGTGCGTCTCAGAGGCGACGTTTCTGCGCAGCGCCTATTATGGTATTAAAACAAAGAATGCCACATTTAACGTATAAATTAATATAAAGGAACCATTTCTTTACGGTTTCTCAAAACGACACAGGGACATTAATAAATTTTAATAAGGTCGCTCGCAATTTTTTTTTTCTTTTTACGAAAATTTCGCCGCCAGTTTTCTTCATTGTCTGCAGTAACTATGGCAACAACGACTCAAAGCGAAGAATAGCGAAGTGTTCTGAGATTGCCTTCGCGAATTTCGATTCTTGTGTTGCCGTGAATACCATATTTGCGTCTGGAGTTGCCGTGGTTGTCGTCGTGTTTGACGTGAACGACAAGGCTTCATTTGACGTCGCTTCAACGAAATAAAAGCGTGTGGCGCTCATGGTGCTCAACTGTGCGGGTCATTGGATACGTTGCCGTTAAGTTCACGCCAAGGTGATGTACACGGCTCAAGTGGCAGTGACTAAAAGCTTTACGTGAGATTGTTTCTGGCTTCGACAACTTGTACTGGCACTGCCACGACTCCTTCAGCCCTTGAACGTTCAATTTTTTTCATTTATTTATTATTTATTTATTACATACCTGCATCGCCCCAGTGGGCATTACAGCAGGGGGCCCAGTTTTACCTTCTATGTATATGTGTCTCTGCGCAAAGGTGTGTGTGTATATATATATATATATATATATATATATATATATATATATATATATATATATATATATATATTGCGAAGAGGGTGTCTTCGATTGCCGTGAGACAAACAGGAAAAGGAGATACGCTTCTAAAAGATACCGTTTATTTTTTATTTGCCAACGTGTCAATCGGAGACCGATCTTTATCAAGGCAAAATTTACGAAGCTTCTATGCCCTTTTATAGCATGGTCCTCCAAGCAGGGAGAGAAAGAAAAAAAAAGGAGAACAGAGAAAATAAAAATAGAAAATGTAAAAATGAAAACTTGAGTAGCCAAAAGACCATACAAAAAAAAAAAACAAAAAAAAAAAAAGACGTGCATCACAAGAAGGGCAAGCATTTAAAAGAAACTACGGACTATAAGCTTCAGGAGAGTCCACTGTAGTTTAAGATAAACAAATTATCACTGATTAATATATGCACACAATACACACAAAATACAGAAAACACAAGTTAGGCAAAAGCAGAATTCTAATGTGATATCGTGAAGTATGATGCAACGCCATCATAAACAAAACCTGTTTTTTTTTTTTTTTACTCAATGATAGTTTTAGCGGCGTTACTTGAGTTGCGATCGCGATCTATGCAATCGAAAGTTCCTGCGTCACAGCGATATTATGTAACGCGCATCATTTCGCTCTTCGTAGACAACGATTACCTCGCACGGTGTTTTTCATGCAAGGCGTTCGTGCATCGAACGTGAAAAGAATTACGCGACGGGCACTTCAACCTAGCACATCATTCTAGGGGGCACACGTCACATAATCACACATGCACCGGATGACCACAATTATCTCCTTATAATGCACACACCACAGCATGTTCTCCACACCTGGTTTGTTTACTTTCGCACTGTGTTGCGCTAACGGGTTATGATGGTCGCTCTTTCTCTTTCGCTTCGTCCGCACATACTCCATGCATAGAGACGCACAGCACCGCGTATTGCGCAATAGATCACCAAGATTCCCACTTTGCGAGATCGAAGTAACACACGCACGCACATGTGGCAACGCTAATGCTATGGCTTTTGCAGAGGGTAATCGAGCACAGACGCGCACATTCCGACTCACAGCACACGAGTGAACGCGACAATCGCCATTATGGTGACACTCAGGCTATATGCTTGGTGCATCCGAGCGATGGAAGGAACACACGCCGTGATGCAACTTGACACTGCCGAAACGACGGAACGCGATAGAGCGTCCGAGCTGCTAGCTGCCACTTCGGTGCACTTCAAACGCGGCACAGTCACACGCTTCTACTGCATCGAATGACGACCGGCGACGATGATGCTGCGTACGAGCGGATAACACTAGGCAAGAGCTTCTTCTGGAAGAAAAACACCACATAAAATTCGAATCAACGGCTCTCGGTCTCGGTGCTGCGGTACCTCGCCTCTCGTCGCGGACGGCGCCATGTTGCACTTTTCATTGGTTTGTCTTAACCGTTACGTCATGATAAAGAGCGGCCGCAGTTGGACGCGCATGATACAAGTGGACAGCGGTACAGTTTACTTTTTATTCTTAGCTTGTCACCGACTATAGTCTTGAAAAAGACAAGTCCACTTGTTGAAACATCGGCTCGAGCACACAAACCCTGTTAATGAATTTTTTTTTCATCGCAATCTTCCATGTTCCCTTCCCTGCCATTTTTTTTATTTCCATCTGTTATCGGAAATTCTCATGACGTGACCAGCCCAGGTCCATTTTCTTCTTACTGGAACCGTGTTTATTGATCAACGTCGAGTGGCAGGCAGAGAGCTGGCACAGTGGTAGCAGCCTCAGAGTCTCGATGCCAACAGCTCACGATCGGCGTTCCCGCTTCGCACCAACACAGTGTACTGCCGGTGAACGCCTAGCTTCTTCACCACCGCACTATAATATTGAACGGTTCAACACCAAGGAATCTGAAGTCGTTGCCAATGGAAAACTCAAAAAGTCGCAATAGTTGAACTGCACAGAACTTCCAGGCACCAGCACTCACAGCAGTGCCAAACACACACTGCATCCACACACTTTGCCCTTCGTATGAGGCAGTGTGGCCCTTTACACTAAGGGAGTGGGCCACATGCATCGCCAGTGCACACCCCTCAGATACCAGCCGGACGTGGCTACCCCTTTTTGCTCTGTCATCCACTCTGCTGTCCCACTCCACTGTGCACTGGGTTGTTGATCTGTTGATCTGCCCCACATGTTGGAAGTGACAAAACACAATGGCAGTGCTGTTGGCACTTGAGTGGAAGTGGCAAGTTTCCAGTCAGGAGTTGAGAGTGCCAGTCCATCTTTATTCTCCAGTGGATTTCCTTTTACATGAAGGATAGAAAATCAAGCTGAAAAAATATCGCGAAAAAAAACGTGGGACAAGACAAAGAAAACTACAGGTCAAAGACTTAGCGCACGAAAACACGAGGACGCAAGGTAGGCACGAGGACACAGCGCTATGATGTACCAACTAGCCCACCAGTCTGTTTTACTGAAAACTACAGGACAAGCGCATTTACTAACAACTGAACTTTTATTAAAAAACAAATATATATGCACTTGTCTTATAGCTTTTTTGTCCCACGTTTTTTCATGCCATCTTTTCATCTTTTACATGAGTAGGCTTATCCTGCTAAAATCTAGCCTAGATAGACATGCACTGGCTCAAGGGTTTGGTTGCCTACCACAAATTCTCTCGCCAGAACACCAAGCATTACCTTTGTCATCTGCCTGTTCATCTTCAACCCTACTTTGAGGCTTTATTTCTTCAACCATTCTTTTTTGCAATTCATCGCCATCATTGGTGATGAGCACACTACCATCTGGGAACCTTAAGTTGCTAAGATGTTCTCCAATAATCTTAATTCCCATTTCTGTCCTTTCTAGTTCTTTTGAATACTTCTTCTGGACTAACAGTGAACAGCAGTGGAAAGATTGCATCTTTGTGAGAGATCCTTTCTCGATATGGATTTTCCCGTTTTTTCTTGAGGAGAGGTTGAGTACGAGATGGCAAGACAGCTGGCTGAACAGTCCAGCCAATATGGGGAGCGGTCGCAGTTGTAAGCAGTGTGATCATCCCTGCTGCCCTACAAGCAAGTTGCTCTGCATGAATCATAAGCGTGCCCAAATCTCGGACATTTGAAAAAACTCAGGCTTGTGATATGTTTTTAACACATGTTCCCATATACAAGTACCTTGAATTATGGGCTACAAATGATCCAACTTGGTATAAACACACTGACACAATAGGGGACATTCAAAATGTACAGTGCCATCTGTCGACGATCCCATAAGCTCGATGCGCCATGTTTTATTGGGCACGACAACAAAACCAGTCGCATATTGCGGCCTTTTAAGTGCTAGCTGCGGGTTTTTTATCTTCATTCTGACTTCCCAAGACTTCCCAATGATTCGTTCGCTGTCCAGGCAGCAAGGGAGCGCTCACAATACCGAGAACAAGGTAGCGCTATTTTCAACCGAATTTATCAGCTACCTGAACGAAGAAAATGAACATACCTACACAAACTTGTTTCGTCAACAAGATCGACACTGTGCTTTGGTTCGGAAATTACCGGCACTTGCAAAAGGGCTGTTCGACCTCCATTCCTATCTCTTTGTGCAATTTAGTTGCTCGCCTGCAACATAAGCTAGACTCGCAGAACAATATTGTCACGTGGTCGTGACGTCGACGAAGGCAACAGTCAGCGGGTCAAAGAAGAAACTGTTTATTTGGCCGAACTTGTGGCCGTGAAACGTAAAGTCAGATTACAGCTATGCACACTGGCACAGATAGCGGCGAACGGAGCGTCGGCCGTCGATACACACTGAACTTCGTTGGAACGCGCCGGCTTTTATAAATCACGCGTCGAACATTCTAGCCTTATCACTAGTCGTCGCGCAAGCTCTCGAATAATCCTTGGGTGTTCGTGTCTTGCGCGCAATCTTAACAAAATGATCTACTAGAATCGTGAACCTTCTCGAACACTGCAGGCACTGTTTGTACACAGTCTTTGTGGGCGTAAACCGAATACAGTAAAAGTAAAATAAGAAACACGCGTGACAATGCCCCCCCTCTGAAAAAGCATCGTCCCGATGCTTTAAACAGAACACGTGGGGGGTAAATGCATGCAACAATAACAACCATCAAGCGAGAAAGTACAATAATCACTAGGCACAAGCAAGAAAGTACAACAATAAATCAAAAAGTACGGTCCTCAGGTCCACTAACGCGCGTAAAACGGCTTGAGGCGCACGACATGGACGACTTCAGGCCGTGAGCGGCGCCGCTGAGAGTTCGTAATGCCGTCGGGAACGACCTCGTAGTCTAGAGCGCCTACACGTCGAAGCACCTTGTAAGGCCCGAAGTATCGCCGAAGAAGCTTTTCACAAAGTCCACGTCGGCGTATGGGTGTCCAGACCCACACACGGTCGCCAGGCTGGTATTCCACGAAGCGTCGTCGAAGGTTGTAGCGACGGCTGTCGGTCTTTTGCTGGCACTGGATACGCAGACGGGCGAGTTGCCAGGCTTCTTCGGCGCGCTGTAGTTAGGCGGTGACGTCGACGTTTTCTTCCTCGGTGACGTTTGGTAACATCGCGTCGAGCGCCGTTGTCGGGCTGCGTACGTAGACCAACTTGTATGGCGTCATCTGGGTCGTTTCTTGCACGGCCGTGTTGTACGCGAAGGTCACATACGGAAGGATGGCATCCCACGTCTTGTGCTCGACGTCGACGTACATGGCCAGCATGTCGGCGATGGTCTTGTTGAGACGCTCGGTGAGGCCGTTGGTCTGTGGGTGGTACGCGGTGGTCCGGCGGTGGCTTGTGTGGCTGTATCCCAAGATCGCCTGAGTTAGGTCAGCCGTAAACGCCGTACCTCTGTCGGTGATGAGAACCTCTGGGGCGCCGTGTCGAAGGACGATGTTCTCAACGAAGAACTTGGCTACCTCGGTGGCACTGCCTTTAGGCAGGGCCTTTGTTTCGGCGTAGCGGGTGAGGTAGTCGGTAGCTACGACGATCCATTTATTTCCGCAAGTCGACGTTCGGAACGGCCCCAGGAGGTCCATCCCGATCTGCTGGAACGGTCGCCGAGGAGGCTCGATCGGCTGAAGGAAGCCTGCTGGTCTTGTGGGCGGTCTCTTCCGTCGCTGACAGTCTCGGCACGTCCTTACGTAGCGGGCGACGTCGGCGGCAAGACGCGGCCAGAAGTACTTTTCCTGTACTCTGGCGAGCGTGCGGGAAGGTCCGAGGTGTCCAGCCGTCGGGTCGTCGTGTAGAGCCTGCAGGACTTCTGGTCGCAAGGCTGAGGGCACTACGAGAAGGTAGTTGGCTCGAAGTGGCGAGAAATTCTTCTTTAGCAGAATGCCGTTTCGCAAGAAAAACGACGCGAGTCCTCGCTTGAATGCCTTTGGAACAATGGCGGTCTTGCCTTCGAGGTAGTCCACAAGGCCCCTGAGTTCCGGGTCGGCTCGCTGTCGTTCGGCGAAGTCGTCGGCACTTATGGTTCCCAAGAAGAAGTCATCCTCTTGGTCATCCTGCGGCGGCGGGTCGACGGGGGGCGCGAGACAAGCAGTCGGCGTCAGAGTGTTTTCGTCCGGACTTGTAAACGACGGTAACGTCGAATTCTTGAAGTCTCAGACTCCATCTGGCGAGACGACCTGAAGGGTCCTTCAGGTTAGCTAGCCAACACAAGGCGTGGTGGTCGCTCACAACTTTGAAGGGCCTCCCGTAGAGGTAGGGGCGAAACTTTGACGTAGCCCAGATGATGGCGAGGCACTCCCTTTCTGTAGTGGAATAGTTGGCTTCTGCCTTGGATAGCGACCGGCTAGCATAACCGATAACCCTTTCCACGCCGGCAGTTCTCTGGACAAGAACGGCGCCGAGTCCTACGCTGCTTGCGTCGGTGTGGATTTCCGTGTCGGCGTGTTCGTCAAAATGCGCAAGTATTGGAGGCATCTGCAGGCGTCGTTTCAATTCTTGAAATGCTTCGACTTGCGCCGATCCCCACTTGAATTCCACGTCGTTTTTCGTGAGCTGAGTCAGTGGCTCGGCGATGCGTGAAAATTCCTTGACGAAGCGTCTATAATAGGCGCACAAGCCGAGAAATCGGCGTACGGCCTTCTTGTCGGTGGGCGGCGGGAAAGCAGCGATGGCAGCTGTTTTCCGTGGGTCGGGGCGAACTCCAGACTTGCTGATAACGTGACCCAGGAATAGGAGTTCCTCGTATGTGAAGCGGCACTTTTCTGGCTTCAGGGTGAGTCCGGAGGCCTTGATTGCTTGAAGTACTGCGTCAAGTCGTCGGAGGTGTTCGTCGAAGTCTGAAGCAAACACAACGACGTCGTCCAGGTACACCAGGCAAGTCTGCCACTTCAATCCTGCCAGTACTGTATCCATAACCCGTTGGAAAGTCGCAGGCGCCGAGCAAAGACCGAAGGGCATGACTTTGAACTCGAAGAGACCATCTGGTGTTATAAACGCGGTCTTCTCTCGGTCTCTCTCGTCGACCTCAATTTGCCAATAGCCGGTCTTGAGGTCCATCGACGAAAAGTACCTCGCGTTGTGGAGTCGATCCAGGGTGTCGTCTATCCGTGGGAGAGGGTACACGTCCTTCGTTATTTTGTTCAGGCGGCGATAATCGACGCAGAAGCGTAGGGTTCCATCCTTTTTCTTCACTAACACAACGGGTGACGCCCACGGACTCTTTGAAGGCTGGATGATGTCGTCGCGCAGCATTTCGTCGACTTGGTTCTTTATGGCCTCGCGTTCCCGCATTGAAACTCTGTACGGGCTCTGACGTAGTGGCCTGGCGCTTTCGTCTGTTATGATGCGGTGTTGTGCGACTGGGGTCTGTCGAACTCTTGACGACGACGAAAAGCAGTCCTTGTATTGCAGGAGCAGGGCTTCGAGCTGGCATTGCTTGTTCTTCGGAAGGCTCGGATTCACGTCGAAAACTGGTTGGGGACCTCGATTCGTCGAAGCAGGTTCCGTGGCGTCGCTGAGGGTGAAAGCGTTGCTGGCGTCTACGAATTCATTCATGAAGGCGACCGTCGTACCAATGTTGAGGTGCCTGCATTCGTGGCTGAAATTTGTAAGCATTACTTTAGCTTTGCCATCATGCAGCTCGGCGATGCCTCTTGCGACGCAAATCTGACGGTTGAGAAGCAGGTGCTGGTCGCCCTCGATGACGCCTTCCAAGTCTATCGGTTCTTCGCTGCCGACCGAAATGATGACGCTGGAGAAGGGGCGGAACGGTGACGTGCTCATCTATCAAATGTAAAGCATGGGTCGCTGGCGTCATGTGGGGCGGCAGTGCGTTTTCTGAGTTTAGGGTTATTGACTCAGACCTCAGGTCGATCACGGCGCCATGTTGACTTAGGAAGTCCATCCCGAGTATCACATCCCTGGAGCAGTGTTGTAGGATTAGAAAACTGGCGGGATAAGTCCGGTTATTGACGGTGACTCTTGCTGTGCAAACACCGGCCGGCGTTATTAGATGACCGCCAGCGGTCCGGATTTCAGGGCCTTGCCAAGCAGTCTTCACTTTCTTCAGCTTCGTCGCGAAAGGCCCACTGACGACGGAATAGTCGGCTCCAGTGTCGACGAGAGCGGTGACGTTGTGGCCGTCCAATATTACGTCGAGGTCGCTGGTTCGTCGTCGTGCGTTGCGGTTGGGTCGCGGCGTCGGGTCACGGCTGCGTCGTTTTGTTGCGATGCCTCGTTGTTGCGTCGTCACGTCTTCGTCGGTCCGTGACGTTTCGCCGGCAGGGCTTCGTCTGCTTCGCGTCGTGTTCTGCAGGTTTCGTCGCGTTGTCGTCGTCGGCGACCGCGGAGGATCTTCGGCATTTCGTCGTACAGCAACCGCACCTCCATCGGTTGCTGCCCTTAGTTTCCCGGATACGGGCTAGGCGACCGGCCCCGGTTTGGGCCAGTGTACTGCCCGCGGTGCGGCGACATGTAGCGGCCGGGCGACGGCGAACGGGAAGGTCGTCGGGGTGTCCACTGTGTTCCGGTGATGTAGTCGTCGATGTCGCGAGGCCGTTCGCCTGGCTGCGGACGCGGCGCGTTGACGGCGAATCTGCGCAGCCCCATCTGTCGGTACTGGCAGCGGCGGTACGTGTGGCCGGCCTCCCCGCAGTGGTAGCAGAGCGGGCGGTTGTCAGGGGCGCGCCAAACGTCGGTCTTCCTCGGAGCGTAGTGCTGGCCGGCGGGTGGACGGTATGGCGTCGGTGGTGGTGGCGGCGCTGTCTGGCGGCGGAAATGCGGCGGTGCGACCTCTTGACGTGGGCGTGGAGCGGGAGCGTAGCGTCGGGCTGCAGCTGCGTAGCTCATGGCTTGCGGCTGGGGCCGTGGCGGTTCAGAGGTGCCCATCGACTGCTGGATTTCCTCTCGAACGATCTCTGCGATGGAGTCCACTTGCGGCTGCGGTGAGGGTAACAGCTTGCGCAGTTCCTCCCGCACGATCGCTCGGATCGTTTCGCGCAAGTCGTCGAGAGCATAAACGGCTGGGCTGTCTTGACTCGTTGGGCGATTGTACTGGCGGGTTCGCATTTCCAGCGTCTTCTCGATCGCTGTTGCTTCCGACAGGAATTCCTGGACGGTCGTCGGTGGGTTCCGCATCAGCCCAGCGAATAGTTCTTGCTTGACCCCTCGCATGAGCAAACGGACCTCCTTCTCCTCGGGCATGTTGGGGTCAGCGTGCCGGAACAGCCGCGTCATTTCTTCCACGAAGATCGCCACTTTCTCATTTGGTAGTTGCACCCGTGTCTCCAGCGAAGAAGCGGCCCTTTCCTTGCGGGCGACGCTCGTGAACGTGCCCAGGAATGCGCCGCGGAAGAGATCCCAGGTCTGAAGTGCCGACTCGCGGTTCTCAAACCAGGTTCTTGCCGCGTCTTCCAAGTAGAAGTAGACGCGACGTAGCTTCTCTTCCGTGTCCCAGTGGTTGAGGCTGGCCACTCGGTCGTACGTCTCCAGCCACGTCTCCGGGTCTTCAAAAGATGATCCACGGAAAGTCGGTGGCTCCCTTGGCTGCTGCATCACGACCGTTCCGGGAGTTGGTGCAGTGGCTGCCATAGTTGTCGCAGTAGTGGTCGTGGCCTTGGACTTTCGAGTCTTATCCGGTAGGGGCCCGAACTCTGGAGGTAGCCCTTGTTGCCTGCGGCTGGTTCGCTGCTCAGCGTCGGCGTCGATGTCCTTTTCACGGAGTGGGCTTGGCTCACGGCTGGAGGGGGGGCGTTCGGTACATGGACCGGGAAGCACCTCCACCAGATGTCACGTGGTCGTGACGTCGACGAAGGCAACAGTCAGCGGGTCAAAGAAGAAACTGTTTATTTGGCCGAACTTGTGGCCGTGAAACGTAAAGTCAGATTACAGCTATGCACACTGGCACAGATAGCGGCGAACGGAGCGTCGGCCGTCGATACACACTGAACTTCGTTGGAACGCGCCGGCTTTTATAAATCACGCGTCGAACATTCTAGCCTTATCACTAGTCGTCGCGCAAGCTCTCGAATAATCTTGGGTGTTCGCGTCTTGCGCGCAATCTTAACAAAATGATCTACTAGAATCGTGAACCTTCTCGAACACTGCAGGCACTGTTTGTACACAGTCTTTGTGGGCGTAAACCGAATACAGTAAAAGTAAAATAAGAAACACGCGTGACAATATATATAACGATATATGCATTTTAAAACAGACGGCCGATGTCGCACACGTGCGCGAGAGCATGATTCATCAACATCAGCTTGTTGGTGTTGCAGGACGGCAAAAGAAAGGATATACATATACAGTATCTCTCGTTAACTCGAAGTCGTAAAATCCTGCAAAATTTTCTAGATAAGCGGTATTTCGAGTTAAGCAAAAAAAGCCGAAAATGTGTGGCCAGGTCACTATAAAAGAAAAGTCAGTGCTACTAGCAAAAGCTCCACTGCAAGGGAGAGCTACCGTAATAAAGGCAAAACAATTCACAAGAAATTTTATTTCCGCGGGATGCTTGCCTGCTTGGCATTCGCATACGATCCCAGAAAGGCGTTCTCAAGTTGCTCCACACATTGCATGAGCCATTGGTCACCACCGCTGAATTTTTTTTTCTCTGACGTGAGAGATTTGCACTACTTTGGGCAGAACATCTTGGTTGATGTTCTGAAGCATCCGTTGCGCAGACCACTCACGACTCAGCAAAACTGAAATCAAGATGCTTCGTGCGCAGATCGCGGGGAAAAACAAAGAATATCAACTCGCACTTGCAAAGGCTAGGTTGCATAATGACGAGATCACGCTGCACACGCCGCCCCACCGTGCAGAACTGCCGTGCAGGCGCACACACGTGATCACCCCCCACAGTTGTTTGACAAGGTGGATAGGAAACCGCTACGACAGCGGGAATTTCAAATTCGCCCTTCACCACCCCGTTCGGCACATATAGTAAGAGATAAGCGTTAGCACAAAGCCGTCGTTTCCTGCTGGAAGCGGACTGTGCCTTCCGCCCTCCCGGTCAAGATTTCGAAATATCCGCGGCCCCTTCCGAAAAACGTTTCGAGATAAAAGGGGACAAATACAAAGCACCTATGGGAGGTTAATGCACGGCGAGAAGAAGTTTTGACTTAGCCGAGATTTCGAGATATGCGAGTTCGAGTTAACGAGGGTTTACTGTATAGACGTGTATATGCAGTGCCACAGACGCTGCTGCGCACATCCGAGATAAATCAGTACCACCACACGGGACTCGATCACAAACATCACAAGCTTTGCAAGGCAGCGTGTGCCAAAGCACATAGTCCGCACGCCATGTCTGCCCTTTGCTTTACACTCCTTTATCCCTGCCCTTTTATTTTTCTTTTGCTTTCTTTGGTCCGCGTGCACTGCAAGCACAGAGCTAAGAGTTACGGAGCTGTACATTAGATGGAGCTGTTAGTTCGGTAGATCATCACACTCGTCTTTCAGCTGATCATGGGCACTCATATGCTGTTCGCAATAGCGCATGGCGCGCAATAATGCATGCCTCCGTGGCATATGAAAGCAAAGAGCACAATATTTTAAAAAGATACGTCAATGAAGGCAAACGTATCGTGTTCAAGAAAACCAGAATGACAATATTAAATCTGCACGATAGATTACGACCACAAGGCTGGGCCAACCACTCATTGCGCAATTCACATGTTTTGATGCCTGGTGCGATTCAACATTTCTGCCGTGCATGCATTAAGGAGACTCCTCACGCTACATGACATTCGTATGGGTTCTTTTTTCTGAAACAGTTTCAAGCACTAGCATGGCTTTGTGGTAGAACACTTGCTTGCCACACAGAAGCCCTCGGTTCGATTCCCACTCAGACCAAGAACTTTTATTTATTTATTTGCATCCATTCGATTTTTCGGTCAAGGACAACGCCACTTTTTTTTCTCCCAACCAATGAAGCCGACAACAACGACGGAATTTCTGTGAAACGAGCTAATGCTATCGTGTTAAAATTACAGTATAACCTCGTTACAATGGAACTGCTTACAAGAGACATTCGGATACTACTACCGATATGCGGCGTAATGCCGTCCTCCCTATCGTTCCATTGATTGAGCTTCGTTTACTACGGCTTCTGGTGTAACAGACATTCGGATATAACTGACTGAAAGGTGAGGCCAGCAAGGTGGTCAGGACTCCTTTACAGCGGACTTTTCTACCACGGACATCCCAAATTCAATAACTTCCGACCTCAAACACCGCTTGGCATACTTTTGGGATGGAAACAGCACGCAGCGGATGTCGACGTATGGATTTAAGAATGAAGGCCGCCAACCTCCGGTCTGATCAGTTAGGCTTAGCTACGGCGACAAAAATTTGGCACGCAGCGTGCTTGATCTCGCGTTTTGGGTGCCGACGCATGAAATTGCTAGCCGCTGCCACCAGTGCTCCCGAGCGGTCGCTGCATGGCGAGCTTGGCCGGGCTGTCTGTGGCCAATGCGCAAAATGCCCATCCGCGGTTCTAAGGAGCCAGCGGGCGATGTGATTCGTTGCTTGCGATGAGGCACATAACGGCTTTTCGCCGTCGCACGTTTGCTAGCGCAATGGTCTTGCCTGCAAAGTTCAGAGCGAAGTTAGGCCTAGCCACAACTTTGAGCAGAAAGCTCGGTTGCAATGTGCGTGGCCGTGGTGCCCGATGTTTCAAAGTACGTCATGCTCGATCACAAGTACGAAGAGTTGTCCCGCGGTGGTCTTCATAACAAGGTCCGAAGTGCTGACAAGCGGTACCTCTAACAGCGGGTCGATGTTCACGATGGTGCGGCACGCTATCGTAAGCTGATGACTGAACTTCCGCTTGCAGCTGCCTTTACTAAAGCATAATTGTATTCTAAATTATCTTCAACCCGTAAACACAGAACCAGTGTGAAAACGTCGTTAAGTAGCGCAATTTTTGACAGCCGTGCCCTCGCGTCGCACAAGCAGCAGACGACGCTATCCCGGAGCGAGCATCGGACCAATGGCAAGGCGTGCTTGAGCAACACGGCAGAAGCAGCCAATTGGATGCCTTCGAAATGATTATCAAACACGTTCATAAAGTTAAGCGCACCACTGAAATAACTAGGACGGGACAGGGAGAACACACACACAAGCGCTTGTGTGTGTTCTTCCTGTCCCGTCCTCGTCATTTCAGTGCCGCGCTTAACTTTATGAACATGTTACACCAACAAGGCCAACAATCTACCCTTACGAATCTCAAACAATTGCTTTATGTGCGCTTGTATCTGAATAAAGGAGCTAGTTGCTCTTTACAAAATACTTTTACGACGAGTCCAAAATGGTGGTGTCCAGTACAGTAAAATCTCGTTAATTCGACCCCCGTTAATTCGGAATTTCGGCTAATTCGGCCGCGGCGTCTGGTCCCGTCCAAAATGTGCATTGTTCTATGATTGAAAACACTCATTAATTCGGACAGATTCGACCGCGTTTCAGTTAATTCGAACTCCCGACCGAGGTCGGGTAGGTCGGGTCACGACGGGGAAGCAGTGGCGGATTCCGCCGCGGCCGCGCTTGCAGGTCCGAAATCGACAGCGCACCTAAACAATTTCCGAGATCGCATCGTGGCCTCCGAGATTTAAAACTTTAGGAACGAGCTCTGCATCTCGGAGGCACAAAAAAAAAAGCACGGCGCAGGTTTTCAACCAAATGAAAGGCGCATCGCTACTGTCATCAGCAACTGGCAAACCGGGCAACGTTACTAGATGGAGGAAGTTGGAAAACTGCACGGGATCGCCACGGAAGCGGCGTGGCCACTCGCTGTCTCCCAAAAAGTGGGGGGCGCTGCGATCGTTTTGCGCCCTGATCACGTGACATGTTTCGCGTCGTGCGTGGTAGGTGTTCTCTGTGGCTGCTTCGTCTGCTACGCGCGACGACAGCTGCGCGTTCAGTTTCGCAGCTCCGCTCGCGAGCCGGCACACGCGGCCGACGCGTGAACTTGCGGCGCTGCTGTTCCATTTTGCTTCACTTGCCATGGCCACCGGGATCGGCTACGGCAACACAGCATTGCTCCCAATGGCGCGTTGCCGACGCTCATCGCGGAAGCGACGCACCTGCCGCCGCGAGCTAGGGACGCGCGCGGAGTAGGCGCTTGCGACGCGTTGCGCGTTTCTCACGACGCGTGAGGCATGAAGCAAGATGGCACAGCAGCGCCGCTAGTTCTTGCGTTGGCCGTCGCGTCCACTTAGGAGAGCAAGCGTCTATGGGGAGCTGCGAAACTTTAAACGCTGGGCCAGTTGGCCATTTTAGAGGACATTTGCATGGTTTCCTCGGACAGTGTGCACGGACTAAGTCACCTGCAGGAACTCCGCAAAATTGTGACTTCCTCGCACATTGTCTCCGCGAAGCAAACCGCGATCACAGACTTTTTTAAGAAATAAAAGTCTGATGGTGTAGGAAACATTTTTCAAGTGTTTTGAACGTACTCGCGATAATTTGTACCCTCGGTTAATTCGGACATTTTCTCCGGTCCCGTGAAGTCCGAATTAACGGGGTTTTACTGTAGTGCCGTTGCGGAGCTATGATTTTTGGAATAACGCCATTTGTTTTTCGTGCGACTTTCACATTAATTTTTGCCACTTGGGCAGGCACAAAGCACTTTTTACAGCACATCTACTTGCAGAAGATATCTTGCAATCAGATAGAAAAAGGGCTACAAAAACTGAAAATGGGATTTTCAAAAATGTGCCCCCCCACTTAAAATAAATCCGTTTATGGCTTGTAATTATCTCCGGTAATAACAAATCTATTCAATGTTTGCATAAAACTCTGTTGTAACAGTACTTAGATTTCACATAAAACAGTGATGTGATTGACCAAGGCCGTTTTGGCGCAGCTTCTGGAGCAACTAAAATCTCTAGGCTTGTGCGAATAGTGAATTTTAGGTTCGAAGCGAATAGTGATTTTGGTCGAATAATTTCGAATCGAATTCGAATAGTATATATCACGCATTATAAAGAAAAATGGGCATATTTGTCATGACCTAACTATCCAACACGATATTTTTTAAAAATTGAAACAAGGCCTGTGCAAATGCCATTTTTTTTGCTACAAAGAAAGTAGAAACAACTTTGAATGGTAGCAGAATCTGACTTTCGGTAGAATGCAAGTGATAACCTGTAAAATATGTTACATTTTAAAATTTACTATAGTTAGAGCATATAAGCCGGTATAACAAGCTTTTAAACCTAAAAAATGAATCGATGTGAGGGTAATATCTCATGTAACCGTGTAGTGGGGCTTCGCAGCAGTGCGGATTTCCCCTGGATATGTGTTTTCATGGTTAGCACCACTTCACTGCAGAGAAACCACCTTTACAGGGGGTTACATGCGGACTAATATGCATTTATTCATTCGTTTCGAATACTTCGAAAATTTTCAATAATTTAAATTCGAATTGAAGCGAATTCGAATACCGCAATATTCGTTCGAATATTCGAAGCATTCGAATATTCGCACAAGCCTAAAAATCTCACTTCGGAGCAGTATAACAAGCGTTTGGAGCAGTTACTTGCCGCACATTTCTGGTCACTAACATTTGTGTCTAAGCCGGAGCTGTTGCACCACTGTCAAAAGAAATCCATTCATGTACGCATGCATGCATGTTCATTTGGAGTGCTCCTAAACATGAAATTAGGTAATTTGCTCTTCTCTTTTGTGCAGGCATTCACAAGTCAGCTCAAGCCACCTAGCACTTCCCAGGAATTCACTGGGTATTTGTAAATGACTCTGGCTTTCCCTGATGCATTAGTTACAATACTGGAAACACAATCTCTCTCAATTTTTCATGCATTCTATTTACTTTCCAAAAAAAAAACTCGATTACATTTGAGCTTTTAGTACAACTAAGTCCTTCAATGTGTGGAGGAGTGTCAGCTGTCGTGCTTTATGTACAGGATCGGGTCCTGGTTTATGAACGGCTAATAAGGACCATGGTTTAGCAACTGGTTCTTTGTTCCCATTATTTAATGTGTGTGCGACAAAAGTTAAGGTGACGGGGGAGAGGGAGTACGCATCTACATTTGACAAGCTGTTTGACATGTATAGTAGTACTGGGATGTCATGCTTTCTCAGTGAAGTAAGTCATGTGTATGGCCTTAAAACTTAGGCACCCTGCATGAAATATTTTAAAAGTTAACTAGAACAAACAGCACTAGAAATTGAAGAACAAATTAAATAAACAGTCGGTTTTACATACACGTACCGAATTACTGTTATCAATACAGTCAGTCAGGTAAGACTGTCGTCCAAGAACAACTAGATCATTATTACTTTTCTCTGACTGTATCCACAACATAATTATTTTATTGAACTCAATAATATTATCTCACAGGATGGCCTGGTCGTAATTGAAAACTAACTCAGTAAGATTCGCAGTATGGGCGATTTGAAATCTAACACAGTAAGCTTCGTAATATCGGCGACTCGAAATTGCTTAGAAGGCTTGCGCCCACTAACTACTTCAACCACATAGCAATTTCCTGTATACTGTGATGACGACTCGAAATCACCGGGGGTGACCTATGGATTTCGAGAGCCTGCCGTGATGTTTCTCACCGAAATAACGCAAGAACGTCTCGGCGCATGCTTGGCGCAAATATTGAAATTTTTGCCAAGATGTAGCTGGATGTAGCAGGTTTCACCTCTTGGCGCAGTTTGGCGCAATTGGCGCAGTTATCACATCACTGCATACTCCTTTTACAACAGACCAAAATCATCTTCACTGTGGAGGTCTGCTGCAATGAGGCTATACTGCATCTCGCGTGCCCGCAGTACAAGATTCAGAGAGGCACAGTGCCAGAGATGTCTCTGAATTATGCACAGGCCAATGATGTCTGAAGTGACTGAGATGGATTGCCAAAACTCGTTACGTACACTGTTTTCAAATAGGACTTATGCTGACGACCACATTGAGATATGCCTCACTTTCTGATATATAGCGCTTCCATTTGAAACTCAAAATATGTGTTTAGCTGCATTTGTGGCTGATACTGTATAGATGAGACCTATTTGTTTCCAGCAATATAGTAACAGATACATTTTGCTTGGATTTTAGTGTCAGAACTGCTTAAGTGATGTTTTCAATCGGAAAAGCACAGAGAGGAAGCAGTTATATCAATAATGCCACACACACTCCTTTCTTTCTATGTTTTATGTTACCAGCCCATTGCATGTGCTTTGTGCAGACTGTGCCAAAATATCTGGGAGCATTCCAGATTATTTTAAGATCATATGTTATGCTTGAGCATGCGAACACGAACATCTGAGTTTGTCCTCGAACAAATGCGCCGCCTCCAGCGATAACGCATTTCGAATGTTCAATGCCGCATGCACAAATGGTGAGACCTGCGGTCGTACCATATATGCCCCGGGTTTCACACAACCTCAAGAAGGTTGCAAACAGGCACGGTGTGCCAATTGTTTTTTCCGCGCCACAGAAGCTATCTCAGCTTTGCCCACGTATACTAAATGATGGGAACAAAAAAAAAGTGGCTGCGGAAAGAAGCAAGCGAACTCATACACAAAATGTGCCACCGGTGTTGTCTACGAATTTCCGCTATGCTGCAGCAAGATGTATGTCGGCCAGACAGGAAAGTGCATGAATGAGAGTGCGCGGGAACACGAGCTTTCACTAAAAGGTAAAGATCGGGCACATTTGCCGGCCCACTGCAATTCACACAAGTGTGAGCTGTACCTGAATAAAATTCAGATTCTGGGGAGAAGCAGCGACACCACTGCTCGAGAACTGTTAGAAGCATTTCACATAAAAGCACGAGGTTCATTATGCATCAGTGACACTTCATTGTTCCTTTTGCAGGCAGAGAGCATTTTCTTGGATCGCAGGTTGTGATTAAGATGTTATCCGATCGATGAGTGCCTTTCCTTCTGCGCATGTCTATACCTAGGTATTGCGCTGCACAAAGTGTTATGTGATCGATGTGTGCCTTGTTTTCCGCGCATGCCTTTGCCTATATATTGCGCTGCATTAAGTTTGGAATAAACAGTCGAAAGCTTGCGCTCCACTTCACCCCTTCCCTCGTTATTTCTTCGTGCGAAACAGCCACAACTGTGGCTCCTACTTGAAATGCCGAAGCGCCTCGACGCGGGTCAGACTATCGACGGCCGACGCTCTAGTTTTTCGTATCAGTATACAGCATGTATCACTTACAGTGTGACTTCTCGTTTACCTGGCACAGGTTCGCCCAAATAAAGACTTTCATCTTGAACCCTTCCTCACTACTGCTTTTGTCAACGTCCCAACCCTGTGACAATAATGTAAATATAAACTAATAGCAGAGAGGGTAGGTTACATCATTTATTCGAACAAATGATACCCCACTTATCGATTTTGCATTTTAAAAAAACGTGCTATATATATCACGTCCATTTTACTTTGTTTAAAACTCTAGAGTCAGTGCCTTACATTGAGCTCTCGAGTGACCTATCTGTCGCTTAACTGAGGCATAAGAGTCACACTGAAAACAATGAGACGTGTATCAAAGTTTCTCATGCTTCTTGACCCAGCAAACAGTTTGACCGATTTGGTTGGTCCCATCAGGGTGAAATTAATAAATATCTGCTATGAGACACTATCTAGCGAAGTCTGGGATAAGTCACACAAACCTTAACGCTGGCCATGTCGTTGGCAGCCAGCTTGTTCTGGCCGTAGAGCACGTTGCAGAGGACAACCGCTTCAGGATCTGCCTTCACCTGCAGACATAAGAGAGCCACCATGAGCTATTCCTCAGCCACTCCTCGTCAAAGGAATGTGCTGCTCCATCAAGCCACACACCCGTGCATCACGGCCCGACTGGCCAGGTTATTCGAGGAATTGGCGAAAAATTGATGTGCCTGCTTGACAAGCAGCGCGAGAATGTTTCAAATTTGTTGATTGTAAATAGTTCAGACTGCCTCGCCAGAGGGCACATTGGTGGATCGACCAAAATGAAGTTGCAGATGGGTGCACGGACATGAGGGAGGCAAGCAGAGCAACGTCTCTCAGCAGCCTGACTACGCCCACTGCAGGACAAAGGCCTCTCCCATGTTCGGCCAATCAACCCGGTTCTGTGCATACTGCTGCCACGTTGTACCCGCAAACAATGCTTAATCTTATCTGCCCACTGAACTGTGTCTCCCCTCGCACGTTTTCCTTCTCTTGGAATCCAGTTAGCGACCAGTAATGACCGGAGGTTATCCTGCCTACGTGCCCGGCCCATGTCCTTTTCTTAATGATTGATTGATTTCTTCTTCTGATTCTTGAAGCAGAATGCAGAGCATGAAAATGCAGCAGCCAGAATCAAAAGGGAGCCAACGCGTGCCTACTCTACAGCAAGCAATGACCCTGGGTTGCTGATGGCTGCAACTGCATTGTGTTGGATGCCGAGTCTCGCCACTTTTCAGTATTGAACTTCACCATTAAAAAAGGCCATTAAAGGCAAATATTATGTCGACGTGCATTCTCAAAACAGCATACTGCAGACTGCTGGTTTCATGCCACAGGGAAAAAAAAATTAGCATAGCTTGCACTGCAGGAGCAATGCTAAAGAGGCAGCGGAGCTGATGGGCACCTAGGCAGCCCTGGCCGTAGCTTTTTTGTCAAGTTTTGCAAATTTTCTCTTTCTTCCTCACGCGCAGTAGTCGTCTATCATTACGCATCAATCCCGTAGCACCAGTCCCGTGACCAAAAATCCCGCACCACTTGTAATGTCACATGTTCCCGCCAAAATCACATCAAACTACTCACAGGACATGTTCCTGCAAAAATTGCATAAAACTAGTCATGTGGCCCACAATCACCTCCCACTAGTAATGTCACATGTCCCCGCCAAAAGTACATCACACTAATCACGTGCCAGAAAACCATCATCATCATGAACCGGCACACACTCTCTTTGTCCTCTTTACAGTGAACTGAAAGGGAGGGCTCACTGGCATCAAACATGTGATGCCACCGGTCTCCTCACAAGCAAGCATTAGTCACAGATGCTACATTGATGTCGGCCAATGCTTCAGGTGCCCTCCATTGTCGCGACACCTGGTGCGCAGCAGTGCTCGAGGGAAGACATGACACTTGGGAATGCTTACACTGTTGGAACTAACTGGATTCCAAGAGAAGGAGCGAGGGGGGAGACAGAGGGGTAAGTGGGATGAAGAAGTTTGCGGCTACAACGTGGCAGCACAGGAACATGGGAGAGGCCCTGCCATAGATGATGCAGATAAAACAGACAAAGGCACCCCCCACCTTCTCCTTGGTCTTGGTGATGAAGGCAAGCCGCTGCTCCATGTCTGCAAGGCAACAAACAAAGCATACTCTTGCAAGGCTAGCTCATTTGCAGCAAGCACATATTTAAACGACTTTCGCCCACTACCGTGGTGCAGGGTCACACAGAGCCAGGTGTTTACCATAAGACATTTCAAGAAAAATTAAAACTGAATATTCCAATAACAAAAAAAAATGAAGTCACTGTACCATACTAGCACACAGTCTCGCACCATCTAAAACAAGGAGTCGCATGAGCTGGCACTGCATAACACTGGGCAGTATGCAGCGCAGACTAAGGACAAGGACCAGAGAAAGGCACACTCTACGCAACACAGCGCTAGCTACAAGTATTAACCCTGTGAAGGATATGAATATGTAACCACTTTTTCATTCTGTTTCAAACACCCATAAAAACGGTCAAAATTGGCGCCGCTCTTACTGGTGATAGCATCTAAAGACGTATTAAAAAAGGCTATTGTGAGTTTTTACTTTGCTACGACATGTGGCACATCGAGCAAACAGGATTTTGCACGTGCCTCGATTACTGCTCGCCATCCGCTGCAGTAGCCTAGATGAGTGCCTTGAAAACATTGCTTCAACATGCCTGTGAGGTGACCCATTTACTAAACAGACCCTAGTGACTCACTTGCAACACAGAAAAGAGATCTTTGCTGCCCTTATTGTTCAGTTTTTTTTGACGAACTTACCTCGGGCTTGATTTCGGCAGGTGGTGTGAGCCCTAATAGGGCACCTATCTCATTGGAACAGCTGCACATATGCAGTATTTTCATCTATATTGTAGAGCAAGTCCACTTCAGTCACAGCAATTACTGTAGTTGCAAAATTGTGACTGTTCCAGGTTGCCTTTGTGTGTGCTAGGCATAAATTCACAGTAGCTATCTGTGCGGCAAATACAGTAAAAGCTCGTTAATTTGCACTCAAAGGGCACTATAATATCGTTCGAATTAAGCAGAGTTCGAATTAGCAGGCAAGCGCTAAAATGAACGGACATTGTGCCACACCGCGCAGGCAGAGCCTAAAGAAGCTACCTCTGGACTCGTTATCGCGAACTGGGCGCTACTACACGTTTGTGGCAGGTGATTAAGTTCATGGAGCTCTAACAGCGAACAGCATTAATTGATCAGTCAGTGATAAGCCAAAAAAGAAACAAGCACCGACATGCCCTCATGTGAGCAGTGAGCCCTGATGATGCTCTTTATGCTCCAAAACACGTTCATTTACAGGGCAGAGTTAACGTAACCAAAACTAAAAAGTAATTTGCATTTCATCTGTTGCGACTCCATGAGCATTGTTTGCAGCTTGCCCTAAGAGCTCCAGCGCAGCATGAGAATTCTCACCTGCTGAGAAGTGCCACTGTTTCGTTGTTTTGCAACTCTAGTAAATTTACTTTGGTTTGGTTTTGGAACATGTTGTGATCCCTCTGGGCCAACTTCTGCGAGGAGCGATGAAAACCAGGGGCTGCCAGTTCAAATTAACCATTGTGGATACCAACGCATTCAAATTATCGGGAGTTTACTACCATGGAAATACACAGAGCAGTGCCGGGACCAGGGCGTCACTTCGGATTAACTGTAAGTTTGAATTAACCGAGTTCGAATTAACGAGCTTTTACTGTACCAAGTTCCGCTGTGAACTGAATGCTTGGAACAATTCTAAAGTAGCAAGATGGCAAGTTGGGCCAGTTGGTTTACTTTCATGTTTGAAAGTTTGGTTGAAGCGCACCGAAAAACATGGACAAGAAGTAGACAGGACAGTGCTTACAACAAAATTTTCAAACATTAAATCTAAAGTAATCAACACCATGTAAATAATGTTGCTGTTCTTAAATATATATATATATATATATATATATATATATATATATATATATATATAATTTTTTTTTTTCTTTTTTCATTTGATACCAGCAGACTGAAGAGACGGCCTTTGTCGACATGTGATGGCCTGGAGACATGGAAGCCACGACCAAATGTGGGCCAAACGTGAAGATTGTTCCACAAGCTCGGTCCAAACCACACAGCTGTCCCCTGTCCGCACCCACGGGGAAAACCACCTGCTCCCGTCTTCAAGTCCACATAAAAGGCAGCATTGCTAGAAATCAGTTTCCCTCACGACTGTTTGAAATACACAGGCATCACCACTGACCTGGGATGCTCTGGGACACCTGGGCAGCAATCTCGACCAGCGAGAGGGGCTTCATCCTGCAATAATAAAAAATGTATAAACAACAAATATGTAAACATGGCTGTTCCACAAATTTGTGTTGTCAATGCAAACGTTTTCATTCAGCCTGCAAACGTTTGCAGGCTGAATAATGTGTTGTTTTATTATGTTACTTATGTCACTTATGTTACTTATGTTACTGATAACGGCAGGAAGGGAAAGATGGAAGCTTGCGATGAAAAAATCCACAAACAGGGGTTGTGTGCTCAAGCTGACGTTTAGGCAAGCCTTCTTCAAGGCTTGAAGAGGACAAGTCCACTAGTCGAAACATAGGCTCAAGCACACAGCCCTTGTTTACGCATTTTTTATGTTACTGATGTTCCTCATGTTACTTATGTTCCTTATGTTGCTTTTGTTACTCCTGCAGATTGAGTAATATGTTTCATTCTAGTATTCCCCACAACGATCAGGTTCTATTGTGGGTGTGTACTTATGCTGTTCTTTTTAAGGTATGTTGCTTCGCCATGCACTGATTTTACAGGGCCTCAGCCAGGTGCATGTCTCTAGCCCTGATCCTTTTGGTTTTCTGTATGAAAACTAACATTCTGGCACGCTACGCAGGGCTGCTGTGTGTCCACACCTCGTGCAACCAGTGGCATCCAAACAGGTCGACAGGCAATAAGCGTGACATGTTTGCCGCTAAAAAGACACAAGAACGAAAGAGAGGAACACAAACAGGCAAGGGGATACTGCTGCCTGTGCTGTCCATTGTTCTAGTGTCTGTTAAGAGCCATGCAGCAAGAACCAACCCTGCCAAGAACAAGTTCCCCGGAATGTAATATGCACCTAGAACAGGCCTGTAGCCAGAGGGTTGCCCTAAGCACCCCTTCCCCCCCCCCCTTGAAATTTTGGTGGAGGAGGGTGTTTTACCGAAAATATATAATAAAACTAGGTGCTTTTCCCAAGACTTCAGCAACTGCCCCCTTCCCCCGAAAAAGTTCCTGCCTACGGGCCTGACCTGGCATCTGTGTCAATCACACAGGTCCAGAGGCGGCAGAGAAAGCGGCAGTGCAGCAAGAAAGCCACTAAAAAAACAAAACGAAAAAGAAACTCACTTGTTTTCAAATTCCGAAATGAAGTTTTCGTACATCTGAAATACAGGCAAACAGATTAATATTTAACACTGCCACTTGAATCTGGCATAAGTGCCAGATTTCACTTATTAATACAGAATACTGCCCAGTGCATGAGCTTCTTCATCAACTTACTAGCGCCAGAATGCACCAGTTGCCTACTTTCTAATATAAAAAATTGCCCTCAAGCCAATAACTAAAAAGTAAATTAACATTTTGTTAATTAGTCTTGACAATGTCATTCTAGCTGTAGCAGAATATTTCTGCCTCGACATACAGTACGTGTGCAAAAACAACTGGAGCATAACTTTCATAGAAAATTTTCATTAAAAAAATCACAGCATATCCACGGAGTGAATGATGATGAGTGGGCGAAGCTCCGGAGGTTCATCGGTAAGCCGTGAATCTTCCGTGAAATTCGCCCAGTACATCATCATCAACATCATCAAAGACGTGACAAACACTGTTTGTATACCGGGTGTCCCAGCTATCTTTAGCCAAGGGTTAAAAAATACAATATTTGAGGCAGGCGAGTGAAATCAGTTGAATATTGCTTACAGCTATCTTGCGCACTACAGGCATTTTTTTTCTTTTGTAATTAACGAATTTGTTAATTATAATTAATTTACTAAATTGATAAATATTGACTTTACGCGAGAAATGAGAGTTCCAAAGTTCGAGGGCGTCTTCAGAAACCCCCCATGGCATCATTTGCGATAAAGAAAGTTTTACGCGTACCATTTTTTTCCGTGTTTGAAAGAAAGCCCGCGAAATACAAAAAATACCACGTGACTAGCGCATTCGCGCGCCGCGACCCTGCTGCTCTCAGCCATGGTTTGAGCGAACAAAATCGGCTGCGACCACGAACCGCCGGCTGCGTTGCAGCGGTAGGCCGATAAGTTGATGGTGGTTTCTTGGCCCGTTGCCAGCCAGTTGGCGCGCGTGACTGTGCAAGTTGTGCCGAGCGCGGGCGAAGAAACCACCGTAAACTTATCGGCCTACTGCTGCAACGCAGCGGGCGGTTCGTGGTCGCAGCTGATTTTGTTTGCTCAAACCACGGCTGAGAGCAGCAGGGTCGCGGCGCGCGAATGCGCTAGTCACGTGGTATTTTTTGCATTTCGCGGGCTTTCTTTCAAGCACGGAAAAAAATGGTACGCGTAAAGCTTTCTTTATCGCAAATGATGCCATGGGGGTTTCTGAAGACGCCCTCGAACTTTGGAACTCTCATTTCTCGCGTAAAGTCAATATTTATCAAGATAGTAAATTAATTCTAATTAACAAATTCGTTAATTACAAAAGAAAAAATTGCCTGTAGTGCGCAAGATAGCTGTAAGCAATATTCAACTGATTTCACTCGCCTGCCTCAAATATTGTATTTTTCAAGCCTTGGCTAAAGATAGCTGGGACACCCTGTATATACAAGACATTTATATTTTATTCGTGAGCCGGGATTTTCCGTTTTGTTTTCGTTTCTTCGTTGGTCGTGGTTACCGTTTACATAAGCCGTGGCTTCCGTTCCCCCTTCATTATAACGGCTTTTTGGTCGGTGAAATGGAGGGACAGCGGTTCCTGGATGGGTCGTAGTCGAAAGTTTGCAAAGACGAGATCGATGCAGGTTCCTCGGATGGTGGTTGGTTGCATGTGGTCAAACGATATGCATGTGAGACCATGTCGCGATGCCGTGTGTTGTATGGCATCGCGATTGTCGTCATCAGCGTCATCGGCGTCATCGTTATGACGCATAGTAGGTACACTCCATGTACCCACTATGTGGGTACATGGAATGTACTCACATTCCATGTGCTGAAGGGTACGCATAGTAGGTACACTCCATGCAACCACTATGTGGGTACATGGAATGTACTCACATTCCATGTGCTGTGCCGTGATGGCAGCGTCATCGTCATCGCACAGGGGTGGCTACGACGACGACAACGCAGGACGACGCCGGACTAGCCGACGCCCTAAGGAGCTTCGCCCCTAAAACAAGTGCACTATCTAAAAAAAAATAAACCCTGTATAAGGAGCTGTCATGCTAAGCAGCTAAAGCAACCCCCAATAAGTTGTTTCCAAATGAAACCAATAATGCACTTAGAGCAAGAAAGACAAAAGCTTTTGAAGATACTAACAGATATTTCATTCAAACAAAACAAGGTTCGTTGCAGTTATGAAATTTTCAAGCAAATATTTTTGCGCAAAGGCATTTGCTGTTTCTAATATAGACCTAAAACAATAAACTTGCAAATGTAGCGATGTATCTTCAAATACAAATGAAAAGTATCATATCCCATACAATAATCGCAGTAGTATCGTGTATCTAAATCTCAAGCACTTCTTGCCCAAGTATCCTGTACAGTATCGTGATACAATTTCAAAATATCTTTGCCCAGCCACGGTTGCAGGTCATACTGCAGCCATCCCCGTGGCTCTGCTCTTATCAGCCTGGGGACCATACTCTGGGTGCAATGCTTGTAGCCTACAGCTGGCTTGATGACCAGTCTTCAAGGAGTGGGCTTCAATCACGGCTATGGCCGGGGTTTCTCAGGTATATCAACAGAGAAGCACCCCCCACTAGATCGATGTCACATGACTGTGTTGGCAGGGCAGTCAAACCAGTAAAGACTGAGCAACTTATTCGGCAACCTTGTGCCCAGTGAAAGGAACACCCAAAGTACAAGCAAATAACTAGGCTTGTGCGAATATTCGAGCACTTCAAATATTCTAAAGACTATACAGTATTCAAATTCGCTTTGACTCGAATTTAAATTATTCGAAATTTCAAAGTATTCGAAATGAACGAATAGGTGTATATTAGTCCGCATGTAACCCCCCCTGTAAAGGTGGTTTCACTGCAGTGGAGCGGTGATATATTTTGTGTAGGGGTCACCAGGGGTCGCACGACACAACCTTATACCGTGAATACACCCATCCAGGAAAAATCTGCACTGCCGCGAAGCCCCACTTCAAGGTTAAATGAACATATTACCTCCCCATCGATTCACCATTTTTTAAGTTTAAAAGCTAGTTATACCGGCTTCATGTCTAAGTAGAGTAAATTTTAAAACGTAACATATTTTACAGGTTATCACTTGCGTTCTACTGAAACTCGAATCCTGTTACTATTCAAAGTAAGAAAGAACGTATGCTTGGGCATGTTGGTAATTCATGTTTCACTTCTTTAGCGCACTAAAGGACAAGGACGAAAAGCGACGCATACACAAGTGCTGACTTCCAACAAAATGCTTTATTTTTCACAGGGTACATATATACATATACAACAGAACGCAACGCACGCAGGCGCAATGTGCAGGAAGATTAGAAAAACCAATGATGAGTGAATGCATGAAAGTGAAGATATGCCGTCAACAAAATGACAATGGAGTTTTCTTTTCAGCGTCCTTTCAGTGCCGAACAAGCTTTATAATCTGTGCAAGGCCACCTACCTCAGTTCTGAGAAACCCAGGTGCCAGAAAAAGCACAAGGAAAGCTTTGCTAAATGTGAGAGCAACATCGTTTATGAGTTACCGCTGTCCTGTGGCAAGAAATACAAAGGGCAGACGGGACGGTGTGCAAACTACAGGCTGCGTGAACACGCAAACAACGTGCGAACTGGAGGCGTGGGACATTTGGCATTCCACTGCAGGAGGTGCGGGTGTGATCCCATATACCGTATTTACTCGCGTAATGAACGCACTCGCATAATAAACGCACCCCCCAACTTCACTCGTCAAAATTTGATTTTTTTTTTCTCCCGCGTAATAAACGCATCCCCTACATTAATAACTGCAGTCCCGCGAACCGACACGTGGCGCCTCCTTTCCCGCTGATCGTTTCCGTTTTTTTATTCTGCCGACCGCCCTCGGTTTACTCCTTCCCCCCTTCGCCCGCTGCCGTGCACCGTTATTTTTTTCTATCTGTGCGCGGCACGTCACCTGTCTTTTTTAATTATCCATGCACCACAGCCGGATTCACAAACGGTGCGAGAGTACATCGCGGCTCACAAGCACATAGCGAGCGAAGGTCACGAAACTGCCCGCGCCAGCCAACGGTCGCTTCCTGCAAATACGAAACTTTAGGGCTCAACCACATGCATGCAATTTTCGAGCGACGGCGACAGGATTTGCTGTCGCGAAGGGCCATCCGTCGCGTCGCAGGCATGTCGCAAGTTTCTGGAAAACCCGAAAAAATCGGTTGTCGCCCAGAAAAGAGCGTGACGAGTGACGATTTCCGTAACATGGTAGCACCCCTGATCCGCGCTTCGGTTGCAATTTGCTCTTCATGCTTGTTATCCGCGCGTACTCCAAGGAACGCAAGAGGTAGGCTACCTTTTTTACATTCACATTTCACGCTGAGAGCGAGGCAGCGGCTGTATTTTGTCGTTAATCTTGTTATCGACGGTTTGTTTTGATGCTTCGGTGGTAGCTTGCTGCAATGGTGGTAGCTTGATGCAATGTCAACGTTATTCGTGCGAGCAGTGCGAGTGCGAGTTTGCCACGGAGTTTGTGAAGGTCGTCGTAGTGTACGCTGCCGGGCACCCCTCGAGATCACAGCAGATATCCACTGTCGCGGTTACACAAAAGATTGCGAAACGCTTTTATGGAGTGAGCGGGGACAGCTTGCAGAAGATAGCGCCATCAACCACCGAAGATGAGTGAAGTGCAATAAAGAAGCTGTTTCCAAACAGTGTACGCGCATGTCAATTGCGGAAGATTAAGCTATTGTATTTTCCGGTGTATAAGACGCTACTTTTTTCTGAAATTTTCACTGGTGCGTCTTATACAAAGGTGCGTCTTATATACGCAAAATGTCACGCGATCTTGAGCGACCAATATGTCCATATTTTATTCGCGAGTACGAGAAACTGTGCGTGAAAGCATTCGTAAAAAGATATGTAATCTTGTTATGACAATGAAACAACCGTGATCTCAGGTGGCGGCTACTTGCTGTTAAAGCAGCGACGCGACCACGGAGATTAGGCCGGGATAAAGACCGCCAACATCACGCGCACTATCTCGTTGTTCGAATTGTTTCTCCCAAAGGCGTTAAACCCACAAAACCGATGCAATAAATAAAAAAGAGCACCCCACTGCGCGCCAGTCGCGTCTCGCAGGACTAATTATAAAGTTTGAGCAACCAACCACAACGTTTTATCGCAACGTCTACCAGTTACAAAAACGAAAGTACCACTTCGTTATCATCATCATCAGTTCTCATGCGAGACTTTTTGGCAATCCAACAGTAGTCGCAGCCTCCGTCTTCCAGTCGCCATTCACATTTTGTGCTTGTGCGTTTCGGCGGTTACGGTGACTGTGCGGCACGATCGTTGGTTCACTGGTTGGTTGCGTGTTCGTGCCGAGCCTTATATTGCCGCAGAGGCAATGCCATCGATGTGCTTCAAGGTGCTTACAACGCCGCGTGAAAGAGTTACTCAGAAGCCAACAACGGCAACCCAGCGATGCTGCCTACCGAAGCGGCAGAACTTTTGACAGGGCACGGGATGATGTGGCTTCGAGTAAAGCGCAATAAATATTTGTTTTCTGAGCCTTAGCAATGCGTTCTTTACGAGTTCTATACTAGTGCTCACGGATATTCGGTGCCGTGTGCGACTACGCATCTCGCGATGAATAAACTCCATGTGCGTCATGGTGTTTCATCATGTTGACCGGGTTATAAATAGGTGCGTCTTATACAGAGGTGCGTCTTATATATCATTTTTTTCTGCGAAAGTTGTAAAAAGTGGGGGCTGCGTCTTATACAAAGGTGCGACTTGTACACCGGAAAATACGGTACCTACCTTTTTTTCTTTTTTTATTGCACTCTCGGCTGCTTTTCGCCGTCAGCGTCATGCCCCGTATATGTATATGTATATGTATATATACATAACCGGCCCCGCCCGTCATTCGTGAGCGTGAAAAGACGCGAGGCGGGGCCGGTCCCTCGAGCGACCTTCGATTTTACGAGCGCGGTCGTTGCGGGAGGAATAGCGCCCTAGCAACTAGCACCTGAGGCCATGTGCGCTCAAGCTTTGGTGACGCTAAATGTGCAGGTTATCTCCCCTTCTCGGCGGCCGACAGCGGGGGGCCGGTGTACCCTTCTACGCGCTGCACTCTCAACGCGAAGAGAATGTGGTGAGCAGAGTGTCCCTGGAGCGGCCGTATATGCTCTTAAACCGGCGTTTTCTAGAGTTGCGTGAGATCGGATCCAAAAGAGTTAGCTGCCAGCCTCACTTCGTATCACATTACAATTTGTTGCTATCGCATTCATTGCTTCACCCTTGCGGTGAAACTGAGTTGCAGAGTTGCCAATGCATTGGATTCATGGGAGCTATGCCGGCATTGGCCAACAACAACTTAGCAGGCATTAAAATGCAGCATCCAGGAATGTAACAGGTGCTACGTAGCAGGGTTCTGTGCCCGGTGCCGATAATCAAAGGGACCCCTCCTAGTGCAAACTCTAGTTGATTTGAACAGATTTTCCATGTCCTTACAGTTCGAATTCGACTGTACCTTGCAATCCCCTTCAGCGTAATATTGTACACATCTGAGGCGCGTCATGCACCGTGTGTTCCTTCAAATGGCTTGAAACTCAGTGAGCACAGTCGTGCAGGCTTCCCGAGTGGACAACTAACGGTCATTTAACTTCATTGGGGTGCGTACTGCTGAAGAGGATCACTTTGCCGGACACACTACCATGTTCGACGATCGTTCAACATGGCGCATTCCAGGACCAACGTCAAGAGCATTTTTCTTTTCTTCGCTCGAAACGAATACAACCTAAAAGGCCAACTGTGCATGCATTTTGAGCCTAATGTATGATCCTTTTTATGCTAGGATTGAAGCTGACTGATAGCAGAATAATTAGATATTTAATATTGCCACGCGCTAGTGGCAGTAGATGCGAAGAAGGAAGAAGTTGATGGCTGCTGTGGCTGAAAGTAAACAGCCGTTCGCTCCGTGTTGAGTCCCTTTGTCGTTTCCTCTTGCGACAAACTGGTGGAGTTGCTGGGTACTCCGACATCCTATGCCTGCTGGTCCTGAACCAGAAACAGCCAACAACAGAACACCAGGGTCTGCTGAAATCCATCGAAGCAGCCGTCGCCTCCAAGGTCTACCACCCCAGTACGGTCCCCTGGCAAGTTCCGCGAGGAAAATGTTTTCAACGACCGCAACCCAAACTGAGCATGACCCATTCGCTGCAGTACCATGCATCGTCAACACGCCTCGCACACCAAACCCTTTCCACAGTGATGCCGGTGAGGATGTGGAAGACTGGTTGGACCATTTCGACCGGGACGCTGCCATCAATGACTGGGACAATCGCCATAAGTTGAAAAACGTCTACATCTCCCTTTGTTGACGCGGCAAGAGTGTGGTACGAGAACTACGAAGCTTCGTTCACCAGTTGGCAGGAGTTCCATCATCAGCTCCGCGAGGCCTTCAGCAACCCTGAACGCAAAGAGTTGAGCAGGCATTGTCTTCAAAATTTCAAATGCCGAACGAGAGCGTAGCCATGTTTGTGGAAGACATGTCGCGATTGTTCCGACGAGCTGACCCGCAAATGTCAGAGGAAGAGAAAGTACGCCTCTTAATCGAGGCGTAAAAGGAACAGCTTTTCGTGGGCCTCGTGCACAACCCTCCTACAACGGTGTCCGAGTTCATTCGTGAGGCGACAATTATGGATGGAGCGCATGCTTCAGCAGCGGTTATCGCAGTATGAGCGCCAGAACGCCCTGTCCGCTGCGTGCTCGCTTCTGCCAGAATGCGATGGCAGGGAGTCCCTTACAGAGCTTATACGGCAGGTCGTCCGAGAGGAGCTCCAGAAGTGTCATGCAGCGGCACCTCCGAGTGTGACAGCTCTTACTGACGTCATTCGGAATGAAATCAGGCCGATCATTCCTTCTTCACCACCATCACGAGCCGAACCTCCCACGCTATCTTACGCGGATGCCCTGCGGGTCTCTACGCCGTCGACGGCACGTTTCTCACATCCACCTGCTGGGGCCCCTCGGACGTTTCGCAAGCCCAATCCACCATCGAGCTTCGCAGGCTGAATTTCGTCCTGGCCCGCGGAAGTCCACCGTATGGCGTGCTCCTGACAATCGTCCTTTGTGCTATCACTGTGGCGAAGCTGGACACATGTACCGCGACTGCTACTACCGAAGAATAGGCCTGCGCGGATTCCATTCGGATGCCCGTTGTCCACGCTATGGTGAGCGCCCGCATGAAATTGAAGAGCACTTAGGAAGCAGTCATCTCCCTCCCCGCCCCGCAGCGACGATAGTCACGGTCGCCATCACCCCGTCGGCCCACATCGCCAAACCGCGCTTGACCAGTCTTTGAGTCCACTGGTGTCAGTGGCGCAAGCCCACGCCGAGGAAACTGAGAACGGCGACCTTCGGGGGTGAGGCCGCTGTCACGCGAACTGAAAAATATCCCCCCGATGCCAACCCCTCAAGACGTACCGCTAACGCCTTCTTCCATAACCGATAAGAGAACGTCTGCTGCTATTACCGCTTACGTAGACTGTTATCTAGTAACCGCACTCGTCGATTTGGGAGCTGATTACTCTGTCATGAGTGCTGCACTGGCCACCCAGCTACGCAATGTACTGACAACGTGGGACGGCCCACAACAGATCACCACTGGAGGGCACCTCGTGTCACCAATCATACGGTGCACCGCAAGGCTTGAAATCTGTGCGTCGGCCTTTGTAGCATCTTTCCTTGTGCTGCCCAAATGTTCTTGTCCAGTTATACTGGGCATGGATTTTCTTCAGGAGTATGGAGCGATCATTAATCTGCGCAATTTGTTCGTGACCTTCGCTAACTGTGTTTCTACGGATTCGGATAGCGAGGTCGTGTGGCGTTACGCGTTGTCGACTGCGTAACGTTGCCGCCTCGTAGCAGTGTCTCCGTCCTTGTTGAGTGCCCACAGGAGCAACCAGTCACAGGCATCGCCGAAGGTAACGTCGCCTTACTGCTGGGTCGAGAGATCGCCATAGCTCGAGGTATCGTACAGCTCCAAAATGGGTGGACTACGATCTTAGTGACCAACTTCAGTGGTGAATACAAGCGTTTGGCGAGGCGCACCACCATAGCCTACTGGGAAGCACTGGACGAGTTGAGCGCCTGTGCTCTAATTACGACAATCTCTACAGATCAAAGCTGTGATGCGGGCATGACCAATCACATCAACGTCAATCAACAGTTGGAGCAACATGAGCGGGAAAGGCTCCTCAGTTTGCTGTCATCATTTAGCGACTGTTTCGCCACTACATCGAAGGTCCGGCAGACTCCGCTAACCAAACACAGAATCATCACCGAGCCAACCGTCCAACCGGTGCGTCAACACGCTTACCGCGTCTCACAGAAAGAACAGGACGTTATTCGTCATGTCAAACAAATGCTCGATGACGATGTCATTCAACCATCGAAAAGTCCGTGGGCGTCACCTGTTGTGCTGGTTAAGAAGAAAGACGGTTCTCTCCGATTCTGTGTAGATTACCGCAAGTTGAACTCCATCACTAAGAAGGACGTTTATCTCCTTCCCTGTATCGATGACTCCTTAGATCGTCTGCGACATGCCCGCTACTTCTCTTCAATGGATCTCTGTAGCGGGTACTGGCAGATTGAAGTTGACGAACGGGACCGAGAAAAAACGGCGTTTATAACACCTGACGGCCTCTACGAATTTAAAGTCCTCCCTTTTGGACTATGCTCCGCTCCAGCCACGTTCCAGCGAATGATGGACACAGTGTTAGCTGACCTGAAGTGGCATTCGTGTTTAGTGTACCTAGACGACGTAGTTGTTTTTTCCATGACATTTGAAGAGCACATCAAGCGCCTTCAGGCAGTTCTTCAGGCGTTCGCACCACCGGCCTGTCTCTGAAGCCGGAAAAGTGTCACTTCGGATACGAGGAGCTTAAATTCTTGGGCCATATCGTCAGCAGTAAGGGTGTTCATCCCGACCCCGAAGAAGCCACGGCAGTTGCTCTGTTCCCCATACCGAAGACAAAGCATGATGTGCGCCGATTTCTAGGCCTTTGTGCGTATTACCGCCGTTTTGTGCCAAATTTTTTTAAAATCACCGAACCGTTGCAGCAACTGATCAAGGATGACGTTGCCTTTATCCGGGGCTCAGCACAATCTGACGCTTTCCACGAGCTTCAGCAACGCCTGATCCTTGGACACTTTGACATAGAAGCAGATACAGAAGTGCACACTGATGCTAGCAACCTTGGTCGCGGCGCCGTTCTCGTACAATTTCAAGTGTGGAGATAGGTTTGCAACACAAGCTTACCCTACGAAGCGACCGGGAAGGGACGCGACGCTCTCCACTGCCGTCGCGCCCAAAGACGCTACGGCCGGGTTCGTCGACTTTCCGACACGGCGCAGAGATGGCACTCGAGGCAGGTCGTCAACAAACACGGGTTTATTAACCCAAGATACAGCACAGTGCGACAATCACGGAATAGCGGGCCGTTAGGGTAACTCCACAACACCGATCGAGTACACCAGCCTGCGGCGCCACGGCTACCACACAAAGGGGCAACCACCGAAGCGCGCGAACGAGAAGTCGCCCGCAAAGGCAGAGCTTGACTTCTTCGTTGCACGCGTGCGAGCATCTCCCACGGCGCGCGAGCGCCGGGCGTAAGCAAGCTCAGGGGAAAGGGGGGGCTGTCACGGGCGGCCAATGAAGATCGGCGAAGCACCGTCACGTGCGCTAGCGTGATGCGAGGGGAAGGCATCGCCCGGGCATGTTCGGACAACATGTCTTTGTGCCGGGAAGACCAACGCATGGCTTGCACCAGACAAAAAGGCCTGGCGGCGAAGCCACGGTGGCCATGTCGCCGGCTAACGGCGGTTCCCAGGCGCACGAGGAACACGGGGCCAGCACCTGCGCTAGCTGGCGAACGAGGCGCCCAGGGGAAGGTCGCGCACGATTCCCACATTCCCCCCCTCCTAAAGACCGAGGCCAGCCTGTGAAAGAGGCTGTCCGAGGCCAAGTGGCAAGGTCAGCTCAGCCGCAAGGGGGCTGGCCAACGGGGCAATGTCCAAAAGGGGGTGTCGTCTCCACGAAGGCGCAGACAGAAGAACGTAGCCGCACAGCATGGACAGGCGAGGTTGTCGTTGCCGTTGATACGAGTCCATGGTCGGCCTTGGTCCCACAAAAGTTCCACCAAAGTTTCACCACACCAGGGAGAGCCCACTGCCAAGAAGGGGGGTCCGCGGCCCAGGAAGAACGGGGCAGGACAGCACAACAGGAGGCAACCCGCTCGCTTGAAGTTCGCCGGTCTGAAGAGGGCAGCCGGGAACGTACGAGGCGTGGCTGCAAGGTGCGTGCCGCAGCCAACCGCCGAAAGTCGCTGGGCCGAGGGCAGGCAGGAACGGCCGCCTAGGAAGGCAGGCAACCAGGAACGGAAGCGGAGCGACCACGCTCGGGCCTGGGCCAAAGCTTGAGTGGGCAGACCAGCCGCCGAAAGCGGATGCCGAGGCCGCCAGGTGGGTTGGGCAGGAAGGTGGTGACAGGAGGGCAGAAGAGAGGAACGAGGCCACAGCAAGAGTGACCAGAGGACAGCAGGTCGCACGGTCGGGAACTGCCTGGAGGCACAGTAGAGCCAGGCGCAGGGAGACGACAGGGCGACGTAGGGGTGGACAGGAATGCCCTCGGCATAGCCGGCTTGCCAAAAAGGGTGCCTGTCTGACGGTGCTACCCAACAAAGGGGGGCACTTGCCAGGGTAAGGTTTGGACGACACATCAGGGGGGTGTTCTAGACCAAGAGGGCCTTCTACCATTTTGAGACGTGTGTCCGTGCACCCTAGCGGTTATTCTCCTTTCACTAACGTGGCATGGAATAAAGTCCGGCTACATGCTAGTGGGAGAAAGGTCGCTTAAGTGCGTTTCCGCAGGTTGTACCGGTGGCGTGACTTGGGCCAGCCTTAGGATTTTCCTGCGGTACTGTGACCGCCTCCCCCTCTCCCAAGTCGCTGCTACGGGCAGCAAAAGGGTTTGAGGAAGGCTGCATGAGCCCGAGGGGGCTTGCCCTGCACGAGACTTCACACAATGCCACACGCGGAAGAGCGTCATGCTTCATGCCTGGCCAGGTTCCAGAGCGGCACAACTTCTAAAAAGTCTTACGGCCACTCGCGTGATCGGCCAACCGCGAGTCATGGAAATAGCCTGGGATGGCGTTCCTGAGACTGCAGGGGTACCGCCACCTTCGAAGACTCGAGAGAAGTTTTCAGGTGGGATGTAGCGCAGGAGAACTCCGCCGGCGACAAACAGATGCAAATCCAACGTGCCCGCAGCAATACCAGCCTGCGTAAACGGCACACGGCGCCGACAGCAATACCAGACTGTCAATACGCGCCCGCTCCATAGGAGCACACTAAACGGATCGCACTGTTGCACCTTTGATAGCTCTTCTCTGCTTAAGACGATACCGGCTGAAGTGACGTGCTCACCCGAGGCGATCGACTCGAAAGTCACTTCACCGTCGGGGCTCGCGCCTTTCGACCCATTGGAGCCAGAGGCCACGGTGTCTACTTGGTGCGATTGCTCTCGGGAGTGGCGGACACAAATGTCAAACGCCGAAACGGGGGGCACGCGACATAGGCGTGAGCCACGACGTTTTAGCTCCTTTTCCGGTAGCGCGCAACAAAGTTGCTCTGCTGCAGAGTCAACGCCCAGCGCGCGAGGCGGCCTTGGGCTTGCACAAGCGCTTAAGCCAGACGAGCGCCATGGGGTCCAGTTCCGCCAATGGCACTCCGTTGACATAGCAGTCACGCTTCCGGCGAGCAAACTCTCGAGTGGCGTCCCGTATTTAAAGGCAGCGGTAGCCACTGCGAGAGTTGCGAATGGTTGTAGGGCGCCGAAAGGGACGACCCTGTAGCCACCGCTTGGGAAGTCATTCCCGATACCCGTGCGCGCGAGGAAGTCGCAAGCGAAAATCACAGGCACGGAAAGACCAGGAAGATGCACAAAGCGCTGATTAGCGCGCGCGGTACTCCCAACGCACAACCCACCGCGCAGCGCTGCACGAAATAGCGGTGCTGCCCGCGAGATGGAAGGCAATGTTTGACCTGGAGCTGAGCCGCAGTTGTGTGCAACGTTTCTAGAATCTAAAAACGTTGGTTGTGTGCAGCGGTAAATGCTCCGAGGTAGGCGCCGCCGTTGGAGGGTCGCGCGCCTGTTCTCCGCTACGCACGTCAGACCCAAAAGGGGCCAATAAACGGCTTAGAGGAGAGTAGGGTTTCCGCACCGCCGGATGAACGATGCCTCACGCGACGAGCAAACGTATCGACGGCGGAGCTCCGTGGCCCACAACCGCCGAAAGCGCCGCCCAAGTGCGCATGGCAAGCGAACGTCCGAAAACGCGGCAACGGTGTCGCCTATGCGAGCTGGCTCGCGGACGACAATGCCAACCCTTTGCGCTCGTGACAAACAAGTGCCAGCGAGCAGTGAACGTCAGCACCATGTGGCCTGAGTGGGGACGCTCCGGTGCGGCGTTTGGTCACTCAGCTGCGCTGCTAACAAAGAAAGGCCAGCGAGCGGAGACGAAGCGACGGAGGGGCCCGAAAGCACGTGCTCCGCGTGTCTCTTACAGCTAAGAAAACCCGAAAACTGGCAAGGCTAGGACTATTGTCCACATTCGAGCGGTTGTCACCAAAGGAGGCCCCAAAGGCGGGATCTCTCCCGGTAGCCGAAAACCGAGGGCCGCTAAGGCAGGCCTACCTCGTGCTGTCGGCTTCGTCCGCATCGAAGGAGACAAAGTCCGTCGCCAAGGGATCGAGCAGGAACGAGCGCCTCGAGGGTCTGCTCTGAAGCCATGCCGAAACCAAGTTGGGCGCCAGTTATGTGGAGATAGGTTTGCAACACAAGCTTACCCTACGAAGCGACCGGGAAGGGACGCGACGCTCTCCACTGCCGTCGCGCCCAAAGACGCTACGGCCGGGTTCGTCGACTCTCCGACACGGCGCAGAGATGGCACTCGAGGCAGGTCGTCAAAAAACACGGGTTTATTAACCCAAGATACAGCACAGTGCGACAATCACGGAATAGCGGGCCGTTAGGGTAACTCCGCAACACCGATCGAGTACACCAGCCTGCGGCGCCACGGCTACCACACAAAGGGGCAACCACCGAAGCGCGCGAACGAGAAGTCGCCCGCAAAGGCAGAGCTTGACTTCTTCGTTGCAGGCGTGCGAGCACTTCCCACGGCGCGCGAGCGCCGGGCGTAAGCAAGCTCAGGGGAAAGGGGGGGCTGTCACGGGCGGCCAATGAAGATCGGCGAAGCACCGTCACGTGCGCTAGCGTGATGCGAGGGGAAGGCATTGCCCGGGCATGTTCGGACAACGTGTCTTTGTGCCGGGAAGACCGACGCATGGCTTGCACCAGACAAAAAGGCCTGGCGGCGAAGCCACGGTGGCCATGTCGCCGGCTAACGGCGGTTCCCGGCGCACGGGGCCAGCACCTGCGCTAGCTGGGGAACGAGGCGCCCAGGGCACGGCCGGACTGGAGGAGCGGCACTCTCTTACGGCCTGCGCTTCGTGTCTAGTTCCCACCTTTCACCGCCGCAAGTTCGCGGCGCTGCGGCCCAACCCTCGCCAGTTCAGCTGCAGGGAGGAGCGGCGCCCGCGCACTTGAAATATTCCGCGGCCGATCAAAAACACCTGCGGCACGCGTGGTCGGCTGACTCGGTCAGAAGCGAGGCGTCGACTAAGAAAAGGGAGGAGTGAGAGGGTAGAGGGTCGGTTCGAAGCTCCCCCACGCGGCGATCCCTGCAACGAGCTGTCAAGAATCTGCCCTATTGTTCCCTCCTTGGGTGCGCAGGCCGTAAGAGAGTGCACGCGTGTCGCTCCTCCAGTCCGGCCGTGCCCAGGGGAAGGTCGTGCACGATTCCCACACAAGATGGCGTTGAATGCGTCATTGCCTATGCTAGCCGCACATTGTCTTCTGCTGAGAAAAACTATTCAACCGAAAAGGAATGTCTGGCAGTCGTGTGGGCTATTATGAAGTTCCGGCCATACTTGTACGGACGGCCCTTCCGAATCATCAGTGATCACCACTCTCCTTGCTGGCTGGCGAATCTCAAGGATCCTTCGGGTCGTCTCGCAAGATGGAGCCTTGTGAGATGACCCGAAAATCGACCAGACTATTCGACTTGACAATCGTGTACCGGTCTGGCCAGAAACACGCTGACGCCGACCGTCTTTCCCGCGCCCCCCTTGAGACCGATCAAAAAGACTCTGACGAAGACTGCGGTTTCCTTTCCACTCTAGCATCTTTAAACGTGGCCCAACAGCAACGCCAAAACCCAGAACTGCAACCACTTAACGAATACCTTGTAAGCCGTCGCCCACAACCTCGCCGTCAGTTTGCGCGTGACTTGTCATCTTTCTGTCTATGCGACGACGTCCTCTACAAACGCAACTTTCATCCTGCGAAAACCGTTTACCTACTCGTAGTTCCTTTCCCTCTCTGTGACGACATTTTACGTGCATGTCACGACGAGCCATCGTCCGGGCATCTAGGCTTTACACGTACTTTGGCGAGGATTAAACAGAAGTACTATTGGCGGAAGCTCGCAAAAACCGTGAAGCAGTACGTCAAAACTTGCACTGCTTGCCAACGCCGCAAAATTCCAGCTATGAAACCAGCCGGTCTCCTTCAGCCTGTAAGACCCCCGCACACACCTTTCGAACAAGTCGGCATGGATTTGCTCGGGCCGTTTCCCAAATCTGCAGCTGACAACCGCTGGACTGTTGTTGCTACAGACTATTTGACTAGATTCTGCAAAACCCAGGCCATTCAGCAAGCTACTGCATTCGATGTGGCCAACTTCTTCGTCAAAAGCATCGTTCTCCGCCATGGTGCCCCCCACTGTTGTCATCACAGATCGTGGTACAGCATTCACGGCGCAGTTGCTCCGTGATATCTTGCAGCTGAGTGGTACCACACACAGAACAGCAACAGTGTACCACCCGCAGACCAATGGGTTAACCGAGCGCCTCAACCAAACGATTGCAGATATGCTTTCGACGTATGTAGCTACGGATTACAAGAATTGGGACGAAATCCTCCCATACGTAACATTTGCCTATAATACTGCTCTCCAGGAAACCACCGGATTTGCACCTTTTAGTCTCGTTTACGGCCGCGACATCACCACGATACTTGACGTGATGCTCCTACTAACTCTCGTCTGCCACCACCTCTCTAGATACAGACGTCTTCGTTCAGCGTGCCAACAAAGCACGGAAGCTTGTGCAGCAACACATTTAGTCTCGGCAAGGCCAGGATGCTCGCCGATAAACAGCCATCACAGAGCGGTAGCGTACAAGACGGGTGATCTAGTCTGGATTTGGACCCCGATACGACGACGAGGCCGCTCAGAAAAACTGTTGTGCCGATATTTTGGACCCTACCGTGTTCTGCATCACTTAGGCGAAGTCAACTACAAAGTTGTGCCAGCAGAGACATCCCGCCACTCTCGCACACCACGTTCATCTGATGTGGTTCACGTCACCAGGATGAAGCCGTACTATTCGCGCGGACCGCAACTTGCAAACTTTGTGATGCCGCACCTGACCTCAAGCCCACTGTGTCTCTTTTTCTCGTTTCTCTTATTTTCTCTCTTTGCTGTTTAAGTCGTCACTAACCTTTACGACTCATCTTTCATTTTTGTTTCATGTTGCGGCATGGAGACCATGCCCATTTTTTTTTATCATTTTCTTTTTTGTGGGGAGAGGGTAATGCCATGTGCTAGTGGCAGTAGATGCGGAGAAGGAAGAAGTTGATGGCTGCTGTGGCTGAAAGTAAACAGCCGTTCGCTCCGTGTTGAGTCCCTTTGTCGTTTCCTCGCGACAATATCATGCTAATTAACATTAATTGCTGAAACTTGCACAGAACGACACATTCCTTCATTTTCTTTCTTTGAATGTTATACTGAGTGCCTTGGAATCATGCCATGTGAATTTGGAGCATTTTCAGACGGCAACTAACTCGTGCCTGAAGGGGATATAAAGAAATAAGATGTTCATGATGGTGAAGCGCTAAAAGGAAAACGGAGACTTATGAAGAACACAGGACGAAGCGCTATTAGCAACTGAGTTTATTTAGAAAAACAACGCCCTCATATATATAAAATGTACGTCATCGTTAGAACCAAACAAACTTTTTTTTTACACGTGATTATAAAAGAAACAATCAGGCAAGAGATAAAACCACACATGCGCTCATACAAAGGCAACAAACACTTGATTTTTACCTTCTTTCTAAAAACGCAACCTCACATTCCGAGAGCACAAGAGATGGCTGGCTAACGCAACCATTGCCGCTCTTCCTGATCTGATACGCCTCAACGATCTCTCTCACAGTTCGATCGGCGTGCTTTTCTACAACAGTGGTTTTTTCAAAGTCGGGTTTGCACGTGCACTCTTTACAGTGCATTGCCAGATGTGAATACGGTGCCCCTTTCAATGAACTTTCGTGTTCGCGAAGGCGTACATTCACGCGTCGACCCGTTTGGCCGATGTAATGCTTTCCGCATGTGAAAGGGACATCGTATACCACATCCTTCCTGCAATCTACAAACTTTGTTCCATGCCTGATGCCACACCCATGGTTGGTTTCAGCACGCTTTTTGTTTGCCAACCTTTGCACTGCGGGGCATATCTTAGCCAACTTATTTTTGGCCGAGAACAGTACACGTACCCCATACCTCGAAGCTACCTTCTTTAATCTGTGTGAGGTGTTGTGCATGTATGGAACAACTGCTATCTTCGTTCTCGTTCCTCCTTCTTCCTCAGTCCCCCCCGACCCGTGTCTTTGTCCTCATTTGCTTTATCTCGCGGCGATTCTTTTCACATGCCAAAAGAATGCACTCATCTGGAAAACTAGCTCCTTTTAACCGGTCGACCTGGGTCGAAACACTTATTTCCATCAGATGCTCGCACTATTTGGTGAGCGCCGATTTGATGCACGACGTGGCTACGCCATTCTTCACTATTCTAGAGTTTAATTATAGTTTAATAGCGGTTTTTTTGTTCTAGGGTGGTACATCCAGCAAGTCTTGTCAGGCAGAAATTTAATTAGCAAATCTAGAAACTGAATTTCACATTCCTTTGGTAACTCGAAGGTGAACTCAAGGCCGAATCCTTTCTCTTTAAATGTTTTTAAAACATTCACAAGGGTGCTGCTGCCAGACCTATGTTTCATCAAAACCAGGTAGTCATCTACAAATCTGAAAAGCTTCAAATCCATGCCATCCAGCTGCTTCTCAATAGCTCTATCCACCTTGCTTAAAAATATATTGCAAAGGACTGGGGCGACACGAGAGCCGATACATATGCCATCTTTTTGGACATACACCCCGTCATTCCATCCCACCAAGGTGGACTTGAGATAAAGAGCCAGCAGCTCCAGAAAGCCTTCAACAGACACCCCGCTGGCGTTACGAAAGGTAACTTCATCGTTGTACTCTGAGATGCACTCTTTTACACTTTGTAGTAAATGAGCATGAGGTATTGAGTAATAAAGGTCAACCACATCAATACTGAAAGAGTCACGTACACCTACACCTTCAGTCCTGAGATACTGAACAACATCCATGGAATTAGGCACTAAAAATGGGTCAGAAAGGTGAAGTGAATCCAACTGAGTCTGCAAAAAGCCAGAAACCAGGTGACACCACGAGCCCCTCTCTGAGACAATGGCATATGTATCGGCTCTCGTGTCGCCCCCAGTCCTTTGCAATATATTTTTAAGCAAGGTGGATAGAGCTATTGAGAAGCAGCTGGATGGCAGGGATTTGAAGCTTTTCAGATTTGTAGATGACTACCTGGTTTTGATGAAACATAGGTCTGGCAGCAGCACCCTTGTGAATGTTTTAAAAACATTTAAAGAGAAAGGATTCGGCCTTGAGTTCACCTTCGAGTTACCAAAGGAATGTGAAATTCAGTTTCTAGATTTGCTAATTAAATTTCTGCCTGACAAGACTTGCTGGATGTACCACCCTAGAACAAAAAAAACCGCTATTAAACTATAATTCAGCACACTCTAGAATAGTGAAGAATGGCGTAGCCACGCCGTGCATCAAATCGGCGCTCACCAAATCGTGCGAGCATCTGATGGAAATAAGTGTTTCGACCCAGGTCGACCGGTTAAAAGGAGCTAGTTTTCCAGATGAGTGCATTCTTTTGGCATGTGAAAAGAATCCCCGCGAGATAAAGCAAATGAGGACAAAGACACGGGTCGGGGGGGACTGAGGAAGAAGGAGGAACGAGAACGAAGATAGCAGTTGTTCCATACATGCACAACACCTCACACAGATTAAAGAAGGTAGCTTCGAGGTATGGGGTACGTGTACTGTTCTCGGCCAAAAATAAGTTGGCTAAGATATGCCCCGCAGTGCAAAGGTTGGCAAACAAAAGCGTGCTGAAACCAACCATGGGTGTGGCATCAGGCATGGAACAAAGTTTGTAGATTGCAGGAAGGATGTGGTATACGATGTCCCTTTCACATGCGGAAAGCATTACATCGGCCAAACGGGTCGACGCGTGAATATACGCCTTCGCGAACACGAAAGTTCATTGAAAGGGGCACCGTATTCACATCTGGCAATGCACTGTAAAGAGTGCACGTGCAAACCCGACTTTGAAAAAACCACTGTTGTAGAAAAGCACGCCGATCGAACTGTGAGAGAGATCGTTGAGGCGTATCAGATCAGGAAGAGCGGCAATGGTTGCGTTAGCCAGCCATCTCTTGTGCTCTCGGAATGTGAGGTTGCGTTTTTAGAAAGAAGGTAAAAATCAAGTGTTTGTTGCCTTTGTATGAGCGCATGTGTGGTTTTATCTCTTGCCTGATTGTTTCTTTTATAATCACGTGTAAAAAAAAAGTGTTTGGTTCTAACGATGACGTACATTTTATATATATGAGGGCGTTGTTTTTCTAAATAAACTCAGTTGCTAGTAGCGCTTCGTCCTGTGTTCTTCATAAGTCTCCGTTTTCCTTTTAGCGCTTCACCATCATGAACGTATACCAACACGCCCAACTGGCAGTTATTCTAGAAATAAGATGCTTAAGCAGAACACACATCTGCACATGTGGCTGCTTTGTGCCTTCTAGTTCACAGCCAGTGACTGTGCTGCCTGGCTCTCTAGCACCTTAGTTTGCATGCCTTCCACGATGAATTCCTACCAAATCTACGGCTCCAATGTTTTGAGAACTTGACTCATAAACTGGGGCAACCAATGGGCTTCAAACACACAGGGCCCGCCTTCCTGGGGCCCTGTGTGTTTGATTAGTCATAATGTTATTTAAACAACTTAAAAACAGCCTGTGTGTGAATTAATCGATTCTAGATTACCCACAAACTCCAATAGCACTAGGTTTGCCTATAATCACAACTTCCTTTAACCTAAATGTAACACCAACTATGGCAAAATGACATCCTCCTTCGCGGCAATTAAATTAGGGAATAAAAATTTCATATTGTATAACTATATAGGTTGTCAATAAAATTTACTTCGTATTTAAAAGCGACTACACCACTTTAAAATGTTAGTAATTTAGGTTTATATTCTATGGTGTGCATATTTACAGCGATAACTAATTCTTATCTACTCGTATAGCATTGAAGGTGTTTTTCTTTTTTTTTTTCTAGTATGTTCACTATTCACTTCCATTTGCATTAGGTAATTCCGACCTGCTGTAATGATTAATCATTTTAATGTTATTGTTAACCAAGGGTCCCACTGCAGTCGCTCGACTTTGGGACCCTCGTCTGCATACTACTAACCATGAACCTTTGTATTCTGAATGTATAATAAACTGAAACTAAACTGATGGCACTCACTTCCAATGTCTGGCATTGGCAACTTGCAGGGGAACGACCTAAAACAATAACACAATGACACATCCATCCACAAGTCAACAAAGCAAATCATTTTAAAGGCTTATTAACTGCGCTATTGAACACGCACAAGACGAGTGAAAGACAGGACGCTGTTCTGTCTTTCACTCATCTTGTGCGTGTTCAATAGCGCAGTTAATAAGTCTTTAAAATGATTTTCTGTCTTTCACTCGTCTTTGTCCGTGTTCAACAGCACAGTTAATAAGCCTTTAAAATGAATGTTGACCAAGTAGCCCGACTTAGTGCCTTACTTTAATGCAAATCAGCATGATCAGTCTCACCTGAAACAGGCCCGGTTGTATCTCTGGGCTGCGGACAAAGGTGAGCAACTTGAGGGTCAACTGGTGCCACAGCCTGCAACATGCAATCAAAACACCTGTCATGCAACTTCAGCATATACATGCAAGAAGATCGTCCATCCACATTTTTTCCCCTGCCATTAGAATGGGTAATCGTGGTGCGAGTAATGGTGTTTTCATAAAAGAATGTACTTGCAATGAGCAAAACACCATTAAATGACCCATTATTATGCCACCCAGAGGTCGAAATGTAGTTGTGGTGGGGAAGTTGTGCACGAGTCTACAACAAACACGTAGCCATGAGAATTTTTCGAAACAGTGCCATAATAGTGGAGCTAGACGCATTTCATGACCGAAACACGGCGATAGCTCTTTTCACTCTTTCTTACACTACCCTCCTCTGGTCTCCTTTCCCAAAGCCACTTTGCCCTCCTCGCCTAGTGCCCCTCCCAATCTCGTGTGGCATACGTCATCGCTGACACGCTGTTCGAGACACCATCTACTTCTGGTTGCCGCGACTCTGTCAACTCCGTGCTTGTCTGTTGCCGTGCCGGCCAGTGCTCCTACGAATCCTGCCAGTACGGACCTTGTGATGCGTGCACGCCTTCAAAGGATCGCCAACACGATGGATCCGTATGTTGACACGCCGTGCCAGAGCACCTCCCTGCAAGATGAAGAGCCGCCGCAACACGACGAACAACAAGGAGTGCGGGCAGCTGCTTGCAGACTAACCGGAAGTCATAGGTTGTTGTTCGACCAATCACAGCATGACTTGTGCTCCGCATCACAGATTCAACTTCGTGACATCACGCACGTCACTACGGAGGCCGGAAGGGCCCGGAGAGGAGAAGGGAATGTTTCTTGGAATTTGTGGCATGCCCGCAGCTTGTAGTGCTGCCACGTGTGGCATGGTTGATCGTGATGGCATTCTGCACACCATGCGAGTGTTTACTTGAAATGTTTGAAAAAATATCGGACATGCTTTAGGGGCCCTCTAAAGGTGCGCTAAGTGAACACAGACGCTGCACAGAACATAAAAATGTAGGACACACGACACAGAGCGCAATCTGCCAAATGCTTTATAGTCTAAAAACATAACCCTGAAAAAGTGGTTATGTCAGGAAAAAAAGATTGACAGGGCAAGAGATTTATTACAGCAGAGGACATAAGTAAGAGGCAAAAAGAAAAAAAAAATAAGGCAGCTTCGCCCTAGTGGTGCCAAGCCTGAAGGAAGCACGGATCTAGGCAGCCTTCTTTGTTTCTCTTTCTTTCCTCCCCTCTTTCTTGTTTTCTTTTCCAGTTCTTTCTGTCTGTTTTTCTCTCTTTATTTCTATTTATTTCTATTTTTATTCATAGTTTTCCTCTTTCATTCTCTCTCTCTATTTCTCACTTGCTTGCTCTTTTTTTCTATTTTTATACGTGGTTTTGTCTGCGTTACGCCAAGAGATGACAGCATATGACAGCCCGGGCCCATAAAGTGCTCTGCACTTGGGCGCTCGGAGAACAAGAGGAAGAAGCAAGGTGTGTGACCGGGCTAGTTGGTATTCCATGGCGACGTGAACAGCGCGTAAGACACACAAGGAACCGATGAGGAATAGCGCTGACCTTTGCTACAGAAACATATGCGTGACACCGGGAGTGAAAGCGAACACTATGTGTCACAAAGTGTAGACGTACTTAATCGGCACTCCCGGCGTGACGCATGCGTTCCTGTAGGAAAGGTCAGCGCTAGTCCTTGTCAGTTCCTTGTCCTTGTGTGCCTCACCCGTTGTTCACATCGTCATGGAAGAGCAAGAAGACTTCTTGATGCAAGCGTGCGCTCAATATGCTACAGATGGCTACGCTATAGATCATCATCAAGACTCCTGAAGAACAAGAGGAAGAAGATTTCTTGGCGCGAGCGCACGCTATACTCTACGTGGTTTTGCCTGCGTTACGCCAAGTGACGACAGACTACGACAGCCCGGGCCCCTAAAGTGCTCCACACTTAAAGGAAGACACTCTCGCAGAAGCAAGATCAGGACTAAGTTAGCGCATTCCTTTGCCAATATCAACCTCGGACGCCGTGAGATCAACAGAAGGTGCACTGATAACACCAGCATCCTCGCCATCTCCCTTGTTGCTCAGTGTCTCTAAAACTTCTCAGTCTTCTTCCTTCAGAGTGGGCTACAACAGCTGTTCTTTCATAAAATACTTTACATGGATGTTTTTTGCAATGTGCGGATAAGTTACCAACCACTGCTAACTGCTGACAGGTGTACTGACGCTCCCTTTGCCTTTGATTAAGGCATTGTAACATCTGTCCGATCTAGGACTGACCACGCGATAAGGGTATGGTACAAACCACACCTTTCGTGCACTTGACAAAACAATTTGTATAACCAGTATAACCATCCCTTTAGGATGGTTATACAAATATGTAAAAAGCAGCAAAAATCAAACGCAAATCTAAGAAGGATAAAGTCGTTACAGACAAAAGCAAGAGGCTGTCTTTTCACCATGTGTGTAGAATCTTTCCCACACAATTACGAAATTCACAGCCCGACATGATGTCGAGGTTATCTTTCCAGCCCTGCTAAAGCTGAAAGGCGTGCGCAAAAATGTCAATGAACGTCAGATGATCGAAGAGCCCATTTGCAAAGTTCCCATCTGCGAAGTTAAACACAGAAAAAGGTTTGCCAAGTGCACAAGAAGTGTGGTTTGTAACATACCCTTAATGTGTGTTAGGTCCCACAAAGTACAGACAGGACAATGCCTTGATCGAAAACATGGAGGACTCTTGAGCTTTGTAACTTAGCCGCAAATTTTAAAAAATGTCCTTGTAAAGTATTTTACGAAGGAACGGCTGTTCTAGCCCACCAAAAAAAAAAAAAAAAAATTGAGGCAGCTCAGTGGTTGACGGATGTGCGGTCTGCCTTGTTTCTCTAAACTTATTTCTTCCCATTTTTCCTTGTCTTTTTACGTCTGTTCTATCTCTTCCCTTTCTGTCTCTCTGTCTTTCTCGCCCTAAATGTGCTCGTCTTTTTCACTTCCCGTCTTTCTACCATTTCTTTCTATGCTATGCCTTACTCTCCCTGATCCTCCAATGTCCCCTCCTTCCCAACTTCCCTTTCCCACCCCCCTTGTTATACTGTGGTATACAAGGCTTTGCTATGCTTTTCTAGCGTGCCTGGATAGCCAAATGGTTATCAAAATGTCAAAATGTACTTTTGGGCAGTTGTTAGTGCGCCTTGTGTACGTGTCTTCCTCCTCGTCTGGTCTGTTGCTTTTCGCTGGCGCTGTTTTACTACTCCAAATAGTTATGTCACTCATCTGCAGATCGCGGGTACATGGATTCGAATCCTGCCTCGCCAAGAATTTCTCTTTCCTTTCTCCCTCTCTCCTTTGTGCTTGTTCCCTCGCCCATCAGTTATTGCATCCCATGGTGGATGCACATGTTGTGGGAGCAAAGCAGAAGAGGAAAGCCATAATGAAGAGCGTGTACCAGTTCATGATGATGATTTCTGTTCACACAATTTGACACAACAAAGAGCTTAACAGCTCTGCTGTTAAAAACTTAGAAATCTTAGAGACACTACGTAAGAAGATGAGGATGTTGGTGGCACACTTTCCATCGTTCTCGCACTGTTTGAGGTTGGTTGTTCTAGAGCGCAGCTCTTAAGTGCCCGTACCTGTGCTGAGCTGCGTCACCATCAGTGGTGTAACCGATACACACGAAAAAATAAAATGAAAAAACAAAAAATGTCCAGGACCGAATGGGATTTGAACCCGGGCCCTCTGCGTTGTGTCGAATATTCTACCACAGAGTCACAGTGGTGCTCGAAACTCGTTAGCAAAAAAACCCCATACAGGTGTCATGTCGGGCAAGGAATCATGTTAAACTGTGAAATATAGAGTGGCACAAGAGTAAAATAACAACCTGTCATCACACAATGCTAATTGCGCAACGAATGTGCGGTTTCGATGCTTTCCACCCACTGCAAAGTGCTAAGCCATAATTCTTCGTCATCAGCCACATGTAGTATTAACAAAGTGCACATCACAGATGTGTAGTGGGTACCTCGCTTATCCGCAGAAGGACGAATAATGGCGTAGTGGGTGCTGCTCTACCTCACAAAAATTATGATCATTGGCATAGTGGATACCTTGTGGAAAGCCAAAACTTCAAACACAGTTAGCCTGGCCTCAACCTGAAGGTGCACTCAGAATTCGCATTAGGCAGAGGTGTAATTGGTTAATTTTTTCGTAAAAAGAACACACTAACTTGGACCTGATCTTGCTTCTCACAATAGCATCCTTTCTTTGCTTTATTCCCTCTCATCTGTCATCTCTGCTGTAGTCAACACCCTGCCCTGTCGATGTTTTTTTCTGAGCATCTGTGCATGCTCGTTTGACGCAACCCCTTTTTCAGGAAGAATTTAGCGCAAAATGACACAAGGACGAGAAGGGAGGACACAACACGTGTGCTGTCCTCTATTCTCGCCCTTGTGTCATTTTGCGCTAAATTTTTCCTTTTTCAGGGTCACGTTTTCACAGACAGTAAACCATTTGGTACATTTAGCTCAACATAGTGTGTCCAGCATTTCTTCCTTCTGTACAGAGCCTGTGTTCACTTAGCGCACCTATACAGATGAATGAACACTACCTATGCCACCGAGTAGCTCTGTTCAATGTAGGAAAGAAGGGGAAATTTAACGGCTCGTTTTTCTTTGTTAGACACAATATTGTTACCGTGTACGCAGTGTGGGTATGCGCATCTGTGTAGCGGGGAACAGGAAGGTTAGAGAGAAGAAGAGGACTTTCGCCTTGTGGAAAAAGGTCCTCAGTTCGCGGCTCCGTGGTACGTTGCCGTGGTGTACCCCGCACCTCCACCACTCTGTTACGTCTGAGGAAGGGTTTATTCAGACGCGATGCAACGGTAGACTCGAAGATGTTGAACGGCCACGAACTGAGGACCTTTTTCCACAAGGCGAACGTCCTCTTCTTCGCTCTAACCTTCCTGTTCCCCGCTACACAGATGCGCATACCCACACTGCGTACACGGTAACAATATTAATGAGAACTAACAGACAAGGATGCCAGGGAATGCACAGGGGATGTTATTAGTAGTAAATGCAATGTAAATGGGAAGGAAGAAAAGTGGACGAAAAGACAACTTGGCCACAGCCGGGACTGTACCTGCAACCTTCGAATACAGGTTCGGTCCCTGCCAGTGGCAATTAATATTTTCGTCCACTTTACTTTCTTCACATTTATATCATAATTACTACAAATAACATTCCCTGTACTTTTCTTGGCCTGATGGTCTGCCAGTTCTCACTAATACTGTGTCTACTCAGCGTAGTCTCATTAAACAGCATGGTACAACAACCCAACCTCAATGATGCCATAAAATCTGCTGAAATGCCCAAACAAACAGAACACAGTGTGACAGGAGCTGCTTTAAAGGTAAATTTTCCGAGCAGACTGCATTAAAGAGTCAATAAACAATCCCAATATTAATATTTTTGATGAAAAGAAAACTTTGTATGACGTGAAGCTGCCATAAGAATTTCGCAAATAAGAGTCATAATGACAAAGTTGCTGAGGACAAAACAACGAAATGTCTTCTTTTATTTGTTTAAAGTTATTTTTGAATTTGCTGAGCATTTTTACAAGGTATGTAACAGCAACAAGAGATTTGGGCAATTTGGTTCATCACAGTTATAATGTAGTTACAGTGCGACAACAGTAGGTGTGTAACAGGAATGTCTGTGGAACTACATGGATCTGGACCAGATTGCTACCCAGTCTACTCTCTTAATGACGGTTAGCGGGCTAGTTGGTTTTGGCGCATACTGAAACAAAAAGACAATACAAGAAGACAGCAACGAAGGGGAAGACACACGGGCGCTGACTCACTACTTGATTCTGTGCTTTGAAAGCATGACCGTGCTTAAACAACCACTCAACAGGAAGACCAAATTAATAGCTGAGGCTGCAAACATAACAGGATGGCACATGTGTAAGCATAGAGCATTTGGTGCTGACTGAATAAAAAAACAGCTTTTGATATGTATAGCTAATGAACTAGCTAGCAGTTGTAATGAGCAGACAAGTGCATGTGCTCTGTCTATTGGAGTGCAGCTCTTAGGTATTGAGCGGCAGCGCCGTAACCAAAAGACATTAAAAAATAAAATGAGAAAAAAAAATTGGTGGACCCTTACGCTTCGCCTTTAGGAGTTAAACGCGATAGCGATGCCTTGTCCCTAGTGCGTACTTCAATCACTTAGTGCATACTATGTAATGGGTAGCATGCGTCAAACTACGAGCAATTATCAGCGGGTAATGTTTTCGAACTTGCTATGCACACACTACGTGGTCTTAAGGGAATACGCGCAGTAACGTGGGTGCCTTTTGTAATGGGTGGCCGGCTTTGAACTACGATGTCATTGATATTCACACATTCTGACGCCCGATGGCAATGTACGCGTGCACCACGCAATATTGCATGTTGTATTGTGACGCCTGTATACAGGACGCGTGTGTTTGTAAAGCATGAAAGTTATTTTCACTGCATTTCCAAGCAGATGAAGTTATTTTCAATGTAATTCCAAGCAGAAGCGTGGCTGCGTGGTAGAATACCTGCTTACCACGCAGACGACCTGGGTTCGATCCTCACTCGGACCCGGACATTTTATCATTTATCTTATTTGCATCTTTCTCGATTTTTCGGTCACGGACAAGATGATGGTTTTTCGCTCACAGCCAACGCCACAGACACCGACATTTGTGCGAAATGAGCTCTTTAACGCTATCGCGTTAAAAATACCCACAGTCGAGTGGGATTGCGTGGCCGTAGGGTATTCTACCCCAGAGCTATGCTGGTGCTTGAAACTCATTTGCAAGTTTCAAGAAGACCCTATAGGGGCATCATGATGGGCAAGGAATCAGCATTAACCTGTATATTGCAGTAAGACTTTGATCTGGGCGAGTTGGTTCACAGCAATAAGAAGGCACAGCGCGTCTGAGACAATGGACGAAGAACACACAATGCTCGTCTCTGTTGCACATTCTTCGTCCTTTGTCTCAGTCACACTGAGCCTTCCTATAAACCTGTACAATAGAGGGTGGTAGATGAGTAAAATAACCAACCATCACTCAATGCTAATTGCACAACCAGTGGGTGGTTTAATGCTTCCCACCCACAGCAAAGTATTCAGCCATAATTATTTGTTGTCATCAGCCACATGCAGCATCAACAAAGTGCCCATAATACCCTACAGGTGCGGGTACCGCGCTTATCTGCAAAAAGAGAAATAATAGGGTGCTGTCCTATTTCACAAAAATTATAATTTATGGCAGGGGTCGGCAACCGGCGAGGCAGTATTATGCTGCCCCCGACATGACTCCCCTCCCCTTCCTATCTGAAGTCCAAGATAGCAGTTTCTTTAACCTAAAATGAGATTTACGCTTCTAGCTTTAGTTTGATTGGAACCTTGTCATATGCGTGCTGAAAAACACATTCTAATCCAGGTTGTCAATCCGTCTGCAAGCCCCGCCGCTGTGTCGGCTCCATGCAACTTGGCCCTCAGTCTCAAAAGGCTGCCAAAACCAGATTTAAGGCACAGTCGATACCTTGCGGCAAGCGAAAACTTCAAACACAGTTGGGCTTGCCCAAACACGAAGCTGCACTCAGAATTCGCATTAGGCAGTCTCATAATCAACGGTGAAAATTTCTCTATATATTTCACACACTAAAAGACATGAAAGCACTCGTGTGCATTCCCCTCCATCATAGTCTTCTTTGCTGCCTTTGATTTCAATATCACAGTCTAAGAAGATATCCTTCAGGAAGGGGAAGTTTTTCAGGAAGAGCCGGGCAAATTACTACTGAATGAGTGTTGAGCATGTCTACCACTGACAACACTGATTTGCCTAAGCTTGTCATCATCAAAGATCTTCGAAACGCAAAAACGTAGACATGCTCAATGTGTACATAGTTATCACAAAAAAAGTTTTTTCGAGAAATGTGATTATCATTTCTATCTTTAAGGGCGTTTTGGTTGTGACTGGTTTGTCTCTCATCTCTACTGTATCATGCACAGCACATGTGCACCTTGGGTTTTCTTCCAAGCTGTTAAAATGCCGTTAGTCCCAGCATGTGTGTGTGTGTGTGAAATTTTTCCCCTCCAGTGTAGGCATCCTTCAAGACTGGATTTTTCCCACCTCTAAGCTAGATTCATTCATGCCCACTATAATCCTACAGCACGTGTGACGTTCGTGAAACCTTCCCTTGCTGTGATCCGATCGACCGAAGCCACTTCGGCACAGCGTCTGGCGCAGCTAGCAAGCAAACATTTTCTCACACAAATATTTGTCTCAAAATGGAAGGTGCAAACTACGTGTTTATTTATTTATTTCAACATACAGCAGCCTTTGAAGGGGTACCGCAGGAGTGGAGGCAGAATGCAAAAATTGCAATACAACGCAAAATGTACAGAATATGAAGATCAATGGTTACTATTGTGCAAAATGAATTCCTCACGTGGTAAAGATCTAACACGTCTGGGCAAAGCATTCCATATTTCAATAGTGCAGACAAAAAAAAAACATTTATACGCATTAGTTCGGTGATTTAAAGGGGACAGGTTCAACTCATGATGACGTCAAGCGGGTGTAATGTAGTTGCTGAGTGAAGGTGAATGTAAAGAAACAATTCAAGGTGACGACGAGAAGAGGGCTGAAGGTTATGGCGATGAGAACTTGGTGAAAAAAACTTCCCCATCTCCCGCTGAAGGGAACTATGTGTGGATGCGAAGCAGCGGGGAGATGGTTAGCTTGAGCGGGAGAAACGTCGCTGCTCTCATTTCGCGGCAGCAGCCCGGGCGCTCATCGCGGCGCTGCACAGGAGAAAGAATGAGGCGCGCTCCGTCATTTTTATACCGCGAACTACCGTGGTGCCCCCCAGCGGAGCATGCAGCTGTCGCACCACCTGTCACGCGCCACTCCGTAGAGGATTCCTAGAGGAGACAACGGGGGCAACCGTAGGAGAGGAAAGAGAGGGGACACGGGGGCCGCTCCGTAGAGGATTCCTAGAGGAGAGAAAGGGGGTGAGCTTAGGAGAGGAGCGAGAGAGGCAGCAGACTCGCATGCGCTGTGGGGGGTGTAGGACGCGGGCGCCGCTCCGTAGAGTATTCATAGAGGAGAGAAAGGGGGTGAGCGTAGGAGAGGAGAGAGAGACAGAGAGAGGGGGGGGGGAGGGGACGCGCATGCGCTGTGGTGGTGTTGGACGCGGGAAGGAGGGGCGGACGAGCAGCTGCTTAGCCATTGCTAAGCAGCTGCTCTGTGCTCTCGGCTATGACTCTGGTAACTGTGGTGGTGGTTGACGGCCTTAGTGTACTAGTGTTCTGGTTCGCATAGTGGGTGCTTCCCTACTTCATAAAGTGGCGGGAAGCGGGAGGGACGGACATGCCCCGAGCATAAGATGCTTCGCATCTAAAATACCTGCCGTAGCGAAAGCTTTCTTTTGGACAGATTCACTTAGTTTTAACGTCAGATATTTTGTGAGGATTCCATATGACCGAGCCTGAATAAAACACTGTCGCCAGTGTGCGTCCATCCTCGTTCAATGTCGTTTTGCACAGCACCTTGCTTACAGGTGCAGATGAAACAGTTCAGAGCGAAAGCAGCACGGACGGCCTCCCAATGATCTCGGCAATGTGTACTGCCGCTCTTTCTGCGTCTCGCCGCTATGAAACTACAGAAGGACCCGTGGTCTTTGGGCGGATCGTTTCTCCTCTCTCCGCCGAGCACTGTCACGATCAGAGCGAGACGGTAGGCACATGCAGAGCCCGCAGCAATCAACTTGCCGGCAAGACGTCCATGTTAACACTCCTTTCATACTCTTGGGAGTGAGTCACGGAAAGAGGAGCAACGCACACACGCATGAGCAGCAAACTGCCCACACGAATGGAACAGCGCGAAAACAGAACGGCAAAGCAATGATGAAGCGGCACTTTTGATGTGTGGATGAGGGCAGCAGCTATGGTACGCACCGCTTGTTGTACAGCTCTTCGAACTCGGCCCATTGCTGCGACAGCTCGGGTGGGCCCTGCTCTTGCTGCTTCTTCAGGTAGGCACCGACGTCTTTGGCCATCGAATCTCGCGTAACCCGCTGCCTTCTTTCTAAGAGTGCGCGTTCTACAAGTCACGGCTGCTGGAAGAGCGAAGCGATCGAGGAAAGGAAAAAGAAGAAATGCTGATGGTGATGGCGACCGGCAGCCGCGAATCATCGC